>JAOWCC010000019.1:44494167-45094167 GCA_030867875.1 Actinernus sp. WN-2022
ACTGGAAGAGACCGTTGTTTTGACGTGTAGTACATCGAAATCCATTAAAAGCTCGAGAAATGGCGCCACTTTGAAGATGTTAAGGTACACAAGAAAATTCTTGTGTGCCTTTAAGCTTTAAAAGCCAGTAACTCGTGTTTTTGCAGTATTCTTGAAAGGGCAAATGACAGTTGAAGACTTTTCTGGCCTTTCTATCCCATAATTGACTTGACTTAGATCCATCCCATAATTTCTTTATTTGAGACCTAGAGGTTATGCTTAGGTTAGAAAAAGGCCATTTTCTGGTATTGTTACTCAAAATACAGGAACCTTCCATCCACTAATCGCAATCTACATTAAGAGACCGTTGTTTTGACGTGTAGTACGTCGAAATCCATTAAAAGCGCGAGAAATGGCGCCACTTTGAAGATTTTAGGGTACACAAGTAACTTTGAGAGATTCAGGTTAGCTTACAAAAAACACATTTTCAGGTTTTCTACTCCAAATACGGCAAAACTGGCACGCTAGTCTTAAAGTACTGGAAGAGACCGTTGTTTTGACGTGTAGTACATCGAAATCCATTAAAAGCTCGAGAAATGGCGCCACTTTGAAGATGTTAAGGTACACAAGAAAATTCTTGTGTGCCTTTAAGCTTTAAAAGCCAGTAACTCGTGTTTTTGCAGTATTCTTGAAAGGGCAAATGACAGTTGAAGACTTTTCTGGCCTTTCTATCCCATAATTGACTTGACTTAGATCCATCCCATAATTTCTTTATTTGAGACCTAGAGGTTATGCTTAGGTTAGAAAAAGGCCATTTTCTGGTATTGTTACTCAAAATACAGGAACCTTCCATCCACTAATCGCAATCTACATTAAGAGACCGTTGTTTTGACGTGTAGTACGTCGAAATCCATTAAAAGCGCGAGAAATGGCGCCACTTTGAAGATTTTAGGGTACACAAGTAACTTTGAGAGATTCAGGTTAGCTTACAAAAAACACATTTTCAGGTTTTCTACTCCAAATACGGCAAAACTGGCACGCTAGTCTTAAAGTACTGGAAGAGACCGTTGTTTTGACGTGTAGTACATCGAAATCCATTAAAAGCGCGAGAAATGGCGCCACTTTGAAGATTTTAGGGTACACAAGTAACTTTGAGAGATTCAGGTTAGCTTACAAAAAACACATTTTCAGGTTTTCTACTCCAAATACGGCAAAACTGGCACGCTAGTCTTAAAGTACTGGAAGAGACCGTTGTTTTGACGTGTAGTACATCGAAATCCATTAAAAGCGCGAGAAATGGCGCCACTTTGAAGATTTTAGGGTACACAAGTAACTTTGAGAGATTCAGGTTAGCTTACAAAAAACACATTTTCAGGTTTTCTACTCCAAATACGGCAAAACTGGCACGCTAGTCTTAAAGTACTGGAAGAGACCGTTGTTTTGACGTGTAGTACATCGAAATCCATTAAAAGCGCGAGAAATGGCGCCACTTTGAAGATTTTAGGGTACACAAGTAACTTTGAGAGATTCAGGTTAGCTTACAAAAAACACATTTTCAGGTTTTCTACTCCAAATACGGCAAAACTGGCACGCTAGTCTTAAAGTACTGGAAGAGACCGTTGTTTTGACGTGTAGTACATCGAAATCCATTAAAAGCTCGAGAAATGGCGCCACTTTGAAGATGTTAAGGTACACAAGATCTAGCATGTTTTCACAAAAGGAGCCTTTGAACCTAACACCCCCTTTTGTGAAAACATGCTAGATCTTGTGTGCCTTTAAGCTTTAAAAGCCAGTAACTCGTGTTTTTGCAGTATTCTTGAAAGGGCAAATGACAGTTGAAGACTTTTCTGGCCTTTCTATCCCATAATTGACTTGACTTAGATCCATCCCATAATTTCTTTATTTGAGACCTAGAGGTTATGCTTAGGTTAGAAAAAGGCCATTTTCTGGTATTGTTACTCAAAATACAGGAACCTTCCATCCACTAATCGCAATCTACATTAAGAGACCGTTGTTTTGACGTGTAGTACGTCGAAATCCATTAAAAGCGCGAGAAATGGCGCCACTTTGAAGATTTTAGGGTACACAAGTAACTTTGAGAGATTCAGGTTAGCTTACAAAAAACACATTTTCAGGTTTTCTACTCCAAATACGGCAAAACTGGCACGCTAGTCTTAAAGTACTGGAAGAGACCGTTGTTTTGACGTGTAGTACATCGAAATCCATTAAAAGCGCGAGAAATGGCGCCACTTTGAAGATTTTAGGGTACACAAGTAACTTTGAGAGATTCAGGTTAGCTTACAAAAAACACATTTTCAGGTTTTCTACTCCAAATACGGCAAAACTGGCACGCTAGTCTTAAAGTACTGGAAGAGACCGTTGTTTTGACGTGTAGTACATCGAAATCCATTAAAAGCGCGAGAAATGGCGCCACTTTGAAGATTTTAGGGTACACAAGTAACTTTGAGAGATTCAGGTTAGCTTACAAAAAACACATTTTCAGGTTTTCTACTCCAAATACGGCAAAACTGGCACGCTAGTCTTAAAGTACTGGAAGAGACCGTTGTTTTGACGTGTAGTACATCGAAATCCATTAAAAGCTCGAGAAATGGCGCCACTTTGAAGATGTTAAGGTACACAAGAAAATTCTTGTGTGCCTTTAAGCTTTAAAAGCCAGTAACTCGTGTTTTTGCAGTATTCTTGAAAGGGCAAATGACAGTTGAAGACTTATCTGGCCTTTCTATCCCATAATTGACTTGACTTAGATCCATCCCATAATTTCTTTATTTGAGACCTAGAGGTTATGCTTAGGTTAGAAAAAGGCCATTTTCTGGTATTGTTACTCAAAATACAGGAACCTTCCATCCACTAATCGCAATCTACATTAAGAGACCGTTGTTTTGACGTGTAGTACGTCGAAATCCATTAAAAGCGCGAGAAATGGCGCCACTTTGAAGATTTTAGGGTACACAAGTAACTTTGAGAGATTCAGGTTAGCTTACAAAAAACACATTTTCAGGTTTTCTACTCCAAATACGGCAAAACTGGCACGCTAGTCTTAAAGTACTGGAAGAGACCGTTGTTTTGACGTGTAGTACATCGAAATCCATTAAAAGCTCGAGAAATGGCGCCACTTTGAAGATGTTAAGGTACACAAGAAAATTCTTGTGTGCCTTTAAGCTTTAAAAGCCAGTAACTCGTGTTTTTGCAGTATTCTTGAAAGGGCAAATGACAGTTGAAGACTTTTCTGGCCTTTCTATCCCATAATTGACTTGACTTAGATCCATCCCATAATTTCTTTATTTGAGACCTAGAGGTTATGCTTAGGTTAGAAAAAGGCCATTTTCTGGTATTGTTACTCAAAATACAGGAACCTTCCATCCACTAATCGCAATCTACATTAAGAGACCGTTGTTTTGACGTGTAGTACGTCGAAATCCATTAAAAGCGCGAGAAATGGCGCCACTTTGAAGATTTTAGGGTACACAAGTAACTTTGAGAGATTCAGGTTAGCTTACAAAAAACACATTTTCAGGTTTTCTACTCCAAATACGGCAAAACTGGCACGCTAGTCTTAAAGTACTGGAAGAGACCGTTGTTTTGACGTGTAGTACATCGAAATCCATTAAAAGCGCGAGAAATGGCGCCACTTTGAAGATTTTAGGGTACACAAGTAACTTTGAGAGATTCAGGTTAGCTTACAAAAAACACATTTTCAGGTTTTCTACTCCAAATACGGCAAAACTGGCACGCTAGTCTTAAAGTACTGGAAGAGACCGTTGTTTTGACGTGTAGTACATCGAAATCCATTAAAAGCGCGAGAAATGGCGCCACTTTGAAGATTTTAGGGTACACAAGTAACTTTGAGAGATTCAGGTTAGCTTACAAAAAACACATTTTCAGGTTTTCTACTCCAAATACGGCAAAACTGGCACGCTAGTCTTAAAGTACTGGAAGAGACCGTTGTTTTGACGTGTAGTACATCGAAATCCATTAAAAGCGCGAGAAATGGCGCCACTTTGAAGATTTTAGGGTACACAAGTAACTTTGAGAGATTCAGGTTAGCTTACAAAAAACACATTTTCAGGTTTTCTACTCCAAATACGGCAAAACTGGCACGCTAGTCTTAAAGTACTGGAAGAGACCGTTGTTTTGACGTGTAGTACATCGAAATCCATTAAAAGCTCGAGAAATGGCGCCACTTTGAAGATGTTAAGGTACACAAGATCTAGCATGTTTTCACAAAAGGAGCCTTTGAACCTAACACCCCCTTTTGTGAAAACATGCTAGATCTTGTGTGCCTTTAAGCTTTAAAAGCCAGTAACTCGTGTTTTTGCAGTATTCTTGAAAGGGCAAATGACAGTTGAAGACTTTTCTGGCCTTTCTATCCCATAATTGACTTGACTTAGATCCATCCCATAATTTCTTTATTTGAGACCTAGAGGTTATGCTTAGGTTAGAAAAAGGCCATTTTCTGGTATTGTTACTCAAAATACAGGAACCTTCCATCCACTAATCGCAATCTACATTAAGAGACCGTTGTTTTGACGTGTAGTACGTCGAAATCCATTAAAAGCGCGAGAAATGGCGCCACTTTGAAGATTTTAGGGTACACAAGTAACTTTGAGAGATTCAGGTTAGCTTACAAAAAACACATTTTCAGGTTTTCTACTCCAAATACGGCAAAACTGGCACGCTAGTCTTAAAGTACTGGAAGAGACCGTTGTTTTGACGTGTAGTACATCGAAATCCATTAAAAGCTCGAGAAATGGCGCCACTTTGAAGATGTTAAGGTACACAAGAAAATTCTTGTGTGCCTTTAAGCTTTAAAAGCCAGTAACTCGTGTTTTTGCAGTATTCTTGAAAGGGCAAATGACAGTTGAAGACTTTTCTGGCCTTTCTATCCCATAATTGACTTGACTTAGATCCATCCCATAATTTCTTTATTTGAGACCTAGAGGTTATGCTTAGGTTAGAAAAAGGCCATTTTCTGGTATTGTTACTCAAAATACAGGAACCTTCCATCCACTAATCGCAATCTACATTAAGAGACCGTTGTTTTGACGTGTAGTACGTCGAAATCCATTAAAAGCGCGAGAAATGGCGCCACTTTGAAGATTTTAGGGTACACAAGTAACTTTGAGAGATTCAGGTTAGCTTACAAAAAACACATTTTCAGGTTTTCTACTCCAAATACGGCAAAACTGGCACGCTAGTCTTAAAGTACTGGAAGAGACCGTTGTTTTGACGTGTAGTACATCGAAATCCATTAAAAGCTCGAGAAATGGCGCCACTTTGAAGATGTTAAGGTACACAAGAAAATTCTTGTGTGCCTTTAAGCTTTAAAAGCCAGTAACTCGTGTTTTTGCAGTATTCTTGAAAGGGCAAATGACAGTTGAAGACTTTTCTGGCCTTTCTATCCCATAATTGACTTGACTTAGATCCATCCCATAATTTCTTTATTTGAGACCTAGAGGTTATGCTTAGGTTAGAAAAAGGCCATTTTCTGGTATTGTTACTCAAAATACAGGAACCTTCCATCCACTAATCGCAATCTACATTAAGAGACCGTTGTTTTGACGTGTAGTACGTCGAAATCCATTAAAAGCGCGAGAAATGGCGCCACTTTGAAGATTTTAGGGTACACAAGTAACTTTGAGAGATTCAGGTTAGCTTACAAAAAACACATTTTCAGGTTTTCTACTCCAAATACGGCAAAACTGGCACGCTAGTCTTAAAGTACTGGAAGAGACCGTTGTTTTGACGTGTAGTACATCGAAATCCATTAAAAGCTCGAGAAATGGCGCCACTTTGAAGATGTTAAGGTACACAAGAAAATTCTTGTGTGCCTTTAAGCTTTAAAAGCCAGTAACTCGTGTTTTTGCAGTATTCTTGAAAGGGCAAATGACAGTTGAAGACTTTTCTGGCCTTTCTATCCCATAATTGACTTGACTTAGATCCATCCCATAATTTCTTTATTTGAGACCTAGAGGTTATGCTTAGGTTAGAAAAAGGCCATTTTCTGGTATTGTTACTCAAAATACAGGAACCTTCCATCCACTAATCGCAATCTACATTAAGAGACCGTTGTTTTGACGTGTAGTACGTCGAAATCCATTAAAAGCGCGAGAAATGGCGCCACTTTGAAGATTTTAGGGTACACAAGTAACTTTGAGAGATTCAGGTTAGCTTACAAAAAACACATTTTCAGGTTTTCTACTCCAAATACGGCAAAACTGGCACGCTAGTCTTAAAGTACTGGAAGAGACCGTTGTTTTGACGTGTAGTACATCGAAATCCATTAAAAGCGCGAGAAATGGCGCCACTTTGAAGATTTTAGGGTACACAAGTAACTTTGAGAGATTCAGGTTAGCTTACAAAAAACACATTTTCAGGTTTTCTACTCCAAATACGGCAAAACTGGCACGCTAGTCTTAAAGTACTGGAAGAGACCGTTGTTTTGACGTGTAGTACATCGAAATCCATTAAAAGCGCGAGAAATGGCGCCACTTTGAAGATTTTAGGGTACACAAGTAACTTTGAGAGATTCAGGTTAGCTTACAAAAAACACATTTTCAGGTTTTCTACTCCAAATACGGCAAAACTGGCACGCTAGTCTTAAAGTACTGGAAGAGACCGTTGTTTTGACGTGTAGTACATCGAAATCCATTAAAAGCGCGAGAAATGGCGCCACTTTGAAGATTTTAGGGTACACAAGTAACTTTGAGAGATTCAGGTTAGCTTACAAAAAACACATTTTCAGGTTTTCTACTCCAAATACGGCAAAACTGGCACGCTAGTCTTAAAGTACTGGAAGAGACCGTTGTTTTGACGTGTAGTACATCGAAATCCATTAAAAGCTCGAGAAATGGCGCCACTTTGAAGATGTTAAGGTACACAAGATCTAGCATGTTTTCACAAAAGGAGCCTTTGAACCTAACACCCCCTTTTGTGAAAACATGCTAGATCTTGTGTGCCTTTAAGCTTTAAAAGCCAGTAACTCGTGTTTTTGCAGTATTCTTGAAAGGGCAAATGACAGTTGAAGACTTTTCTGGCCTTTCTATCCCATAATTGACTTGACTTAGATCCATCCCATAATTTCTTTATTTGAGACCTAGAGGTTATGCTTAGGTTAGAAAAAGGCCATTTTCTGGTATTGTTACTCAAAATACAGGAACCTTCCATCCACTAATCGCAATCTACATTAAGAGACCGTTGTTTTGACGTGTAGTACGTCGAAATCCATTAAAAGCGCGAGAAATGGCGCCACTTTGAAGATTTTAGGGTACACAAGTAACTTTGAGAGATTCAGGTTAGCTTACAAAAAACACATTTTCAGGTTTTCTACTCCAAATACGGCAAAACTGGCACGCTAGTCTTAAAGTACTGGAAGAGACCGTTGTTTTGACGTGTAGTACATCGAAATCCATTAAAAGCGCGAGAAATGGCGCCACTTTGAAGATTTTAGGGTACACAAGTAACTTTGAGAGATTCAGGTTAGCTTACAAAAAACACATTTTCAGGTTTTCTACTCCAAATACGGCAAAACTGGCACGCTAGTCTTAAAGTACTGGAAGAGACCGTTGTTTTGACGTGTAGTACATCGAAATCCATTAAAAGCGCGAGAAATGGCGCCACTTTGAAGATTTTAGGGTACACAAGTAACTTTGAGAGATTCAGGTTAGCTTACAAAAAACACATTTTCAGGTTTTCTACTCCAAATACGGCAAAACTGGCACGCTAGTCTTAAAGTACTGGAAGAGACCGTTGTTTTGACGTGTAGTACATCGAAATCCATTAAAAGCTCGAGAAATGGCGCCACTTTGAAGATGTTAAGGTACACAAGATCTAGCATGTTTTCACAAAAGGAGCCTTTGAACCTAACACCCCCTTTTGTGAAAACATGCTAGATCTTGTGTGCCTTTAAGCTTTAAAAGCCAGTAACTCGTGTTTTTGCAGTATTCTTGAAAGGGCAAATGACAGTTGAAGACTTTTCTGGCCTTTCTATCCCATAATTGACTTGACTTAGATCCATCCCATAATTTCTTTATTTGAGACCTAGAGGTTATGCTTAGGTTAGAAAAAGGCCATTTTCTGGTATTGTTACTCAAAATACAGGAACCTTCCATCCACTAATCGCAATCTACATTAAGAGACCGTTGTTTTGACGTGTAGTACGTCGAAATCCATTAAAAGCGCGAGAAATGGCGCCACTTTGAAGATTTTAGGGTACACAAGTAACTTTGAGAGATTCAGGTTAGCTTACAAAAAACACATTTTCAGGTTTTCTACTCCAAATACGGCAAAACTGGCACGCTAGTCTTAAAGTACTGGAAGAGACCGTTGTTTTGACGTGTAGTACATCGAAATCCATTAAAAGCTCGAGAAATGGCGCCACTTTGAAGATGTTAAGGTACACAAGAAAATTCTTGTGTGCCTTTAAGCTTTAAAAGCCAGTAACTCGTGTTTTTGCAGTATTCTTGAAAGGGCAAATGACAGTTGAAGACTTTTCTGGCCTTTCTATCCCATAATTGACTTGACTTAGATCCATCCCATAATTTCTTTATTTGAGACCTAGAGGTTATGCTTAGGTTAGAAAAAGGCCATTTTCTGGTATTGTTACTCAAAATACAGGAACCTTCCATCCACTAATCGCAATCTACATTAAGAGACCGTTGTTTTGACGTGTAGTACGTCGAAATCCATTAAAAGCGCGAGAAATGGCGCCACTTTGAAGATTTTAGGGTACACAAGTAACTTTGAGAGATTCAGGTTAGCTTACAAAAAACACATTTTCAGGTTTTCTACTCCAAATACGGCAAAACTGGCACGCTAGTCTTAAAGTACTGGAAGAGACCGTTGTTTTGACGTGTAGTACATCGAAATCCATTAAAAGCTCGAGAAATGGCGCCACTTTGAAGATGTTAAGGTACACAAGAAAATTCTTGTGTGCCTTTAAGCTTTAAAAGCCAGTAACTCGTGTTTTTGCAGTATTCTTGAAAGGGCAAATGACAGTTGAAGACTTTTCTGGCCTTTCTATCCCATAATTGACTTGACTTAGATCCATCCCATAATTTCTTTATTTGAGACCTAGAGGTTATGCTTAGGTTAGAAAAAGGCCATTTTCTGGTATTGTTACTCAAAATACAGGAACCTTCCATCCACTAATCGCAATCTACATTAAGAGACCGTTGTTTTGACGTGTAGTACGTCGAAATCCATTAAAAGCGCGAGAAATGGCGCCACTTTGAAGATTTTAGGGTACACAAGTAACTTTGAGAGATTCAGGTTAGCTTACAAAAAACACATTTTCAGGTTTTCTACTCCAAATACGGCAAAACTGGCACGCTAGTCTTAAAGTACTGGAAGAGACCGTTGTTTTGACGTGTAGTACATCGAAATCCATTAAAAGCTCGAGAAATGGCGCCACTTTGAAGATGTTAAGGTACACAAGAAAATTCTTGTGTGCCTTTAAGCTTTAAAAGCCAGTAACTCGTGTTTTTGCAGTATTCTTGAAAGGGCAAATGACAGTTGAAGACTTTTCTGGCCTTTCTATCCCATAATTGACTTGACTTAGATCCATCCCATAATTTCTTTATTTGAGACCTAGAGGTTATGCTTAGGTTAGAAAAAGGCCATTTTCTGGTATTGTTACTCAAAATACAGGAACCTTCCATCCACTAATCGCAATCTACATTAAGAGACCGTTGTTTTGACGTGTAGTACGTCGAAATCCATTAAAAGCGCGAGAAATGGCGCCACTTTGAAGATTTTAGGGTACACAAGTAACTTTGAGAGATTCAGGTTAGCTTACAAAAAACACATTTTCAGGTTTTCTACTCCAAATACGGCAAAACTGGCACGCTAGTCTTAAAGTACTGGAAGAGACCGTTGTTTTGACGTGTAGTACATCGAAATCCATTAAAAGCTCGAGAAATGGCGCCACTTTGAAGATGTTAAGGTACACAAGAAAATTCTTGTGTGCCTTTAAGCTTTAAAAGCCAGTAACTCGTGTTTTTGCAGTATTCTTGAAAGGGCAAATGACAGTTGAAGACTTTTCTGGCCTTTCTATCCCATAATTGACTTGACTTAGATCCATCCCATAATTTCTTTATTTGAGACCTAGAGGTTATGCTTAGGTTAGAAAAAGGCCATTTTCTGGTATTGTTACTCAAAATACAGGAACCTTCCATCCACTAATCGCAATCTACATTAAGAGACCGTTGTTTTGACGTGTAGTACGTCGAAATCCATTAAAAGCGCGAGAAATGGCGCCACTTTGAAGATTTTAGGGTACACAAGTAACTTTGAGAGATTCAGGTTAGCTTACAAAAAACACATTTTCAGGTTTTCTACTCCAAATACGGCAAAACTGGCACGCTAGTCTTAAAGTACTGGAAGAGACCGTTGTTTTGACGTGTAGTACATCGAAATCCATTAAAAGCTCGAGAAATGGCGCCACTTTGAAGATGTTAAGGTACACAAGAAAATTCTTGTGTGCCTTTAAGCTTTAAAAGCCAGTAACTCGTGTTTTTGCAGTATTCTTGAAAGGGCAAATGACAGTTGAAGACTTTTCTGGCCTTTCTATCCCATAATTGACTTGACTTAGATCCATCCCATAATTTCTTTATTTGAGACCTAGAGGTTATGCTTAGGTTAGAAAAAGGCCATTTTCTGGTATTGTTACTCAAAATACAGGAACCTTCCATCCACTAATCGCAATCTACATTAAGAGACCGTTGTTTTGACGTGTAGTACGTCGAAATCCATTAAAAGCGCGAGAAATGGCGCCACTTTGAAGATTTTAGGGTACACAAGTAACTTTGAGAGATTCAGGTTAGCTTACAAAAAACACATTTTCAGGTTTTCTACTCCAAATACGGCAAAACTGGCACGCTAGTCTTAAAGTACTGGAAGAGACCGTTGTTTTGACGTGTAGTACATCGAAATCCATTAAAAGCGCGAGCAATGGCGCCACTTTGAAGATTTTAGGGTACACAAGTAACTTTGAGAGATTCAGGTTAGCTTACAAAAAACACATTTTCAGGTTTTCTACTCCAAATACGGCAAAACTGGCACGCTAGTCTTAAAGTACTGGAAGAGACCGTTGTTTTGACGTGTAGTACATCGAAATCCATTAAAAGCGCGAGAAATGGCGCCACTTTGAAGATTTTAGGGTACACAAGTAACTTTGAGAGATTCAGGTTAGCTTACAAAAAACACATTTTCAGGTTTTCTACTCCAAATACGGCAAAACTGGCACGCTAGTCTTAAAGTACTGGAAGAGACCGTTGTTTTGACGTGTAGTACATCGAAATCCATTAAAAGCGCGAGAAATGGCGCCACTTTGAAGATTTTAGGGTACACAAGTAACTTTGAGAGATTCAGGTTAGCTTACAAAAAACACATTTTCAGGTTTTCTACTCCAAATACGGCAAAACTGGCACGCTAGTCTTAAAGTACTGGAAGAGACCGTTGTTTTGACGTGTAGTACATCGAAATCCATTAAAAGCGCGAGAAATGGCGCCACTTTGAAGATTTTAGGGTACACAAGTAACTTTGAGAGATTCAGGTTAGCTTACAAAAAACACATTTTCAGGTTTTCTACTCCAAATACGGCAAAACTGGCACGCTAGTCTTAAAGTACTGGAAGAGACCGTTGTTTTGACGTGTAGTACATCGAAATCCATTAAAAGCGCGAGAAATGGCGCCACTTTGAAGATTTTAGGGTACACAAGTAACTTTGAGAGATTCAGGTTAGCTTACAAAAAACACATTTTCAGGTTTTCTACTCCAAATACGGCAAAACTGGCACGCTAGTCTTAAAGTACTGGAAGAGACCGTTGTTTTGACGTGTAGTACATCGAAATCCATTAAAAGCGCGAGAAATGGCGCCACTTTGAAGATTTTAGGGTACACAAGTAACTTTGAGAGATTCAGGTTAGCTTACAAAAAACACATTTTCAGGTTTTCTACTCCAAATACGGCAAAACTGGCACGCTAGTCTTAAAGTACTGGAAGAGACCGTTGTTTTGACGTGTAGTACATCGAAATCCATTAAAAGCGCGAGAAATGGCGCCACTTTGAAGATTTTAGGGTACACAAGTAACTTTGAGAGATTCAGGTTAGCTTACAAAAAACACATTTTCAGGTTTTCTACTCCAAATACGGCAAAACTGGCACGCTAGTCTTAAAGTACTGGAAGAGACCGTTGTTTTGACGTGTAGTACATCGAAATCCATTAAAAGCTCGAGAAATGGCGCCACTTTGAAGATGTTAAGGTACACAAGATCTAGCATGTTTTCACAAAAGGAGCCTTTGAACCTAACACCCCCTTTTGTGAAAACATGCTAGATCTTGTGTGCCTTTAAGCTTTAAAAGCCAGTAACTCGTGTTTTTGCAGTATTCTTGAAAGGGCAAATGACAGTTGAAGACTTTTCTGGCCTTTCTATCCCATAATTGACTTGACTTAGATCCATCCCATAATTTCTTTATTTGAGACCTAGAGGTTATGCTTAGGTTAGAAAAAGGCCATTTTCTGGTATTGTTACTCAAAATACAGGAACCTTCCATCCACTAATCGCAATCTACATTAAGAGACCGTTGTTTTGACGTGTAGTACGTCGAAATCCATTAAAAGCGCGAGAAATGGCGCCACTTTGAAGATTTTAGGGTACACAAGTAACTTTGAGAGATTCAGGTTAGCTTACAAAAAACACATTTTCAGGTTTTCTACTCCAAATACGGCAAAACTGGCACGCTAGTCTTAAAGTACTGGAAGAGACCGTTGTTTTGACGTGTAGTACATCGAAATCCATTAAAAGCTCGAGAAATGGCGCCACTTTGAAGATGTTAAGGTACACAAGAAAATTCTTGTGTGCCTTTAAGCTTTAAAAGCCAGTAACTCGTGTTTTTGCAGTATTCTTGAAAGGGCAAATGACAGTTGAAGACTTTTCTGGCCTTTCTATCCCATAATTGACTTGACTTAGATCCATCCCATAATTTCTTTATTTGAGACCTAGAGGTTATGCTTAGGTTAGAAAAAGGCCATTTTCTGGTATTGTTACTCAAAATACAGGAACCTTCCATCCACTAATCGCAATCTACATTAAGAGACCGTTGTTTTGACGTGTAGTACGTCGAAATCCATTAAAAGCGCGAGAAATGGCGCCACTTTGAAGATTTTAGGGTACACAAGTAACTTTGAGAGATTCAGGTTAGCTTACAAAAAACACATTTTCAGGTTTTCTACTCCAAATACGGCAAAACTGGCACGCTAGTCTTAAAGTACTGGAAGAGACCGTTGTTTTGACGTGTAGTACATCGAAATCCATTAAAAGCGCGAGAAATGGCGCCACTTTGAAGATTTTAGGGTACACAAGTAACTTTGAGAGATTCAGGTTAGCTTACAAAAAACACATTTTCAGGTTTTCTACTCCAAATACGGCAAAACTGGCACGCTAGTCTTAAAGTACTGGAAGAGACCGTTGTTTTGACGTGTAGTACATCGAAATCCATTAAAAGCTCGAGAAATGGCGCCACTTTGAAGATGTTAAGGTACACAAGATCTAGCATGTTTTCACAAAAGGAGCCTTTGAACCTAACACCCCCTTTTGTGAAAACATGCTAGATCTTGTGTGCCTTTAAGCTTTAAAAGCCAGTAACTCGTGTTTTTGCAGTATTCTTGAAAGGGCAAATGACAGTTGAAGACTTTTCTGGCCTTTCTATCCCATAATTGACTTGACTTAGATCCATCCCATAATTTCTTTATTTGAGACCTAGAGGTTATGCTTAGGTTAGAAAAAGGCCATTTTCTGGTATTGTTACTCAAAATACAGGAACCTTCCATCCACTAATCGCAATCTACATTAAGAGACCGTTGTTTTGACGTGTAGTACGTCGAAATCCATTAAAAGCGCGAGAAATGGCGCCACTTTGAAGATTTTAGGGTACACAAGTAACTTTGAGAGATTCAGGTTAGCTTACAAAAAACACATTTTCAGGTTTTCTACTCCAAATACGGCAAAACTGGCACGCTAGTCTTAAAGTACTGGAAGAGACCGTTGTTTTGACGTGTAGTACATCGAAATCCATTAAAAGCTCGAGAAATGGCGCCACTTTGAAGATGTTAAGGTACACAAGAAAATTCTTGTGTGCCTTTAAGCTTTAAAAGCCAGTAACTCGTGTTTTTGCAGTATTCTTGAAAGGGCAAATGACAGTTGAAGACTTTTCTGGCCTTTCTATCCCATAATTGACTTGACTTAGATCCATCCCATAATTTCTTTATTTGAGACCTAGAGGTTATGCTTAGGTTAGAAAAAGGCCATTTTCTGGTATTGTTACTCAAAATACAGGAACCTTCCATCCACTAATCGCAATCTACATTAAGAGACCGTTGTTTTGACGTGTAGTACGTCGAAATCCATTAAAAGCGCGAGAAATGGCGCCACTTTGAAGATTTTAGGGTACACAAGTAACTTTGAGAGATTCAGGTTAGCTTACAAAAAACACATTTTCAGGTTTTCTACTCCAAATACGGCAAAACTGGCACGCTAGTCTTAAAGTACTGGAAGAGACCGTTGTTTTGACGTGTAGTACATCGAAATCCATTAAAAGCGCGAGAAATGGCGCCACTTTGAAGATTTTAGGGTACACAAGTAACTTTGAGAGATTCAGGTTAGCTTACAAAAAACACATTTTCAGGTTTTCTACTCCAAATACGGCAAAACTGGCACGCTAGTCTTAAAGTACTGGAAGAGACCGTTGTTTTGACGTGTAGTACATCGAAATCCATTAAAAGCGCGAGAAATGGCGCCACTTTGAAGATTTTAGGGTACACAAGTAACTTTGAGAGATTCAGGTTAGCTTACAAAAAACACATTTTCAGGTTTTCTACTCCAAATACGGCAAAACTGGCACGCTAGTCTTAAAGTACTGGAAGAGACCGTTGTTTTGACGTGTAGTACATCGAAATCCATTAAAAGCGCGAGAAATGGCGCCACTTTGAAGATTTTAGGGTACACAAGTAACTTTGAGAGATTCAGGTTAGCTTACAAAAAACACATTTTCAGGTTTTCTACTCCAAATACGGCAAAACTGGCACGCTAGTCTTAAAGTACTGGAAGAGACCGTTGTTTTGACGTGTAGTACATCGAAATCCATTAAAAGCGCGAGAAATGGCGCCACTTTGAAGATTTTAGGGTACACAAGTAACTTTGAGAGATTCAGGTTAGCTTACAAAAAACACATTTTCAGGTTTTCTACTCCAAATACGGCAAAACTGGCACGCTAGTCTTAAAGTACTGGAAGAGACCGTTGTTTTGACGTGTAGTACATCGAAATCCATTAAAAGCGCGAGAAATGGCGCCACTTTGAAGATTTTAGGGTACACAAGTAACTTTGAGAGATTCAGGTTAGCTTACAAAAAACACATTTTCAGGTTTTCTACTCCAAATACGGCAAAACTGGCACGCTAGTCTTAAAGTACTGGAAGAGACCGTTGTTTTGACGTGTAGTACATCGAAATCCATTAAAAGCGCGAGAAATGGCGCCACTTTGAAGATTTTAGGGTACACAAGTAACTTTGAGAGATTCAGGTTAGCTTACAAAAAACACATTTTCAGGTTTTCTACTCCAAATACGGCAAAACTGGCACGCTAGTCTTAAAGTACTGGAAGAGACCGTTGTTTTGACGTGTAGTACATCGAAATCCATTAAAAGCTCGAGAAATGGCGCCACTTTGAAGATGTTAAGGTACACAAGATCTAGCATGTTTTCACAAAAGGAGCCTTTGAACCTAACACCCCCTTTTGTGAAAACATGCTAGATCTTGTGTGCCTTTAAGCTTTAAAAGCCAGTAACTCGTGTTTTTGCAGTATTCTTGAAAGGGCAAATGACAGTTGAAGACTTTTCTGGCCTTTCTATCCCATAATTGACTTGACTTAGATCCATCCCATAATTTCTTTATTTGAGACCTAGAGGTTATGCTTAGGTTAGAAAAAGGCCATTTTCTGGTATTGTTACTCAAAATACAGGAACCTTCCATCCACTAATCGCAATCTACATTAAGAGACCGTTGTTTTGACGTGTAGTACGTCGAAATCCATTAAAAGCGCGAGAAATGGCGCCACTTTGAAGATTTTAGGGTACACAAGTAACTTTGAGAGATTCAGGTTAGCTTACAAAAAACACATTTTCAGGTTTTCTACTCCAAATACGGCAAAACTGGCACGCTAGTCTTAAAGTACTGGAAGAGACCGTTGTTTTGACGTGTAGTACATCGAAATCCATTAAAAGCTCGAGAAATGGCGCCACTTTGAAGATGTTAAGGTACACAAGAAAATTCTTGTGTGCCTTTAAGCTTTAAAAGCCAGTAACTCGTGTTTTTGCAGTATTCTTGAAAGGGCAAATGACAGTTGAAGACTTTTCTGGCCTTTCTATCCCATAATTGACTTGACTTAGATCCATCCCATAATTTCTTTATTTGAGACCTAGAGGTTATGCTTAGGTTAGAAAAAGGCCATTTTCTGGTATTGTTACTCAAAATACAGGAACCTTCCATCCACTAATCGCAATCTACATTAAGAGACCGTTGTTTTGACGTGTAGTACGTCGAAATCCATTAAAAGCGCGAGAAATGGCGCCACTTTGAAGATTTTAGGGTACACAAGTAACTTTGAGAGATTCAGGTTAGCTTACAAAAAACACATTTTCAGGTTTTCTACTCCAAATACGGCAAAACTGGCACGCTAGTCTTAAAGTACTGGAAGAGACCGTTGTTTTGACGTGTAGTACATCGAAATCCATTAAAAGCGCGAGAAATGGCGCCACTTTGAAGATTTTAGGGTACACAAGTAACTTTGAGAGATTCAGGTTAGCTTACAAAAAACACATTTTCAGGTTTTCTACTCCAAATACGGCAAAACTGGCACGCTAGTCTTAAAGTACTGGAAGAGACCGTTGTTTTGACGTGTAGTACATCGAAATCCATTAAAAGCGCGAGAAATGGCGCCACTTTGAAGATTTTAGGGTACACAAGTAACTTTGAGAGATTCAGGTTAGCTTACAAAAAACACATTTTCAGGTTTTCTACTCAAAATACGGCAAAACTGGCACGCTAGTCTTAAAGTACTGGAAGAGACCGTTGTTTTGACGTGTAGTACATCGAAATCCATTAAAAGCGCGAGAAATGGCGCCACTTTGAAGATTTTAGGGTACACAAGTAACTTTGAGAGATTCAGGTTAGCTTACAAAAAACACATTTTCAGGTTTTCTACTCCAAATACGGCAAAACTGGCACGCTAGTCTTAAAGTACTGGAAGAGACCGTTGTTTTGACGTGTAGTACATCGAAATCCATTAAAAGCGCGAGAAATGGCGCCACTTTGAAGATTTTAGGGTACACAAGTAACTTTGAGAGATTCAGGTTAGCTTACAAAAAACACATTTTCAGGTTTTCTACTCCAAATACGGCAAAACTGGCACGCTAGTCTTAAAGTACTGGAAGAGACCGTTGTTTTGACGTGTAGTACATCGAAATCCATTAAAAGCGCGAGAAATGGCGCCACTTTGAAGATTTTAGGGTACACAAGTAACTTTGAGAGATTCAGGTTAGCTTACAAAAAACACATTTTCAGGTTTTCTACTCCAAATACGGCAAAACTGGCACGCTAGTCTTAAAGTACTGGAAGAGACCGTTGTTTTGACGTGTAGTACATCGAAATCCATTAAAAGCGCGAGAAATGGCGCCACTTTGAAGATTTTAGGGTACACAAGTAACTTTGAGAGATTCAGGTTAGCTTACAAAAAACACATTTTCAGGTTTTCTACTCCAAATACGGCAAAACTGGCACGCTAGTCTTAAAGTACTGGAAGAGACCGTTGTTTTGACGTGTAGTACATCGAAATCCATTAAAAGCTCGAGAAATGGCGCCACTTTGAAGATGTTAAGGTACACAAGATCTAGCATGTTTTCACAAAAGGAGCCTTTGAACCTAACACCCCCTTTTGTGAAAACATGCTAGATCTTGTGTGCCTTTAAGCTTTAAAAGCCAGTAACTCGTGTTTTTGCAGTATTCTTGAAAGGGCAAATGACAGTTGAAGACTTTTCTGGCCTTTCTATCCCATAATTGACTTGACTTAGATCCATCCCATAATTTCTTTATTTGAGACCTAGAGGTTATGCTTAGGTTAGAAAAAGGCCATTTTCTGGTATTGTTACTCAAAATACAGGAACCTTCCATCCACTAATCGCAATCTACATTAAGAGACCGTTGTTTTGACGTGTAGTACGTCGAAATCCATTAAAAGCGCGAGAAATGGCGCCACTTTGAAGATTTTAGGGTACACAAGTAACTTTGAGAGATTCAGGTTAGCTTACAAAAAACACATTTTCAGGTTTTCTACTCCAAATACGGCAAAACTGGCACGCTAGTCTTAAAGTACTGGAAGAGACCGTTGTTTTGACGTGTAGTACATCGAAATCCATTAAAAGCTCGAGAAATGGCGCCACTTTGAAGATGTTAAGGTACACAAGAAAATTCTTGTGTGCCTTTAAGCTTTAAAAGCCAGTAACTCGTGTTTTTGCAGTATTCTTGAAAGGGCAAATGACAGTTGAAGACTTTTCTGGCCTTTCTATCCCATAATTGACTTGACTTAGATCCATCCCATAATTTCTTTATTTGAGACCTAGAGGTTATGCTTAGGTTAGAAAAAGGCCATTTTCTGGTATTGTTACTCAAAATACAGGAACCTTCCATCCACTAATCGCAATCTACATTAAGAGACCGTTGTTTTGACGTGTAGTACGTCGAAATCCATTAAAAGCGCGAGAAATGGCGCCACTTTGAAGATTTTAGGGTACACAAGTAACTTTGAGAGATTCAGGTTAGCTTACAAAAAACACATTTTCAGGTTTTCTACTCCAAATACGGCAAAACTGGCACGCTAGTCTTAAAGTACTGGAAGAGACCGTTGTTTTGACGTGTAGTACATCGAAATCCATTAAAAGCTCGAGAAATGGCGCCACTTTGAAGATGTTAAGGTACACAAGAAAATTCTTGTGTGCCTTTAAGCTTTAAAAGCCAGTAACTCGTGTTTTTGCAGTATTCTTGAAAGGGCAAATGACAGTTGAAGACTTTTCTGGCCTTTCTATCCCATAATTGACTTGACTTAGATCCATCCCATAATTTCTTTATTTGAGACCTAGAGGTTATGCTTAGGTTAGAAAAAGGCCATTTTCTGGTATTGTTACTCAAAATACAGGAACCTTCCATCCACTAATCGCAATCTACATTAAGAGACCGTTGTTTTGACGTGTAGTACGTCGAAATCCATTAAAAGCGCGAGAAATGGCGCCACTTTGAAGATTTTAGGGTACACAAGTAACTTTGAGAGATTCAGGTTAGCTTACAAAAAACACATTTTCAGGTTTTCTACTCCAAATACGGCAAAACTGGCACGCTAGTCTTAAAGTACTGGAAGAGACCGTTGTTTTGACGTGTAGTACATCGAAATCCATTAAAAGCTCGAGAAATGGCGCCACTTTGAAGATGTTAAGGTACACAAGAAAATTCTTGTGTGCCTTTAAGCTTTAAAAGCCAGTAACTCGTGTTTTTGCAGTATTCTTGAAAGGGCAAATGACAGTTGAAGACTTTTCTGGCCTTTCTATCCCATAATTGACTTGACTTAGATCCATCCCATAATTTCTTTATTTGAGACCTAGAGGTTATGCTTAGGTTAGAAAAAGGCCATTTTCTGGTATTGTTACTCAAAATACAGGAACCTTCCATCCACTAATCGCAATCTACATTAAGAGACCGTTGTTTTGACGTGTAGTACGTCGAAATCCATTAAAAGCGCGAGAAATGGCGCCACTTTGAAGATTTTAGGGTACACAAGTAACTTTGAGAGATTCAGGTTAGCTTACAAAAAACACATTTTCAGGTTTTCTACTCCAAATACGGCAAAACTGGCACGCTAGTCTTAAAGTACTGGAAGAGACCGTTGTTTTGACGTGTAGTACATCGAAATCCATTAAAAGCTCGAGAAATGGCGCCACTTTGAAGATGTTAAGGTACACAAGAAAATTCTTGTGTGCCTTTAAGCTTTAAAAGCCAGTAACTCGTGTTTTTGCAGTATTCTTGAAAGGGCAAATGACAGTTGAAGACTTTTCTGGCCTTTCTATCCCATAATTGACTTGACTTAGATCCATCCCATAATTTCTTTATTTGAGACCTAGAGGTTATGCTTAGGTTAGAAAAAGGCCATTTTCTGGTATTGTTACTCAAAATACAGGAACCTTCCATCCACTAATCGCAATCTACATTAAGAGACCGTTGTTTTGACGTGTAGTACGTCGAAATCCATTAAAAGCGCGAGAAATGGCGCCACTTTGAAGATTTTAGGGTACACAAGTAACTTTGAGAGATTCAGGTTAGCTTACAAAAAACACATTTTCAGGTTTTCTACTCCAAATACGGCAAAACTGGCACGCTAGTCTTAAAGTACTGGAAGAGACCGTTGTTTTGACGTGTAGTACATCGAAATCCATTAAAAGCTCGAGAAATGGCGCCACTTTGAAGATGTTAAGGTACACAAGAAAATTCTTGTGTGCCTTTAAGCTTTAAAAGCCAGTAACTCGTGTTTTTGCAGTATTCTTGAAAGGGCAAATGACAGTTGAAGACTTTTCTGGCCTTTCTATCCCATAATTGACTTGACTTAGATCCATCCCATAATTTCTTTATTTGAGACCTAGAGGTTATGCTTAGGTTAGAAAAAGGCCATTTTCTGGTATTGTTACTCAAAATACAGGAACCTTCCATCCACTAATCGCAATCTACATTAAGAGACCGTTGTTTTGACGTGTAGTACGTCGAAATCCATTAAAAGCGCGAGAAATGGCGCCACTTTGAAGATTTTAGGGTACACAAGTAACTTTGAGAGATTCAGGTTAGCTTACAAAAAACACATTTTCAGGTTTTCTACTCCAAATACGGCAAAACTGGCACGCTAGTCTTAAAGTACTGGAAGAGACCGTTGTTTTGACGTGTAGTACATCGAAATCCATTAAAAGCGCGAGCAATGGCGCCACTTTGAAGATTTTAGGGTACACAAGTAACTTTGAGAGATTCAGGTTAGCTTACAAAAAACACATTTTCAGGTTTTCTACTCCAAATACGGCAAAACTGGCACGCTAGTCTTAAAGTACTGGAAGAGACCGTTGTTTTGACGTGTAGTACATCGAAATCCATTAAAAGCGCGAGAAATGGCGCCACTTTGAAGATTTTAGGGTACACAAGTAACTTTGAGAGATTCAGGTTAGCTTACAAAAAACACATTTTCAGGTTTTCTACTCCAAATACGGCAAAACTGGCACGCTAGTCTTAAAGTACTGGAAGAGACCGTTGTTTTGACGTGTAGTACATCGAAATCCATTAAAAGCGCGAGAAATGGCGCCACTTTGAAGATTTTAGGGTACACAAGTAACTTTGAGAGATTCAGGTTAGCTTACAAAAAACACATTTTCAGGTTTTCTACTCCAAATACGGCAAAACTGGCACGCTAGTCTTAAAGTACTGGAAGAGACCGTTGTTTTGACGTGTAGTACATCGAAATCCATTAAAAGCGCGAGAAATGGCGCCACTTTGAAGATTTTAGGGTACACAAGTAACTTTGAGAGATTCAGGTTAGCTTACAAAAAACACATTTTCAGGTTTTCTACTCCAAATACGGCAAAACTGGCACGCTAGTCTTAAAGTACTGGAAGAGACCGTTGTTTTGACGTGTAGTACATCGAAATCCATTAAAAGCGCGAGAAATGGCGCCACTTTGAAGATTTTAGGGTACACAAGTAACTTTGAGAGATTCAGGTTAGCTTACAAAAAACACATTTTCAGGTTTTCTACTCCAAATACGGCAAAACTGGCACGCTAGTCTTAAAGTACTGGAAGAGACCGTTGTTTTGACGTGTAGTACATCGAAATCCATTAAAAGCGCGAGAAATGGCGCCACTTTGAAGATTTTAGGGTACACAAGTAACTTTGAGAGATTCAGGTTAGCTTACAAAAAACACATTTTCAGGTTTTCTACTCCAAATACGGCAAAACTGGCACGCTAGTCTTAAAGTACTGGAAGAGACCGTTGTTTTGACGTGTAGTACATCGAAATCCATTAAAAGCGCGAGAAATGGCGCCACTTTGAAGATTTTAGGGTACACAAGTAACTTTGAGAGATTCAGGTTAGCTTACAAAAAACACATTTTCAGGTTTTCTACTCCAAATACGGCAAAACTGGCACGCTAGTCTTAAAGTACTGGAAGAGACCGTTGTTTTGACGTGTAGTACATCGAAATCCATTAAAAGCGCGAGAAATGGCGCCACTTTGAAGATTTTAGGGTACACAAGTAACTTTGAGAGATTCAGGTTAGCTTACAAAAAACACATTTTCAGGTTTTCTACTCCAAATACGGCAAAACTGGCACGCTAGTCTTAAAGTACTGGAAGAGACCGTTGTTTTGACGTGTAGTACATCGAAATCCATTAAAAGCTCGAGAAATGGCGCCACTTTGAAGATGTTAAGGTACACAAGATCTAGCATGTTTTCACAAAAGGAGCCTTTGAACCTAACACCCCCTTTTGTGAAAACATGCTAGATCTTGTGTGCCTTTAAGCTTTAAAAGCCAGTAACTCGTGTTTTTGCAGTATTCTTGAAAGGGCAAATGACAGTTGAAGACTTTTCTGGCCTTTCTATCCCATAATTGACTTGACTTAGATCCATCCCATAATTTCTTTATTTGAGACCTAGAGGTTATGCTTAGGTTAGAAAAAGGCCATTTTCTGGTATTGTTACTCAAAATACAGGAACCTTCCATCCACTAATCGCAATCTACATTAAGAGACCGTTGTTTTGACGTGTAGTACGTCGAAATCCATTAAAAGCGCGAGAAATGGCGCCACTTTGAAGATTTTAGGGTACACAAGTAACTTTGAGAGATTCAGGTTAGCTTACAAAAAACACATTTTCAGGTTTTCTACTCCAAATACGGCAAAACTGGCACGCTAGTCTTAAAGTACTGGAAGAGACCGTTGTTTTGACGTGTAGTACATCGAAATCCATTAAAAGCTCGAGAAATGGCGCCACTTTGAAGATGTTAAGGTACACAAGAAAATTCTTGTGTGCCTTTAAGCTTTAAAAGCCAGTAACTCGTGTTTTTGCAGTATTCTTGAAAGGGCAAATGACAGTTGAAGACTTTTCTGGCCTTTCTATCCCATAATTGACTTGACTTAGATCCATCCCATAATTTCTTTATTTGAGACCTAGAGGTTATGCTTAGGTTAGAAAAAGGCCATTTTCTGGTATTGTTACTCAAAATACAGGAACCTTCCATCCACTAATCGCAATCTACATTAAGAGACCGTTGTTTTGACGTGTAGTACGTCGAAATCCATTAAAAGCGCGAGAAATGGCGCCACTTTGAAGATTTTAGGGTACACAAGTAACTTTGAGAGATTCAGGTTAGCTTACAAAAAACACATTTTCAGGTTTTCTACTCCAAATACGGCAAAACTGGCACGCTAGTCTTAAAGTACTGGAAGAGACCGTTGTTTTGACGTGTAGTACATCGAAATCCATTAAAAGCTCGAGAAATGGCGCCACTTTGAAGATGTTAAGGTACACAAGAAAATTCTTGTGTGCCTTTAAGCTTTAAAAGCCAGTAACTCGTGTTTTTGCAGTATTCTTGAAAGGGCAAATGACAGTTGAAGACTTTTCTGGCCTTTCTATCCCATAATTGACTTGACTTAGATCCATCCCATAATTTCTTTATTTGAGACCTAGAGGTTATGCTTAGGTTAGAAAAAGGCCATTTTCTGGTATTGTTACTCAAAATACAGGAACCTTCCATCCACTAATCGCAATCTACATTAAGAGACCGTTGTTTTGACGTGTAGTACGTCGAAATCCATTAAAAGCGCGAGAAATGGCGCCACTTTGAAGATTTTAGGGTACACAAGTAACTTTGAGAGATTCAGGTTAGCTTACAAAAAACACATTTTCAGGTTTTCTACTCCAAATACGGCAAAACTGGCACGCTAGTCTTAAAGTACTGGAAGAGACCGTTGTTTTGACGTGTAGTACATCGAAATCCATTAAAAGCGCGAGAAATGGCGCCACTTTGAAGATTTTAGGGTACACAAGTAACTTTGAGAGATTCAGGTTAGCTTACAAAAAACACATTTTCAGGTTTTCTACTCCAAATACGGCAAAACTGGCACGCTAGTCTTAAAGTACTGGAAGAGACCGTTGTTTTGACGTGTAGTACGTCGAAATCCATTAAAAGCGCGAGAAATGGCGCCACTTTGAAGATTTTAGGGTACACAAGTAACTTTGAGAGATTCAGGTTAGCTTACAAAAAACACATTTTCAGGTTTTCTACTCCAAATACGGCAAAACTGGCACGCTAGTCTTAAAGTACTGGAAGAGACCGTTGTTTTGACGTGTAGTACATCGAAATCCATTAAAAGCTCGAGAAATGGCGCCACTTTGAAGATGTTAAGGTACACAAGAAAATTCTTGTGTGCCTTTAAGCTTTAAAAGCCAGTAACTCGTGTTTTTGCAGTATTCTTGAAAGGGCAAATGACAGTTGAAGACTTTTCTGGCCTTTCTATCCCATAATTGACTTGACTTAGATCCATCCCATAATTTCTTTATTTGAGACCTAGAGGTTATGCTTAGGTTAGAAAAAGGCCATTTTCTGGTATTGTTACTCAAAATACAGGAACCTTCCATCCACTAATCGCAATCTACATTAAGAGACCGTTGTTTTGACGTGTAGTACGTCGAAATCCATTAAAAGCGCGAGAAATGGCGCCACTTTGAAGATTTTAGGGTACACAAGTAACTTTGAGAGATTCAGGTTAGCTTACAAAAAACACATTTTCAGGTTTTCTACTCCAAATACGGCAAAACTGGCACGCTAGTCTTAAAGTACTGGAAGAGACCGTTGTTTTGACGTGTAGTACATCGAAATCCATTAAAAGCTCGAGAAATGGCGCCACTTTGAAGATGTTAAGGTACACAAGAAAATTCTTGTGTGCCTTTAAGCTTTAAAAGCCAGTAACTCGTGTTTTTGCAGTATTCTTGAAAGGGCAAATGACAGTTGAAGACTTTTCTGGCCTTTCTATCCCATAATTGACTTGACTTAGATCCATCCCATAATTTCTTTATTTGAGACCTAGAGGTTATGCTTAGGTTAGAAAAAGGCCATTTTCTGGTATTGTTACTCAAAATACAGGAACCTTCCATCCACTAATCGCAATCTACATTAAGAGACCGTTGTTTTGACGTGTAGTACGTCGAAATCCATTAAAAGCGCGAGAAATGGCGCCACTTTGAAGATTTTAGGGTACACAAGTAACTTTGAGAGATTCAGGTTAGCTTACAAAAAACACATTTTCAGGTTTTCTACTCCAAATACGGCAAAACTGGCACGCTAGTCTTAAAGTACTGGAAGAGACCGTTGTTTTGACGTGTAGTACATCGAAATCCATTAAAAGCGCGAGAAATGGCGCCACTTTGAAGATTTTAGGGTACACAAGTAACTTTGAGAGATTCAGGTTAGCTTACAAAAAACACATTTTCAGGTTTTCTACTCCAAATACGGCAAAACTGGCACGCTAGTCTTAAAGTACTGGAAGAGACCGTTGTTTTGACGTGTAGTACATCGAAATCCATTAAAAGCGCGAGAAATGGCGCCACTTTGAAGATTTTAGGGTACACAAGTAACTTTGAGAGATTCAGGTTAGCTTACAAAAAACACATTTTCAGGTTTTCTACTCCAAATACGGCAAAACTGGCACGCTAGTCTTAAAGTACTGGAAGAGACCGTTGTTTTGACGTGTAGTACATCGAAATCCATTAAAAGCTCGAGAAATGGCGCCACTTTGAAGATGTTAAGGTACACAAGATCTAGCATGTTTTCACAAAAGGAGCCTTTGAACCTAACACCCCCTTTTGTGAAAACATGCTAGATATATATATGTACGATGTGTATAAAAGGAATACTTAATTATTATTATATATTCTACTTAATCAAAAAATTCAGTGAGCCCCATTTTAGACGGCAAACTTTTCATGTGCTGAATCCAATGCTAATAAGCTAAATCTATCGTTAGAGCTAAATGTTAGCACTGAAATCGGAACATGAAAAGTTCACTGTCTGAAACATATTGCCTAAGTGACACACATAGGAAACCATTTGGTCTTATTCAGTTATCCATGATCAAGTTCCACATGAAGCTGACTGGCAGATCACAAAATCTAAGTTATAATTACAGCTACATGTACTAGAGGATATTATTTTATAGTTAGTTTGTTCGAGGGGGGCGTAATGGTTTGCTGTGATGCGGTTTTGCGTTATTTTTGGTGCGGTTTTGCGGAAATTATATTTTTTACCTGCAGTGTTGTGGTTTTACAAGACTAAGCCGTCCGCGGTTATTACAAATTTTAGGACTAAAAATGACAAATATACAACCATCTACAAAGTATGGTATTGTATTTTTTACGTTTTTCTGTGCGGTTTTCGGACCCCCCTTATGCCCCCCTCCTGTTCAGACATGCAGTCAGACTCATTCAAAATACAATGTATAATTTGTCATAAAAACTCATGGATTGTTTGAATATTTTGGCATTAAAACTAATTTTAGAGAGCATATGCCAGGGTGGCACAGTGGTTTAAGCGCTTTGCCTCACCTCTGTGGCCCAGGTTCGATTCCTGGACAAGGTGCCATATGTGAATTGAGTTTGTTGGCATCACGCCTGTAGTAATATGATCCCACACATGATTACGTAATAATATTATATACCACATGATTCATGGTAATTAACATATAGCACATGGTCCGAACAGAGTATCAGAATAAACGGGTACACAGAGTCTTCACTCATGTCTTTCCTATATTAAAGAACCCTATAACAGGTCACTACATTGGCGACGAGGACTACGGTAACAGGAAAAGAAAACGAGAAGAAGAGAAGTGAAAATAGAAGCGACATTGAAATGCCAGACGGTCAGGAATCTGTTGGATCGACCAGCGCAGCGAGCAATGCTCAGAATATTACAGTGGTCAACAGACAACTTAACATAAGACCATTCATCGTATCGAATGATACAAATGACACAGCCGTTCGATGGTCCAAATGGAAAAAAGACATCGAGAGACAATTTCGTTTCTTCGGGCTGACGGATCCAGACGTCAAGAAAGACGGGATGATAATTTACGGAGGAATGCAGATTGCCGAACTAGAGGAGTCGCTACCAGACTTACCACTACAAGCGGACGAGGATGTCTACGCACAATTTGTTAGAAAACTAGATAAGCACTTTCTGCCACGTAAAAACAAGGACTACGCCAGATTCCAATTCGGGAATCTCAATCAAGAGGCTAGTGAGAGCATGGGGAAATACTATGCTAGAATCAGAGAGATAGCACGGAAATGTGAATACACCAACGAGGACGAAACGATAAGAGATCACCTTATCAAAACAATGACCAACAGCCGACTGCGAGTAAAAACTATACGGAATAACTGGACGCTGACGCAAATCTTAGACGAAGCGGCAGTGGAAGAAGAATCGACTGCCCAGGCTAGCGAAATTGACAAAAAAGTACAAGCAACAACAGAATCACAGAAGGTCAGATTCGTGTCGAAGAACCGGCGGGACAGCGCCGAGCCATGTGGTCGTTGCGGATCAACGCACGAGAGACGCCAGTGCCCAGCATACGGAGTCGAATGTCATAACTGCGGAAAACGTAACCACTACGCGCGATGGTGCAAAAATACAAGCAACACTGTCAGTGGGGATAGAAGAAAAATAGACAAACAAGACTACAGGCGACCAGAAAAGAAACAAGAGCCATCACACAACGCACCACGCCACAAGCAATTCGGCGGAAATCAAAACAAACACGGGCGCAGAAGAATTCGACACGTCGAAATAGAAGACACCACAGAGAGTGATACCAGTGAATCAGAAAGCGATGAAGATATACAGCGGATTGTACAGCACATGAAGATTCACCGCACCGCACAAACGCATTCCAAGAAAAATAAGTGCAGAATTTCGATAAACGGAACGAGTGTTGAAGTTGAACCGGATACGGGAGCGGATGCAAATGTCATGGATGAATTCCAGTTCAACGAGTTACTAATGGCAACACCGGAATTAGAACTGTGTGACACAAAGATAAAGTTAAAAACACTGAAAGATGAGTTACCGGTTATTGGAGAGTGCAGTGTGACTATGGAGAATGAAACACGGAAAACGCATACGAAGATTGCTATTATCCAAGGAAAGATCGACTCACTCCCGCTAATCGGAAGAAAGACTCTAGAAGAGTTAGGAATGGTGACATTTGACGCGACCGGAGGATTAAAGGAACCAAACCGCGATGAAATTCAGAATGTAAACAGAATACAAACCGGAAACGACGAACTGGATAGAATTGTACACAAACACAAAGGACGATTTGAAGGCATCGGGAAGGCAAAACGTGACGGCGAAGACATCAACATACACCTACCGCTTAAGGACGACGCACAACCTATCGCACAGAAGCCGAGGAGAGTTCCCTATCATCTAATGGACCCGTTACAGAAACGGATGGACGAGTTCGAAGAGAAAGATATCATGGAGAAAGTACCGGAACACGAATCAATAACATGGTGTTCACCGATGGTCGTACAACCCAAACCTAAAAATCCAAGCGACATTCGCGTAAGCCTAGACCTACGAGTACTCAACAAATCCATGCAGCGCACACGACAAGTACAGGCACCAATCACAGAGGACTTCATAACCACATTCAAGGACTGTACAGTATTCAGTAAATTAGATATGAATCATGGATACCACCAGTTTTTACTGGACGAAGAGTCTCGAAGACTTATGACATTCTCAAGTCCATGGGGAAATTACCGATACAAGCGACTAGCATTTGGAGGCGTTAATAGCCAAGATTTGTTTGACACGGAGATGAGTAAGATTATCTCAGGAATACCGAGAGTATTGAACAACCGCGATGACATACTGATTGGCGGACTAGACTGGGAGGAGCACAACAAGAACCTCGCAGCGCTACTACAGCGACTAGAGTCACACAACTTAACACTACGCAGAGAGAAATGTGAGTTCGGGAAATCAACGATCGAGTTCCACGGACATCTGTTCACCGCAGATGGATTGAAACCGAGTCCCAACAAAGTGAAGGCCGTGCGAGAATGCAGCGAACCTCAATCAAAGGAGGAACTTGTCTCATTTCTACAAATGATGGCATACTTATCGAGATATATTAGCAACTTCTCCAGCAGATGCGAACCTCTGAGGAGACTCACGAAAAGGGAGAACAAGTTCGAATGGACAGAATCACAACAGAAAGCGTTTGAAGACCTGAAGATAGCCATAACTACAGCACCAGTACTCATCCCCTACAAGCCGGGACGTGAAACGATGGTCATCTGCGACGGAAGCCCGACTGGTCTTGGAGGTGGATTATTTCAGAAGACAGAACACGGATACCAACCGGTACACTTTGTAAGCAGATCACTCACCGACACAGAGACGCGGTATTCACAGATTGAACGAGAGGCGTTAGCAGCAGAGTTCACCACAACCAGACTCCACATGTACCTACTGGGAGCAGAACACTTCCAACTGGCGACAGACCACAAACCACTACTACCACTATTCAATAATCCAAGCGCGAAGCTACCACCCAGGATTGAGAGGATGGTCATGAAAATGCAGAACCTGGACTTTACTGCAATACACATACCAGGAAAATCGAACATGACTGACTATATCTCCAGACACCCACTACCGGAGATACATCATACCAGACACGAGCAACACATCAAAGCAGTAATCGAAATTGATCATGCAGTCGTCATGGAAACCATCAAGTCAGCAACACAGGGTGACCATAAACTTCGGAAGCTAAAGGAAGCAATACAAACGGGGAAATGGGACAAAACCGACCCAGACTTAGCACCCTACTATGATATGCGAGCGGAACTATACATGGCAGAGGGAATCATGCTGAGACTCGACAAAATCATTCCACCAGAATCCCTGCAAGAAAAGATTATAAGAATTGCACACAGACAAGGTCACTTAGGCATCACTAAGACAAAGGAAATGATCAGGAAGAAATATTGGTTCCCAGCGATGAACTGGCAGATCGAGAACATTGTCAGCACATGCTTCAGCTGTCAAGTGTCAACAAACACACATCACACCGAACCAGCCAAGATGACAGATTTACCGGAGAGACCATGGAACAGTGTCGAAGCAGACTTCTGTGGACCCTTTCCCAACAATGAATACGTGTTGGTTGTAACCGATCAATATTCAAGATATCCAGAAGTTGAGTTCATTAGCTCCACAGCAATCAAACCTGTCCGAAGGAAGTTGAAGAAAATCTTTGCAACGCACGGAGTTCCAAAGACTGTGCAGACAGACAATGGTCCACCATTCAACTCGAATGAGTTCAAGCAATTTGCATCAGAAATGGGATTCAAACACAAGAATGTTACACCGAGACACCCAAAGGCACAAGGCCAAGTTGAAGGTTTCAATAAGCTAGTGAACAAAATAGCAACCATTGCAAACCAGGAGGGAATGGAAGTGCACGAGGCAACTTATGACATGCTACAAGCTTACAGAGACACCCCACACCCTGCAACAAAGAAGACACCCTATGAGTTAATGATGAACAGGGATGTAAGAACGAAACTTGAACACTTTCCATCAGAATTATCACCGAATGATGAGGAAGTCAGATCCAACGACAGAACGTACAAGGAGAAAATCAAGCAGTACCACGACAAGCGACACCGGGCGACAACATACAAAGTTGACGTTGGAAAAGCAATTATAGTGAAGCGAGATAGGAAAAGAAAGGCTGAAACACCATATGAGCCTCATATTTACATTGTGACACAAGTGAAGGGATCTACTATCTTTGCTAGCAGACTAGGCGATGGAAAGACTATCTGCAGAGATGCATCAAGAGTGAAATTGTTGAGAACAGCAAACAGGGAAACAAGTGATGAGGATGTGACAACAGCACAACCAGCACAGATACCACCACCCTACAATGCAGCACAGCAGAGAGATCCTGCACCAGCCCTGCAGGAAGATCAGGAGATCAACATCCTACCAGCAACACCAGAAGCACCGAGGAGATCGAACAGGAGACTTGCATCAGTATTTGATGGACACTTAAGAGAGTTTTCACAGCATTAATATCATATAGGATACCATGAACACTAACTAGTTAAAGAACTTGGGGAAAGTAATACGAACATTGAAGGAACAATTTGTTACAGTTACTAATTATATTGGAATTATTGTTGAATCAGTTCACTGTACATATACTATGATCCTTAGCATAACAATTAAGAAGCTGATTATTTTACATTATAGAAGCTTAACTGAAGGGGGAGGAATGTAGTAATATGATCCCACACATGATTACGTAATAATATTATATACCACATGATTCATGGTAATTAACATATAGCACATGGTCCGAACAGAGTATCAGAATAAACGGGTACACAGAGTCTTCACTCATGTCTTTCCTATATTAAAGAACCCTATAACAGGTCACTACAACGCCCTTGCTCTGACGGTTTTTCTCCGGGTTCTCTGGTTTTCCTCCCTCCATAAAAACCAACATGCTAAATTCCAATTCGATCTGTGGATTAGCCGGGAGCTGGCTTTGACAAGCCCTCATGGTTGTTTCAGGTCTCATTAGAAATTCAGAGTCATAAATAAATGAATGTTTAAGGGGGACATGATCACCAAGTGTTCCAAAGTTAGTGTGAGGTTCAAAATTAGATAGTTTTTCATGATGAAGTCAGGACTGTTTCTTGAGAGTTTCAACTCATTGCTAAATGTTATCATTTTCTCTAAAAACCTAACCCTGAAATTCAAAAAAATCTTTCTCATTTTCAACCCCAAATCATTCATAGAATGAGTCTAAATACGCCTGAGCTAAATGGATAATTTTGCAAAATTTGTAAGGGCTTAATTTTCAAGTGATCATTTGAAGTGGTGCAGTATTCTGCAATCTTAAGCCTAGTTAGGGATTATAGTTAGTAAAAGTACCTCCAGGAAACAATTCGATCCTTAATCTTTCTCGAAATAACACAACGGGTTATTTTATCCCTGTCAATGGCTTATTACATCCCTTCCCAAGGATGCAGGAAGGATTAGAAGCCCCAACCTCCCACACTCTAGACCGTGCTCTACCGTACCAACTGAGCTAACCAATGAGGTGCAGAGGGGAAAAGTGTACTTTATGATCTAATTGATATCACTAGTGTCGGACGAGTAACAGGCAACTCATGGGCAGTTAAGGTGTGAGATGTCGGTTTGAACACTGTCAGGGGACAGTTAATGGCAAAGTGTCAGCTACATGTAAGTGTTGGTGAACTGTTGGCTAACAAATTGCCGAGTTTATCTTTGGCATGCAATCCCTTTTGGACTTCTTTAACCTCTGAGAATTTTTTGTGTTCAGGCGCTTGCTGCAAAGTCAGTGCTGTTCTGCTTCTAAAACATGCTAGATGCATGCTGCGAGGTCAGCGCTGTAGTGGCGAATCAAACAACTAGCCAGGCTGGCTGGCTGGGTCAGGCACTGCATGGTTGTGAAGGAGTATAGGTTGCCAGTCAGCCAGGTATTCTTCGCAATTTTGTATGTGTCGGAGGTCTTAACTGGCACTTTTAAGTTTATTCATTTATGAAAATCCAAGATGTTGGACCTCAGACTCGTGCCAGTATTGTTTTCCCAGAAAACCTTGTTTTCTCTTGTGATTAAAGGAATGAGGTTCCTTGAAAATATTGTCAGTTAATGGGAGTAAAAGCAGAAAAATTATGGAGTGATTTAGAGTTAAAATATACCCAAGAAATGACAAGGCAAGTTGTAAACATGACAATCTCTTCTGAAGATGAACTCAAACAAAATATTATTCTTGCTAAGATTTTGGCAGAACAGGCTTCTGTTTATCAGGCTGATCTGAAGTGTGTCGGTTGGATTATAAAGTACACTTTTCCCATTGATAAATTAATTAGCCTTCCTGCAATTCTCTAAGTAAACGTATGACAAATAATGCCGGCTATCGCTGGGAATAGTAATTATTAAAGCATCACATCTGCACGGAATTCCCTGTGCAGCTTACCAGTTTCACAGATGCAGCATCATCCACAAGTTGATGAATCACCCCAAACACCTTGAATCCTCTATAAACGAAATATGTACTGTAATTAGTTGCAATGAGGTCAGCATTGGACAACTCTTTGATATACTGTAGAATTGCATAGTGATCACAGCTGAATCACACAAGTGCATTTGTGAAATCAGACACTGATCAGCTGAGGGGAGTGGGAGAATGGAATCAACACTGTTTACTCTGCGCACTATTTATAACTTAGCAAAATATCAATACAAATACTCAATCATCAAGTAATTCATTGGACTATGCGATTCAAGGAAAATCATACTGCTGGCTATTCTTCTGGGGTTAACCAGTACTTCGTTTTGCTTTAACTTCTAGAGTATTCATACATGTACAGCAACTTTTAACGTCTCTTATGCCTCCAAATTAATTAAACCTCTGGGTTTTTAGGGGGCTTCATTTATAACCTATCACTTTAGCTGGTGAAATTTAATTCATATAATATCACCAGTTCTAATCATTAAACATCACCAATCATATTCTTACTTACTCGCAAAAGTTTTCCTTATTAGCCTTCCAGCCTGTGACGAGGTCATGACCTGGAAATGTAGAGTCATTACTGGCTGTCTTGGATTTGATGTCAATCAACTTGTCAATTGTCTGTAGACTGATTGAACCATTCAGGTGTGCATGAAGCTCCTAAAAGTACACCAAAAATGTATGTCTTGTGCTACATTTTTGATAACAAAATGTTAAACGGTAGACCCTTCCACGGTTTCTTTAAACGTTTGATATAATTATATGTTTTTTATATAATTATGGTTTTGCTGTTATACGTACATGTATATCAAAAGTTCAAAGAAACCGTGGAAGGGTCTATTAAGATGGATGACATTCACAGTCTCCACTTTTGGTTTAGAATATACTGTCTAGTACAATGTACATGTATGATTATCATGTATGGCTATGCGGTTGTTCAAATTTCATCTCAGTAATTTGTTTTGAAATAGGGACATTTTTCTGAACTACCAATTATTTTCAACGATGTAACTTTTTTGAACTCCAGTAGGTAATGTTTTTGGATTCACTTGGTATGTTTTTTACCTTGCTGCATGTCAGTCACTGTTCCCACCTGATGACCCCCCTCCCCCCCTCCCTGAGTTGGAACCAACCATCCACCAGTACTTGCCAGATCCCTCCACCCCCCACTGAGTTGGAACTGACCATCCACCTGAGTATACTTGCCAGAACACAATTCTCATTTGTTTTCACTGAAGCTCCTGGGTTCAATGGAAATTTATGTTGGCTTAGAACTCTCAAACAAATGATCTCTTGAGAAAGCAAAAGGTGTCCTACCGTGTACATTGTACATGTACATTGGATGAAGTTGTGGAAACTACAACAGTAATCAACCTCTGTAAGAAACTAGATGTCATAAAAACAAATGACATTGAAGCGGCTCAGCGCATATCGAATAAAGAGACAGCTAGTATAATAGTGGTCAATAGTGAAATTCTTGAACAGAAAAATATGAATTATTAATGAGCTCGAGAAGGTGTATCTGATATTTTCCTCATGTCTTCATATTGTTTGTTTATAAACTGTTGGCTGATGATTACTTTCATCAACTTCGAATCAGTTTGTTGTTTGCTAAGTTACTTGGTTAGTTCCTTTAATGCATACTCAATGGTGGTTAATCGGGCTTCAATGTCCTTGTTAATATCCATAATAATACATGTATAACAGTTACTTCAAAATGATATTCAATTTGTTTTACCTATAGTTATTTTGGTCCATCAATGATCTCTGACATCTGAATAACGGATGCTGGAAAAATGTGTCCGCCATATTCCATATATATTATACAGTGTATATCATTGCTATTTTCAATTTGCTATAAACAAATACTTTATATTTCATTCCTATAAATAATTATTCACAATGCAGTTAACGTTATACAATAAACACTTATTAAAACAACATGACAGACTTTTATTATAATAGTGTGACTGTTCTGTTCATCCGGTGGACAGCAACAAACAAACAATTTTTTTTCTAACTAGGAATTTCTTTTTTTTAGGTAATAAAAATATATTCACCCTCCCCTCATCTTTTCCTATCTCTCTCTTCCTTTATCACTTCCTTCCCCATAAGTCCCCACACATGCAGTAAGAGTTATAATATAAGTCAAATCCGAGTACAAGTCAAATGACCAAGTCAGTGATCAGAGATAATCCATATATATCACAGCATTATTATTCTTTCTCCTTCATTTGGCTTCACTTCAGTTTGGTATTCTTCTTGTAGAGATAGCCTTTCAAAGATAATTCTAACAGCTGCCATTCAATGACAAAAAAGTGGAGCCAAAAACGTATTAAGTGTGCAGTCATGTGCCTTATTAAATAATTTTATTACTACAAATTAACTATAGAACAATGTATGCACTACACATTTTCTCATATCAAGAAAACTCACTAAGCCAATAAAATTTGCATGGCCATTGAGGTTGCCACATTAATTAGGAACCAATGCTACATATAATTACATAATCAGTTGTATACTGCAGAAAGACTTACACTGTATGTACTAATTTTAAATAATGTAAAAATGAATACAGAAAGTTAAAAAAAACGAAAATTGTTCAATTGTACCTTAATTAGTAATTAATGTATTTTTTACTATACTGTATTTAATTAGCATTGAAACTCCTTGATACTTAATAATAAACAATTCTAAACGAAATAAAGCTCCACACAATAATATGATCTACGTAATATATAGAAAACGAGAGCTAGTGTTTTACCAGGGGATCCAAACACCGAGAAAGATGAAAGCACAAGGCCGCTTTGGCCGAGGGGAGGCCTTCACCTCCTCGGAATGTGGAATAGTACTGGCTATCCAAACAATGCCTAACCCTGAAACATGTACAATACAAACCCTAACCCTAAAACAATGCAATTCTTTGTCAGTGCAGTCCAACTGGGGTCCAATAAAATGCAAGGATTTGAGAGGTGAATTAAGGGCTGCTGTTATTATTTAGGTGTTTGGATTCCCAGGTGAAACACAAAGCTCAAGTTTTTTATGACTTCTCAAGTGAAAACAATACCTGCATTCATAAATCATTAGAAAGTATGGTTTGCCTGGAATTTTATTGCATGCAATTATAGACTTAATTAACAAGGGTTGTGATTGTTATTTTGTTACGGTCATTTCAACAAATGGCCTGATAGCATATTGGGCAAGACTGAGCAGACTAGTAGTCAAGAGCAGCCATGAGAATGATGGTTCGAGTCACACTGGACATCAATTTTTATTTCCATCTTCTCCTTCACTTCTCCATGTAAAGTCATACTTATGCTGTAATCCTTGTAGCTTAATTAGGTCCATCACATGTATGAATCTTGATACCCAATGAGAGCACAGATGAACATCACTTAGTGATTTGGATATCCAAATCACTAGTGATGTTCATCTAGTGTTTCATTGGGTATCCAAACTCATCCACCTGACCAAATGCAGTCCTCTGATTGACTAAAAAGCTCATGAATTATTAATGAGCTCGAGAAGGTGTATCTGATATTTTCCTCATGTCTTCATATTGTTTGTTTATAAACTGTTGGCTGATGATTACTTTCATCAACTTCGAATCAGTTTGTTGTTTGCTAAGTTACTTGGTTAGTTCCTTTAATGCATACTCAATGGTGGTTAATCGGGCTTCAATGTCCTTGTTAATATCCATAATAATACATGTATAACAGTTACTTCAAAATGATATTCAATTTGTTTTACCTATAGTTATTTTGGTCCATCAATGATCTCTGACATCTGAATAACGGATGCTGGAAAAATGTGTCCGCCATATTCCATATATATTATACAGTGTATATCATTGCTATATTTTCAATTTGCTATAAACAAATACTTTATATTTCATTCCTATAAATAATTATTCACAATGCAGTTAACGTTATACAATAAACACTTATTAAAACAACATGACAGACTTTTATTATAATAGTGTGACTGTTCTGTTCATCCGGTGGACAGCAACAAACAAACAATTTTTTTTCTAACTAGGAATTTCTTTTTTTTAGGTAATAAAAATATATTCACCCTCCCCTCATCTTTTCCTATCTCTCTCTTCCTTTATCACTTCCTTCCCCATAAGTCCCCACACATGCAGTGCTACATTGCTTTAATTAAGTATGCTAATTACCATATTGAATTACCATACTGGATCTGTTGGTCCAAGCCTTAACCACTGTGCCACCAACTGATTGATGTGAAATCCCTCTACTTATTTACTATATATTTAACAAATAAAGAAGCCTTAGCCATGTTTTATACTATCATAAAACACGATGGGCATTTGAGAACATGAGAGAAATGTTAAAGCACAAGCCGAAGGCGCGTGCTTTCAACATTTCTAGAGTGTTCTCAAATGACCAGAGTGTTTTATGATAGTATAAAACATGGATTTAAGGCTTCTTTATCTGTTTTATAATATAGATTTACGCGTGCGATGAAAGGAAACCGCCAGTTGAAAACTATATAACACAGCTAACCATGTTATATACTCTGATAAAACATGGCTTCTTAGCCAATCAGAGCGTGCATACTATCGTATCTATATTATAAATTATAATAGTGCTACTAGTACCCAGTTCCTCACAATCTCATCAAAATTTGCATATACTGTATGCAGTAAGATACAAAGTCAATCCAAAAAATCCCTAGTTAATTGTTTTAACCATTTTCTTTTTTCTTCCCTTTTCTTTTTTTCTTTTTTCTTTTTTTCTTCCTATTTCTTCTTTTTTTGTTTTTCTTCTGGTGATTTTGGGTTTTAGGGCTAACTCACTAAAGTAAACAACAGATAAATATAACATTTCTTCAATGATCCTGTGAACTAATTCAAAGCCTAACCCGGCGGCCGGCCTACATTTAAAAAAACCCTAACCATCGATAATGGGTGCTCACTAATTTAGGGTTGTTAGAGCTAATTAGGGTTCACAGGTAAACAATGAGTTTTCACTGGGCTAGGGTTCACCTGGTAATAAGGATAATAAGGGCTCTAGACCTAGTTAAAAAAATCGCTAGTTAGAAAAAAATTCACTAGTTAAAAAAAATTCACTAGTTAGTAAACGAACTACTTTATATCGTTTCAAACTCGGACCGGCAGAGCTTTAGTCTCCTTTGCAGCCGTTCTTAGTGTCTGTCCCATACTCCCTCCCCCGGGGGGGGGGGGGGGGGGGGGTACTCCCATATATGGACTATACGGGGATGATCCGCTGGACAGGGTATGGTTTTTAGAGTTTCTGATCTTAGACAGGGTATCCATTTTCACATCGACAGATCTTGAACAGGGTATGGTATTTATCTAGTGCCGTTATTTAGTCTAGTGCTTGTTGAAGACTTATTTAGTTATGACACTCATTATACAAGATCACAATAAACACTGACTTCCAAGAATAGATAATTTGTTATTTGTCTTATAGAGGGAAAATTTTAACACTTTGTCTTGAACAGGGTATGGAAATTTGAGTTTTTTTGTCTTAAGCAGGGTAAGGGTTTCAGAGCCCCAGCGGCACAAAGGACATAGAGTACCAAACTTGGCTTAGTGACATAAATAACGATAAAAGAAAAGATCCCCGCCAAAGCAATAAATTAAGGACTTTACGCAGATTCAAGTCCAATTATAATTGTGAAGACTACCTCATACAGGTCACCAATACCAATCACAGAATAGCATTGACAAAGCTGAGGCTAAGTAATCACAAATTGGCAATTGAAACTGGGCGTTACTCGAAACCTTACAAAATACCCGAAGAAAGAATTTGCCCCATTTGTACAAATGGCGTCGAAGATGAAGAACATTTTTTAATAAAATGCCCAGCATACCGCAATATAAGGAAAAACCTTTTCGATTATTTGGAGGATCAAATGAAAATCAAAATAAACAGAATGACGCCTAATGAGGTATTTTTACTAATCATAAACCCCCCAAACAAGGATAGAGCTGTGCAAAAACAAATTGCCAAATTTATCTATGAATGCGTAAAAGAAAGAAAGAAAAGGACAACTTCATAACATTCTATGACTAACTTTTATTTATTGATATAACTTGTCTTTTATGTAAATTTATTTGGGCTACTGCCAATGTACACATTAGTATAAGGCTCCAAATAAAATCATCTGTCTGTCACTCCTACCCGACTTTAGGTAGAGTACCCCCCCCCCCCCCCCCCCCCCCCCAAAAAAAAAACCGTGGCCCACTAACGGACTATAAAGTGCAAAGTTCGGCATGCAGTGAAATGTTTTCCAGCTGTGTTGTAAAAATTAAACACCCATAGATTTCACGGCTTTTTAGTGTCCTAACATATACAAATAACGTGGATAAGACGGTATAAACTGCAGGTTTCTAGGTTTAGAGAAATAAATTGAATCCATAGCCAATTTAATTAGTGATTAAATTTCCCCTCGAACTCGATCGAGCCTCGGGAGGATCTGTGAAAGTTCGGGGAAATTTAATCAATAATTTCCCTCATGTCATGCTATTACTTATAATAAATGTACAAACTATTGCATTTTGGTTTTCACACTTACCACTTTGGGAATCCGTGCGCAAAACTCCTTCAAGGATCTCTCCGCCATTTTTATCTGTAAATCTATTCACGGTTTGTTGAATATCGATTGGATTCTTTCCTATGATTGGCTAAAAAAAATCATTGTCTGAATATCGATTAAAAATACTCGAACTTGATTGGACTATTCATTTATTGATTAGCCATAACAAATTTTCCCGCCAGAAATATATTTGGTTTCTGAACGAAGGCAAAATATGGGTAACGACAGATCAGTTCCAGTGACTTATGGTACAAAGCTTCTCAATAGTGTAAAAGTTGAGTGGAAGAAGGCCGATAAAGCGTGCCTTTTTGCGCCCCGTGATGGTCATTGTACGGCTTGTATTGGCGGCAAGTTGTTCGTGTTCGGTGGAGTTGCTTGGAATGCAGATATTGGCGAAGTGTCTGAACTTAACGAAATACTGGTGTTCGATGTTGGTGAGTATTTAGAGTTTTAATATTGGGGAATAGATCGGAACTTAGACGTAGCGAGTACACTTTTAATTTGCCTCGTCTAAATTTTTTTAGTCATTCAGTGCATGCTTGATGGCATTTGTACATTGCTTAGAGTTAGAGGTACATCGCCAGTTATATTCTCTTTATCACCTTTTCTCATTTCCTTTCAGACGTCTACTTTATTATGTTAACCTCCTACTGAAAATCATTTTGAAAGCTCTTGGAAAGTATGGGGTGGCCTTCACCTCCTCGGAACCTGAATTGAAATACGTATACTGCAGCTAGCTATCTCAGTATCTGGCGTACTGGCTATCTATCCACACAATGCCTAACCCTGAAATAATACAAACCCTAAAACAATAAAATGCAAAGTTTTGAGAGGTGAAGGCCTGGGGGGTGGGGTTGTTTGTATGAGAATTTGAGAAAATGCATTATTAATGAACCAAGTGGTGGGGTATTCTGCAATCGTTCCGTTCTTCGGCTACCCTGGGTTCCAGAGGCTCGAAAGAGAGATAAGAGGGGCCTGGGGAAGAAAGTAATTTGAACGAGCCTCTGGCCTTGCGAGGCACAAATCTCACTTTCAATAGTACAGAATCTGTACTCTTAATTTGATTGGTCAATGATGCTAATAGTGTCGCGATTGGTTGGATTTAGCAAACGGGTAACCGGTTTTCTCTACTAATAAGAGACATGGACAAAATCAAAATTATGAGCGAAGTCAAATAAGCAAACTTTATGCGAGAGTGCAGGAATGCAATCGATCCTTCTGCTTTAAAAGCATTTCCCAACGTCAAGGAATTAGCAGTGCAAGAAGAAGCTATCATAAAGCGAAGAGATGTTCTGGCTGCATGTGCTTCCCACGCGCCAGTCTTGAACAAAAATTTTTTGTCGGTTGGCAGATTTCAATTCCAGATCTTTAAACCTCTGAAGATCACCCATTGCCCTCTCCAGCTTCTCCAGCTCTCTCTTACACTTTGAACAGATGATTTTCGAGAGCACATCTTCCTGGACTACGGAAATATTCAAAAAACAGGAAAGTCTCTTGCCAAGCTTTTCCTTAACTGACTTCAAGCCTTCGAATATGTTGTGTCTTTTCCTACCCGAAATTGGAATGTTTATTGAGCAGATTTGACAAATGTTCTTTAACGAAACGTTGGGAGAACAAGTTAGCCTTTTCACCGGAGTTAGAGCATTTAACAAATTCTCTCTGGGATCCATCTGTTTTGACATTTCACCTTCTCGCTTCAGTGCTCCACGTGAAAGTTAGTAATCAAAACAGGGAAACCGGTTTGATGAGGTATTTTAATCCCTCATTAGCATACTCAACATGAAAGTGAGATTAGCAGCTCGCGAGCCCAGGGGTTTGTCGTTAAAAAATCGCTCCTCAAGTTCTCGTCGCTTCGCTTCGCTCCGCTCCTCAAACTCAAACCCCTGGCAATTAACTATGGTATTCTTCGGCTAGATTGCAGAATACCCCACCACTTCAAAATATCACTTGAAAAGCCCTTACAAATTGTGCAAAATTATCCATTTAGCTCAGGTGTATTTAGACTCGTTCTATGAATGATTTGGAGTTGAAAATGGGTAAGATTTATTTGAATTTCAGGGTTAGGTTTTCAGAGAGTTTGTATGAGAATTTGAGAAAATGCATTATTAATGAACCAAGTGGTGGGGTATTCTGCAATCGTTCCTTATCCATTTAGCTCAGGTGTATTAAGACTCATTCTATGAATGATTTGGAGTTGAAAATGGGTAAGGTTTATTTGAATTTCAGGGTTAGGTTTTTAGAGGGTTTGTATGAGAATTTGAGAAAATGCATTATTAATGAACCAAGTGGTGGGGTATTCTGCAATTGTTCCGGTTCTTCCTATATTCGACTGGTAGAGGTGATCTTCATATTTTTTAGGGTTTAAAATCGGCAATTTTGTATTTTTTTATGGGGTTGCATGTCCAAGCGAAATCCATTTTCAGGGTAATTTTTTAGACCATGAGGTACATTTTAGGGTGGGAAATTTATCACAGTTTGGTATTTTTAGGGTATTTTTCGAGGTTTTCCAATGGTCACCCCTACCCTTTTCACCTTGAAGAATTAAGACAGTAATGTTACATGTAGCTATACAATGTATATATATATATATAATTTATATATATATATATATTAAGCTCGAATCCATTCGGATCCTTCTGGCTAAGCGATTCCTAAGTTGGACGTATGTGCCTGTGAATCATTAATGATCCTTACTAAGGTTGAAAGCTTAGTTCGGAAGTTATGGGCTTTCCCATCCCAAACCCGAAAGAGAGAATGCCTGGAAAAACTCACGGTACCACAAAAACCCAAAGTCTGCTGCATTTCCAGTGTGGTCGTCCTGATGGTGTAATGGTTAACGCATCGGACTAGTGTACTGAGGCCGTGGGTTCGAATCCCACTCAGGACTTATTTTTCTCTTTCACCTTTATTCTGATTATTAATATTAGGGACAGGTTTCTTCTCTCTATATACTTAATATATATATATAATGTTACATGCCAGTATTGGAGTTTTCTTGCCTTAAATGCAGTGCTCCTTATTCTTAACAACCAGAGATCCAGGAGTGGAGCAAACCATCAGTAGGAGGTGAAATACCATCTGCAAGATCGTCAGCTACATTGTGTGCTCTTGGTAACAAGTTGTATCTGTTTGGTGGACTGAGCAGAAATCATGGATGGCTGAATGACTTGTATGTTCTGGATACAGGTAACTATCAGATCAGCTGTAGCTACATTAGCCTGCGAATACAGCCGTCTCATATCAGGAACCACAATCAAAACATGGCTTCCGAGAGAGACGTCTGTCTTGAGACCGAAAATTCCATTCTGATGACATTTCGCAGACAGGATCTGGTCACGTCTATATGATAATTAGGCATACTAGCCAATCAAATGACACAACCAGATCCTGTCCACGAAACGTCATCAGTATGGAATTTCTGTCTCAAGAAGCAGAAGTCTCTCTCGGGGGGCCAATTGTTTTGATTGTGGTTCCCGATGCAAGACGGCTGTATTCGCAGGCTATACATGTAGCTAGTACATGTACTCACGCAACACTATACCTGCATGTACCAGCTAGTGCTTGCTTTTCACTTTAAGATTCAAGGAAGCATGTCTCACCCTTTTCCTAAGAATGAGGGAGAATTCCATTTTGAGGGGGAGACAATTGTAGCCTCCTCTTGGAATGAGAGGAGAGCCTTTTTGCATCCCTTCAAACCATCAATGTTGTGTGTTTCCACAGGGCTATATATAATGGCCACATGCAGGGCTGCAACTTTTCACCACATCCTTCATCAAAAATTGATCCCCCCTCTTACCACTACTGTCCAGTCTCGAAAGTGGAGAGGAAAATCCAAAATAGCAACCAGAAAAACACACACGAATAATTACATTTGTAAATTAAAATTGGCATGTTTTCATTTTGAGAATAGAAGGGGGAGATGAAGTGTGAAAAGAGGGGAGACTTGGCTTCCCCTCCTGTGAAATTCGGGAGATATTTTCAAAATTAATGTGCAAATGTGTTGAAATGCGAGCCTTTTGTACTCACCCTACATTTAAGGTTGGACCAGTCAAACTGACACCCTTCTTGGAAGAGCCTTGTTTCCATGCTCAATCAATCAATCAATCGGTCAAGCATTAAGGAGCCTGGTAAAGAACCAAGACTACTATCAATTCCAAATAGAGACTGATGCAGCAGACTCTCTCAAAATGAAGAAGATTACAAGCTTTTTTCTCTTCCACTTCAAAGAAACATGTAGACATGTCATGCATTAAACCAAGATGCAATGAAACTGAAAACAGTTTTATGAAATCTGCTAGCCCAGCTTTGGGGGAGTCACGAATTGAGTGCAAAGAAGTTTTGGCCAAGATCTTATATACATGTAGCTCCCTCATGGTTCTGCTAAGTTGTGACTAGTTTCTCGGCTAGTTTAGCATTTTTCACCCAGGTTTCTTCCCAGGCTCCTTTAACTAACTACAACTTTCATGGGAGTATAGAAACAAAGCTCTTCCAGTAGGCAACGTCCAACACTTATTGATTACGTTTTTTTTCTAATTTAACTGTACTTTATTGTTGTCATTTATTTAAGCTAGTAGTCAGCGTTTTCCTGAAATACCAGCTGCCTGTGTTTCTGGAGCATTCTATATCTTTGTTTATAGTATACTCAACAAAATATCTGGATTTTGATTGGTCAATAACGAGTACCGTAAACACCCGTGTATAAGCCGCACCCGTAGATAAGCCGCACCCCACGTTTTGAAGCTTGAATTTAGGAAAAAAACTTTTTTGTCCGAGTTTATAAACGCTTGTACTTGATGCCAAACTTCTTCCAAAAAAAAGAATAATCTTTTGTTGGAGTTCATAAACGCTCGTACTTGAAGCAAAACTTCATCAGATTGTCATAAATACATAATCGCAACTTTAATTCGATCGAATATGGTTCAACTTGCCTTGTCATTTCTTGTGTATATTTTAACTTGCAGTCTTTAAATCACTCCAGAATTCTTCCGCTTTTATTCTCCCATTAACTATCGACAATTCCAGGGAACCGCTTTCCTTTAATCGCTAGAGCAAGAAAGGTTGTCTGGCGAAACTATACAGTACTGTTCGAAAAGATTGCAACGAGGTGAAGTGAAATATCACTTAAAAATTGATATTTCACCTGAAAAGTGAAATTTCACTTTTATGTGAAGTTTTAAGGTGAAATTTCACTTTCTACAAAATTGATATTTCACTTAAGTGATAAAAATTATTTCACTTCACTTGACCAAAAGTGATATTTCACGTCACCAAAAGTGATATTTCACGTCACCAAAAGTGATATTTCACGTCACCAAAAAGTGATATTTCACTTTTTCGAACTGGACCTTTCACCGTTGTTATTATTCCTGTTCAAGCATGATGAGTTGTCAGTTTCTTACTCAACAGCGCCGTTCGCGTTCTTATTAACTAACAAAGCCAACTGCTTCAAAATAAACATTCTTAAAACACGGCCCGCTAACATTTAATCTTCGGTTAACTTTTATTCCTGTTCACACTTCATGTCTTGTCAGTTTCTTCAACACCGCCGTTCGCGTTCTTATTAACTAACAAAGCCAAATAAACATTCTTAAAACACGGCCCGCTACCAATCTTCGGTTAACTTTTATTCCTGTTCACACTTCATGTCTTGTCAGTTTCTTCAACACTGCCGTTCGCGTTCTTATTAACAACGAAGCCAACTGCTTCAAAATAAACATTCTTAAAACACGGCCCGCTAACAATCTTCGGTTAACTTTTATTCCTGTTCACACTTCATGTCTTGTCAGTTTCTTCAACACCGCCGTTCGCGTTCTTATTAACTAACGAAGCCAACTGCTTCAAAATAAACGTTCTTAAAAGACGGCCCGCTAACAATCTAACATTATCAAGAACGTTTATTTTGAAGCAGTAGGCTTCGTTAGTTAATAAGAACGCGAACGGCGGTGTTGAGTAAGAAACTGACAAGACATGAAGTGTGAACAGGAATAAAAGTTAACCGAAGATCGTTAGCGGGTCGTCTTTTAAGAACGTTTATTTTGAAGCAGTTGGCTTCGTTAGTTAATAAGAACGTGAACGGCGGTGTTGAGTAAGAAACTGACAAGACATGAAGTGTGAACAGGAATAAAAGTTAACCGAAGATCGTTAGTGGGCCGTCTTTTAAGAACGTTTATTTTGAAGCAGTTGGCTTCGTTAGTTAATAAGAAAGCGAACGGCGGTGTTGAGTAAGAAACTGACAACTCATCACGCTTGAACAGGAATAAAAGTTAACCGAAGATTGTTTGCGAGCCGTCTTTTAAGAACGTTTATTTTGAAGCAGTTGGCTTCGTTAGTTAATAAGAAAGCGAACGGCGGTGTTGAAGAAACTGACAACACATGAAGTGTGAACAGGAATAAAAGTTAACGGCGCTGTTGAGTAAGAAACTGACAACTCATCACGCTTGAACAGGAATAAAAGTTAACGGAAGATTGTTCACGGGCCGTCTTTTAAGAACGTTTATTTTGAAGCAGTTGGCTTCGTTGTTAAGAAGAACGCGAACGGCGGTGTTGAAGAAACTGACAAGACATGAAGTGTGAACAGGAATAAAAGTTAACAGAAGATTGTTTGCGGGCCGTGTTTTAAGAATGTTTATTTTGAAGCAGTTGGCTATGTTAGTTAATAAGAACGCGAACGGCGGTGTTGAGTAAGAAACTGACAACTCATCGCGCTTGAACAGGAATAATAACGACGGTGAAAGGTCCAGTTCGAAAAAGTGAAATATCAGTTTTTGGTGACGTGAAATATCACTTTTGGTGACGTGAAATATCACTTCTTCAAAAGGGAAATATCACTTTCCAAAAGGGAAATATCACTTTCCAAAAAGTGATATTTCACTTTCCAAAAAGTGATATTTCACTTTCCAAAGTGAAGTGATATTTCACTTAAAAGTGAAATATCCCCAATTCTCGTTGCAATCTTTTCGAAGAGTACTGTACTTGCACGAGTAGGTCTGAGGTCTGCCATCTTGGATTTTCATTAACTAGTGCCAATCTCCCACGTGTAAAATTGCGAAGAATGCCTGGTTGTTTAGATGCATACTTTGACAAGCGCTGCGAATCAGCGTGTTTTGGAAGGTAAATAAGCTTAATCACATTTAAATATTCACGAAATTCTAATGTATTAGGTCAAACTGCGTGTTTTTTTCCCAATGATTATGCTTTAATAAATTACTATATTACACGATCGGATGCGATTTGAACCTGATTGTAATATACGCACCGTCGCATAATAAAACCTTCATACATTAGTTCATGATATGTAAATATATGTTAATGTTGGGTCTCCTTTCTAGGTGTACCCGTAGATAAGCCGCACACCCAATTTTGAACGAAAATTTTGGGTGAAAAGGTGCGGCTTATCTACGGGTGTTTACGGTACATAAAAAGGTTATAGAATGCACAGTCGCATGCTCTCAGCAAATGTTTGCTCAGTATCATAATATTATAAACAAAAAATCATGAACTGCTAATGCTATATGTGATTTATGGGCACTGAGTGATATTTTGAAAAGTTCTCAACTTAAAGGCCCATGCAATTATCAGAACTTTCAAAATATCACTCAGTGCTTATAATCACGTATATAATTTATATATATTAACATGTAGCACTCGCATTCATGCAATTTCCTCTACGTATCTGTTTTTCAGAAACAATGCAGTGGAGTGCAGTCACTGCCAAGGGGAACTGTCCTTCACCTAGAGACAAGCTGTGTTCAGTTTCCCTGGGTACTAAAATGATGATATTTGGGGGGTTTGGACCCAAAGATGACCTTGTGATTGGGTCTGGTGAGCCAGGAGAAGCCGAGTTTGGGTGGTTTAATGATGTGTATGCATTTGATACAGGTAAGTGTACACTTTATGCAGTTATTTATAACTATTCAGGAACAGTGTTGTACCCAAATAGAATAGTTATAATAATACATGTAGACAGGGCACAATGTTAATTAAGTGCTGTCCCGCGGATAGCCGGGGCTTGTGGTTTGGCTTGTACAAACTCTCTATATTCACCTAAAGTTTTCACTTTCTCTCAAAAACTGTCTGCTACACACTCTTTTGTGAAGTTTATAAAAAGAAAAAGAAGCAAATGTCACTTGCCCCTTCGGGCAACCTGTGAACAGGAATTACTAGCCCGACAATCCAGGGCTTAATCGGACAGCACTTTAATATGTCGCACCCTGTAACAAGATAGTCTGCTGGGGTACGAGGTATAAAAAACACCAGACCTGTGCATGAGCAAACTGGAAAGAACACCAAAATAATGAATTCAAACCATATAGTATATATATATGGTTCATGAAGAGATTGACCAATTACAACCAAGAGGAGCCTGGCAAATTTTAAAGGAAGCTCGGTTAAAAAACTAGGACATTAAGAGAACATATTCCTATAAATTGTCTGAGTGCATTGAGCACTCTATACAAAGATAGCCACCAAAGTTAACGTACTAATTACACTGTGACTAAATGTCAGCTGGTCCTGCTGATAGCACTTGCAACGAGCGGCAGATGGTGCTGGCAAGACGTTCTTAAACGACACACCCAAATGGCATTGCATGCAATAACCTTGATATTACAGCACTCAAAGGACAAGTATTTATTGCTGACAGTCCATAGACTTCAACCGGCTTTGATTCAAACTGTAATGTAAAGTTTTGTTAGCTAGGCCCTTGAGGTCAGTTGTAAAGCACTTTGGCAAATCATTAGAGAAGGTTACGTGTCAGCGACGTAGCAGAGGATTTTATCACTGCCCCTCTAGCTCCAAAAAATTTAGACAATGCTTAAACTCGGTTAAATACCTCGTTAAAATAGAATGGCCGCTCTGGGCTAAGCTGTTCAAGACATTTAGAACAGCATGCTCTCAAGTACTACATGTATGTACTCACTCAGCACCTGAAGCATGTATTTTAGTATTTGAAATCAGTAATTGTAGTGAAGGACATAACATCATGCAATTTTTTTCCATTTGTGACTCAATTCCTAACAATTGCACCCACATTTTAATACTGCCTTGACACAGAGACTAAATATATCTTACAGATATTTATTATAAATGACATTATTTCAGAGAGTGAAATGTGGAAGAAATTAATGCCAAGTTTGACTGGCTGTCCCACCCCTCGTGCTGCCCATGGAATGTGTGCTGTTGGAACAAAGATTGTAATCTTTGGTGGAAGGGACAGTGTGGGACGACGGCATGATATCCACATCTTAAATGCAGGTAAAGAGAAAGCTTAGTCTTATTATTTATCGTGAATGACTACATTATTCTGGGTGCCAGAGGTTACCGTACTTTCCTTAATCCTTGCTTTTACATACGTTTTCATGACTATACATGTAGCTTTGTGGCATTGACATACATTGTAATTTTGCACTCAGTCTGATATTAATTTTGTACAAGGGGATATTAATTATCTGTTGGATCAGAAGCAAACACCATTTTCAAGAGCAATTAAAAGCTTGAGGAAACCATGAGCTTTGAGAAACAAATATAAATGTCCAAGGACAAAATAATTAATATACCATACATGTAAGTTCATATTTTATTGGTAAGGCATGCAAAAGTATGACTACTTGTAATTTGTATTGCATACTTTTGTTGCAAACATCCAATCACGTACGAAAATAGCCTGTCAAACAAACAAACAATGCAATTTCAAATGCATTGACCACATATTGATTTAAGGCATCAATATAATAATATTCAAACGTATTTTCTTTTACCGGAACCCTTGTGCATCATTGCTAGATTTACATGTACATGGAGGTTAGTAACTATATATGCACTGATAACTATCACGTGACATGGTTTGTCCAATCAAATGTGAGAGGAAATATGATGGATTATAATTGAGGGGCTGTGTGCAAAAATGGCGTAAGTGACTCTTGATCACGTTCTAAATTCTCCCTTTAGTTAACACTTTAAGCCCCAAGGGCTTTTAACTGATTTTGGCTCATTCTAGACTGCAACAAACCCTCCCCCCCCCTAAGAAAACTGTAGTCACTGTTACCATGGAATTTTCAACTGACCTATAATACTGGGGCTCAAAGTTTTTTGTCGACCATCTTGGATACGTTGACGTCGCATTGCTACGGAGCTGGAGGGAAGTTTGTTTGGGGGAAAACAGAATTTAAGGCTTTTTAAAGCCTTTTTTTTTTCATTTTTAGAGTGCTGGAGGACATCAGTAAGTCTGATGAGAGCTTGAATCAGCACTTTCTCAAAGAACTGAGTCTGTGCCTGCTAATGTGATAGAGAAAGAGCCTCATTTTTCACTGAATGGGCCAGGACGTCTTCTATCACTTTAGCGTGAGCTTTATAAATGGAGGCCTGGAGCCAGCTATCATAGCTTTTTTGGAATATTGGACAACATTTACTTGCCATTGATTCCAATATGAAGCTATTAGGTCGAAATGGCTTTAGACTTAGTATATATTTTGAAGAATGAAGATGGGGGAAGGGCCATGACGCTGTTTGGTAGGATTTCCCGGCATGCTTTGCGGTCGTTATGGATGAATTCAGCTTGCTGTGAAGTGCTTGTGGACAGAATGGCTTGGTGCTGGGCAAGTTTAGGTGTTGGGAGACAGAAAGTGAGGTTAGTGCAAACATGAAACTCTAAATTTTATGTGAAATATGCATTTTTGTGAGAAAATTTTGAATCTGAGGAGAAATATATTTTTTTGTAACTCATTTTAGTCCCTTTTTCTGAAGTGAAATAATGTCAACTATAGTGAACTTATGCAAAGAAAGGGGGATTTAGATGAAATTATTCATTTTTAATATGCCTCTTGCAGTTCAATAGGATCATTGGTCTATACATTAAGGTGTGTGGGAATCTCAGGGCATTGCTCTTTGAACTTAGTCAGATTTAAACCTTCAAAGCAAGTAACCAGTAATAGTGCCATATGGCACTCTTGGGACTTAAAGGGTTAACAGATTTTATCATAAAAATCGAAATCTTGGTTATTTTCATTTAAAATCACTACATTGAATCCACACATGGAGATAATTTGTTTGCAGCAAGTTTCAATGTGTAACTATTTTCCAGATGGGAGCTAGGAGCAGAAATCAAATGCACTTCTGTCTCAGTTGGTTGTCTATTTTTAAGAACCAAGGCCTAATGTATGGGGGGTAGTCAAATACTAAACTTTATCAAAATGATTTGCGATAACCACTAGATATGTATATTTCTGTTGTGGTGATCTTATTTTAATGGACATATTGGTATACATTCCACCATGTGACTTACCACACCCATTTCTATGCCACACTTGCAGGCTTGCATTTAATCGATAAATAGATAGTAACAAAAAATTCTCCTTTCCAGAATATAGTGTTAACCACCATCAAATTGGCATTATTTGACAACAGTCCATGCAAACATTCAGTAAAAAAAATGTAGCGCAAACGGCAAAGGCCACATGACATGCCTGGTGTTTTGTTTAAAAACAAAGAAATTAAAGGGGAATTTAGAATATGACTAGGAGTCACTAATACACCCTTTTTGCACACAGCTCTTCGATAATATATTAATTTACATCATTATGATTTTTTTTCTTGGTGGTAGATTATAATAATATCCTTATTTTGTACTCATGTGTGACAATACTATTTTTGTCTATAGAGACAATGGAGTGGCAGCAGATGACACCAACTGGGCGGCAACCAGAACCTCGTTCATTCCATGCCTGTGCATCGATTGGTAATCGCATGGTTGTGTTTGGAGGACGAAGTGCTGATAATCAGCATTTTAATGATCTTCACATATTTGATACAGGTTGGCTGACATTTTAAAGTGCTACACTACACAACTGTAGCCATGGCCATCAGAGAACTAAACACATTGCAGAACGAAAACAAAGCATTCCAATGTACAAATCCTAGCATATAATTTATTATATCCATTTGATTTTCTTTATTTGAAAGACTTACGTTCTACTCCAAAACTATAGTCTACAACATTTGACTTTTACGAGATCGAAGCTTGAGCAAGTTGAAATACTATTTGTCTTGTACTCAACACTGATTGGCTCAATTAAATAACTAAGTTGGAATGCTTTATTTTTGTTCTGCAATGTGATTGGTTTAGTGTTTACCAAACATAACACAACTGCTCACTTCGGTTGGTGAATATAGACTAACTTTTAATGGATTCACTTCTGTCCTTATATGGTAATACAATCATTACAATGAATTACGTCATTATGCAATACTAGTGTTAATACACTACACCCCTCCCCTTTTAAATGAAAACAACAGAACAAGGTTGACTCAGCAGCAAAACGCCACTCAATGGTTAACAAGGTAATCGGCCAACTTGGCTGGTGGCTGCCGCACTCTTCCACTTCGTCTGACTCCACTAGCTGCAGTCTCGGTTGCCACGGTAACATCATCGTTCACAACCGGTTCTGGCTCTGTCTCAAGCTCTGGTTCAGAAATCTCTACTTCCTTACTGGGCACTACTGGTATTTTCTTTGCAAACTGGAGATTACGTCTGACTGTGACTCCTGTCTGATCTGACTGGCAAACCATGTCTGATCCACTCATGCCTACTACCGTGTACTTCTCTGGCTTGAAGTTAGGTTCTAACTTACCCTGCCTCTCATTCTTCATGATTACCGTATCACCTTCCTGGATTCCGCTCTCAACAGCTTTCCTGTCAGCGTACTCCTTCACTTTCAACTTGTATTCCCTGTCCCTATCTCTAGCTATCTCTGAATAGTTATCAGCTGAGAAATCTAATTGGGGCAACTTTGTACGCATTTCCCTACCAAACATAAGAGAAAATGGTGAACAGGTTGTTCCAGTGTGGGGAGTCGACCTATACGCTAGTAGAAACAACCTGAACTCTTTCTGGATATCTTTCTTCTCTAATGTCGCTATCTTAAGAACTTTCAAGATTGACCTGTTGGTTCTCTCCACTAGTCCATTAGCCCTAGGCCACAGGGGTGTGGTTGACAACCACCTAACATTCCCCATCCTAAGGAATGACTGAAACTCCTTAGAAATGAACTGCGGTCCATTGTCTGTTCTAAGTACCTCTGGAAAACCAAACCTAGCAAAAACTGCATCTAAGAAATCTATCACATTCTCCGCCTTAGTAGACCTGAGTAATGCTACTTCGAAAAATCGACTATAATAATCTATTACAACAACAACATGCCTACCGTCTGGCAATGGCCCTAATAAATCTATACTACAAAATTTCCAAGGGGCTGTTGGCATCTCTGTTGTAACTACTGGTACTGGAGGGTCATAGCCTGACACTAGCTGACATAACTCACAGCATTTGCACATGGACTCCACATTTTTGTCTAAGCCTACCCACCAGACTTTACTCCTCAACCTCTGTTTACATTTCACTATGCCTTGATGCCCTTCATGTGCTAACTTCAAAACTCTATCTTGTAAACTCAGGAGGGATAAATATACGTTTCCCTCGCAAAATCACTCCATCACACTCACTAAGCTCTGCGCTCACTGCTTTTATACTCATTGAGCATTTCTCCCATTTTCCTGTTCTAATGGCCTCTTTCATTACTTGTACAACCTCGCACTCATCTGAGCTAGTCTTTATTTCCTGCCACGACATAGCTTCTGGCACTGCCTCCTTAACTATCATGGAAATGTATACTGCCTAGTATCATCCTCTACTGGAGAATCTGCACTGTCTCTACAACTCAGTCTAGACATAGGGTCTGCTATGTTGGTCTCTCCTGGCCTGTAAACTATCCTGAAATTATACGGCTCTAGTCTTAAACTCCATCTCTCTAATCTAGGTGTGGACTTGGAATTAGCATTGTTAAAAATATGAGTAAGTGGCTTGTGGTCAGTGACTAACGTAAACTTTGTTCCTAACAGGTACAAACCAAAATGCTCACAAGCCCAAACTAAAGACAACGCTTCCCTTTCTGTCTGCGAATATCTACTTTCCACATCTGTCAAACTACGGTGTCCATAAGCAACTACATGTACCTTCTCAGTCCCTCCCTGATTCTGAACTAAGACAGCTCCTAACCCAACTGGACCAGCATCGGCCACTACCGTTGTTTCAGCCTCCCTATCAAAATAGGCTAAGGTTTCACTAGCACTCAGAACACGCTTAATCTCTTGAAAACTATCTTCCTGCCTCTGGGTCCACTCAAATGTAACTGACTTCCTGGTCAATTCCCTTAGCGGTGCAGAAAGAGTAGCTAAATCTGGTATATATCTACCCACATACTGAACTAGACCTAAAAACCCTCTCAACTCAGACACATTACCCGGCGCCCTGGCACCTACTATGGATTCTACTTTGCCTGGGTCTACGGCTATTCCTTTGTCTGAGATTACATGCCCTAGAAAATTAACCGAAGACAAACCGAACTGACACTTGTCCGGATTCAGTGTCAAACCACTCTCTGACAATCTAGTCATAACTGCTAGTAATCTACTCTCGTGTTCAGCAGCATCTTTCCCAAACACCATGATATCATCTGCTAAATTTAACACTCCTGGCAATCCAACTAACACTTTCTGGACAGTATACTGAAATACCTCGGGTGCACTTGAAATTCCCATGCCTATAGCCTCTTCATACGAAATAGCCCTACATGAGTGATAAATGTTGTAATCTCTCGCGAGTCTTCCTCTAACTCTAGCTGAAAGAACCCCTGCTTAAGGTCTAATTTAGAAAACACGCTAGCTCCATTAAGCTCTACTAACATTTCCTGCATTGTCGGAATAGGGTATCTCTCGCGAATAATCGCCTGGTTTACCTTTCTAAAATCTATACACATACGAATTTCATCATTAGCCTTGGGAACTATCACAATCGGACTTACCCATGTGGAAGCCACTCCTTCTACTGACTCTATGATCTCCTCCTCCTGAAGTCTATCCAGCAGATCTGCCACCTTGTCACGGTAACCAAAGGGTAGTCGCCTCACTGGCTGAGCAACCGGCTCAACCTTATTGTCAACATGTAGCTTAACCTTACTCCCTTTTAGTTTACCCACCCCTGAAAAACATTCTGGGAAATTAGACTTAATTTCCGTCTCTAAGCTAATGTTACATTTTTCTCCCAAAACGGAATTTACCTGAAGTAATTGTAATTCATTAGCTGTCTTATTGCTTATCAAATTACTGACAGATGCATTACCACTGAATACATAAAACACCGCAAAAACTTTGTTATCTCCGACACACACTTCCGTTTCGAACTCGCCTTTCAATTTAAGCGGTTCCGTTTGGCCAAAAGCATACAATTCCTTGTTTGTTTTCCTAAGCGCTACTGTGCTTTTGATTTCATTAAACAACTTTGCTGAAACGATATTCACCGCAGCCCCAGAATCAATGACAAATGGAAAACTCTTTCCCCCAACTATTGCTTCACACATCGGAGTTTCCTTAATATTCCTAACCTCCACCACAGAAAACAAATAAGTTACCCCACTGTCCTGATTCTTATAACTGTCATTAGCGCCGGCGGGATCCTCTGAAATCTGATGCTGAACTCGGCCACCCCTTCGCGAACGGTTTCTGCCACGTGCGGGAGACTGCGTTGTTTCTCCTCCTTTGCAGAATTTTGCCTTTGCAAAATGTCCCACAGCACCACAATCGTTACATTCCTTGCCTATAGCCTTGCACGTCTTGTCACTAGCCCTGTGACCATTCCGTCCACAGCGAAAACACACCAGCCCCGTCACTTGCGAAATTCCACTCTGAGTTGTAGGAGGTGTGTCGCTATTCTCAACTCCGCGTTTTGCGTCAAGGAGAAGAAATGTACTGGCTTGTTGGACAGCATCTGCCAGTTTCAAAGTAGTTCCTTTCTGTAACAGTTTCCTCTCTATCCCTCTGTGATTTATCCCGCTGATAAACTGTTCCACGAGATTGTCGTTCAGGATATCGCCCGTGAATTCACAATGCCTGACCGCATTCCGCAACCTCACCTCAAAGGCCGCCACGCTCTCGCCTTCTCCTCGCTTAATCGTTCGAAAATTTGATCTCTCCAGTCGGGTGTTCCTTACTGCCCCATAGTGCTCGATTAACTTCGCCTTAAGGACAGTGTATTCCTCCGATTTCGGGACCGTGGGCGCCACCAAATCTCGCAGCGTTTCGTACTGAGCCGGGGTCAGCCCACACAACAGCAGCACGACTTGACTTTCCGTTGGAGTCTCCATTAACGCGAAGTAACACTCTAAACGTTCCAAATAGCTCTCGATGTCCCCAACCCCTGTATAGGTTGGGATCGGAATGCTCTGCACCATCGCCTGAGCCATCTCTCCGAATCCTCGTCGCCAATTTAGTGTTTACCAAACATAACACAACTGCTCACTTCGGTTGGTGAATATAGACTAACTTTTAATGGATTCACTTCTGTCCTTATATGGTAATACAATCATTACAATGAATTACGTCATTATGCAATACTAGTGTTAATACACTACAATTGGTTCTTGTTGTCTATATAAGCAAGATCCATTTACCACGTAAGATTTGCAAAGTAAAGTGTGAGTGTACTAAATAGCCATTAATAAAAACAGTTAGAGACTATATCAGTATATGGCTTGCCGATATATAAGCAACTACAACTTACAGCAATAACAAAGAAAACAGTCAATAAGACAGTGTTAATTATTGTAATTTTCTGCTGGACTCAATAACTAGGCGGACACTTTCAAAATTCTTTATAACTTCCCCAAGTACTGTTAATAATCCTCAATAGAGGTATATATAGCATTGGTATTCCCAAGTTAAGTATTAGATAAAGAATGAGTGGACGATATTTATGGGATTTACAAACTCGAGCTGAAAGTGAGAGCAGGGCTCGACACTAACAGTTACCCTGTTACCGCTGGAAAGTAAAATTTTCCTGTGGAAAGTAAAAAGCTTGGTTTGGAAAGTATGTTTTTAATACATGTTCAATAGTTACTCAGTTTACTTTTCCACTGTGGCAACAAGTCTTAAAAGTTAGTGTCGAGCCCTGGAGAGTTTGTAAATCCCATAAAGATCAGACGCAAATTCTTTATCGCACTTATCAAACATCTACTAGATGTAGAGTCATGTTTTCAGTTATTTTGGCGATACAACTTATTTTGGCCGAGAAATTTGAAGCCAAAGCTTATGTAAATTAGGATGAAATCTCTAGTAGAATTAGACACTGATGTTTTATTAATTTATTTTGTTTTTGCTTCATGAATTATTAATGAGTTTGATAAGTGTAAGATATAAATATTAAAATGTTATAGAGTTGCTCCAATGTCGTTGACGATTTAGATTTACATGGAACTAAATTAGCTAAATTCAGTAGTACTTAAATTTAGTTGTGTCACCTAATTTGAAATATCACATGCCAGTGGTCCTCTGATCTGGGAGAGACAGTGACTCGCCGTTTAACCAAGTCTAGTGTATGTTTGTATTTTACATTCCCCACCCCCTGATTTCACTGTGACTGTTGGTCTTGTGGTTACACTAATTTAGGTAACTGCAACTATTTTTTAGTTAACTAATTTAGTGGAATTTAGTATTAAGTTGTCAACACTGACATTGGAAGGACTCTATGTATTAAGTATTTAAGGCTGTCTTTAATAGAGCTTGTGCTGTGATTTAAGACACACTGCCTTTTCAGGGACCAGACTCCAGTGGCATGCTTCCCTGAGAATTTTAAATAATTATTGTAGACCCTTGCAAATGGGTTGATTAGTTTGAAGCAGTAACAAAAAACAAATACAATTGCCCACTTTTGCAAAGCTCGTCTCTCACCGCTGTGGCCCGAGGTTCGATTCCCGAATCCAGCGTCACATGTGAGTTGAGTTTGTCGGTAGGCTTACCCTTGCTTTAAGGATTTTTCTCCAGGTTCTCCCTCCTCAAAAAGCAACCTAAATTCCAATTCGACCCTGGAGGTTGTCGGAATTCTTAATCATAAGCCTCTGGTTTGGGAGACCGTAATGGCTCACTGTATCTACGACACAAAAATAAACCATATGGCATTTTTACATAGGGTATGCATCACTTTCAATATGATCACAAGGCTCCAGCAGTAAATTAAATTTATCCTAGTCTCTGAGCAAATGTATATTGAAAGACTCAGGGCTACTGAGTAGCCTGCAACCATCATCATAGTTGCCAGTGATATTGCCTGTAGCTGGCTTTTTACTAACAGCCCTGGTTTAAGACCAAGTCTGTTGTGATCTTCTATCAGACAAACATGAATGGCTACAGCCTACAGTGTCAGGGGACATACCCAGTCCCAGGGGGGTACACACAGTGGATGTAGTGGGAGGCCAGCTTGTAGTATATGGAGGTTCATCAGCCTTTGACCAGACTACAATGCAATGCCAGGAATACCATGGAGATACATACCTCCTTCCAACAGGTACATGTAATAACATATAAAATGAATAAACAGAAGATACATGTATTACATGGACACATGGAGATACAAATTTTATCAAGTTCCAGTTGATGAAATATCTTACGAGTTAAGCACAGCAAACAAGTAAAAGATGTTTCATCAACTGGAACTTGATAAAATTTGTATCTCCAAGTGCCATATAATATTCTGTTTAATAATATTATAGTTTTTAGTAATAGTCCAGATAAGAAGTGCTGACTATGGCAAGGAATGTTAAAAGGTGTTAATTTTCTATTATTCTTTGTTGTAATTGCATTTGTTGATACTTATAAATTCAATAGAAACCCATCGAAATAATGCATTTCCATTCAATATTTTTTTGTGGTTTGAATTTATTTTTGATCAAACTAATATGGTTTAATTTCGAAGAATATCATGTGTGGGGAAAGTTCTCCAATTTGCGATTGAAAAATCTTTTGTTTTCTCTATATCCGATTGGCTGGATGGTGGCTTCTCTGAGTTTTCACAGAAAAAAAGAGCCAATAGCATAAAAAAATACTTTATTTCCGAGATGTAGTTTGGATGGAATATACCTGAAGTGCTTTAGGTATATTCAAGCAAAATCTTATGTGAGGGTCTGAGTGAGGCTCATAATGCCACAGAACAATGGATTCTTATCTGGATCATTACTTAAATGAAATATCCGTTTTCATCTCTTACTCAAAAGGCTAGAAGTTTTTAAAAGCCTGTCATATTTTCAACAGTATTATCTTCACAATATAATAATAATGTTGCTACATGTATATTGTAGTATTTCATCGATAATAAATATTTATTTAAAACGAATAAAAAACATCTGTTGATGAAAATATATTTTAAACATTGGAAAAAAACAAAAATTGTCTTGGCTTTTTTTTATAAATGTTTCTTTTTTTAATTTTTGACCATGTTTGTGCATTTATCTGTAGTTTCATACTTTTATTTATAGGAGACATTGTATTTTATTTCACCATTATAATATAATATTATTATTTGGTATCTGTATTCTCAAACACTAGCTGTTATGTTAACCTGAATATCAGCCCGACAGGACTGTTATAATTGTGTACATTTCAGTGTATAATTATATACCAGACAGTATATATATTATCAGATTAAGTTCCATATCTAAGATATTGAGACAATACAATTATTCTTGTAGTTAGTTCAGTGTAGTAATATTGCAAGTAGTCCATATTTAATTTGTCTTTTATATAAACCAGCTTTAGCCTAATTTGAAGACTAATATTATATAGTTGACATACATGTACCGGTACTATATTTCAATTACCAGGTATTTTTGTTTTTTTTAGAACAACTCTCATCTGGAGAATCTCTAGGCACAGATCCTAATGATATGCCTCGGGCATCTGTTACCATGACAATAGCTGCAGCATCGTTTAAAGCCACAGGAGCAGGAATTGACACTATTGATGAAGATGATGAGGAGTGGGCAGATAGCAGTGACGATGATCAATCATCTGATCAGGCAGTAGAACACTGAACACATGGAAGTACCTGTAGTGTACGTGTGTGTGTGCATATGTACAGAGCAGATGTTGTATGAGTGGGTCAAAAATATGGTATATCCGTAGCCTGTCTGTTTAACTGTACTGTAACCTACTGTACAGTAACTGTAATTTGATTGGATCAGAAAGACAAAAACAATGGGAAACCATTTCAACATTGTAGCATGTTGCCTACTCATACCACAGGGAGCCCACTCATGAAATCCTCTTTAGTAAGTTAGTTAGCTATAGGCAGATGTGTCAGATGAGAACAGTTCTGTTAAAAACACACAATCAGGACTTCAAATTAACACTCGCAAAATCCTAGCAGATTTCTTGATTTGTGTGGAAAAAAATTATGTTAGTCGATTTTCCTTCAAGGTACATTACTTGGTGTCTGAAAAGTTTAAACGATTGTAGCATATTACAACAGTTTAATTAAGCCTAATTATTTCCAGATGCACGACTAAAAGCACAAAGTTTTTTAATCATTTTAATTCTTATTTTAATGTACTTCTAATATAGAACAAGTGGTTGTGCCATTTCATTTTGCCAGTACCTCCTGATTTTTGCTTGTGTAAAAAAAATCCTACTAGGAGACATTAATGCTAGTGGATTTAGAAGTAACATAATATTATCAAAAGTGAGAGCTTAAGTGTTTCACCAGGGGATCCAAACACTAAGAACAGATGAAAGCATGAAGTCGCTTCAGCCGAGTGCTTTTATTGTTTTCAGGTGTTTGGATCTGCTGGTGAAACTTTTTGATAGGGTGCTACTTCTCACACAAAAACAATATCATTAATACCAGTATTCATAAATCATTTGGAAGTATTGTTTGTCTGGTATTTTGTTGCATACAATAATATTATTATTATAGACTACAAGTGTAAATCACAGTGATTGGTATTTTTTCACAGTCGTTTCAACAAACGGCTTAATGGTGTAGTCAGCCAAGACAGAGGACTAGCAGTTGGGACCAACCACAGGGACGATAGTTTGAGCCATGCACACTCCTGACACTAATTTTTATTTCCATCTTTTTCTTCAGTTCTCTTCGTGTAAAGTCAAACTTATTGTGAGCATTGTAACTACATTAGGTCTATCACATGACATGATCGTGATTCCCAATAGAAAGCCACAGGAAGATCACTAGTAATTTGGATCACATTTCCAAGTCACTAGTGATGTTCCTCTGGTACAAGATTTCCAGTATATACTTCATGGTAGTGTTTTGTTTCATATAGTCTCCCTGCATAATACTGTAAAACAGTAGAGAAAATGATTATGCAGGGAGACTATATGGAACGAAACACTACCATGAAGTATATACCAGATTTCCTCTGATACATTGGGTATCAAGATTCATCCATCTGACCAAAATGGGATCACATGAATGACTTTTGACATAATTAATTATTCATGAGTTTGAGTTAAGTTTGAGGCCTGACAATGTGAAAAATCATGCCCTAACACACACATCTTGGACATACAATGTACATGTACGTGATTGTATACACATCCAAGATCCACAGAATTGAGATATTTATTGCCAGTGCAACTTCTGTAACCAGGGCCACAACGAGAACCAATCACATTGAAGAACGAAAACAAAGCGTTACAACTTGTGGTTATTTGAACAAATCAGTGTAGAGTACAAGACAATAGCATTTCAACTTGCTTGAAGTTTAGTTGTTAGAGTTCTTGTTAAGTGGTTCTGTTTACAGTATATATATATATATATATAGTCACAAACATTATGGATACAATGCGCCATGTGCCATTGATAATGTGCTCAGGGATGGTAAATTATTATATTAGGTATTTTTAACTGTAGACTAATATTGATAGGGGCAATATTTTAGAGTGCTAACCTAATTGACTCGCAGTGGAGCTTGCTTTTGATAGCCCTGGAGATTATAATATTTTAATGGATGTACATTGTATAATTATCTCAGTAAAAATTGCAAGGATCAACAGACGAAGTAGAAGGACCGGATCTGCTTGGAGGGATCTATATAATCAGCAAAATTGTATAAGAAATAATAGAACTATGCAAGGCTGATTTGTACGGTTTGGGAGTAATTATATTTGACCAATATTTCGGCCGGCACGCAAATTAGCCTTGCATCATTGTATTGTATGATTATGCTGGTTTCATTGTATTGTATGATTATGCTGGTTTCATTGTATTGTATGATTATGCTGGTTTCATTGTATTGTATGATTATGCTGGTTTCATTGCAAAGTACAATTAAAACTATTAACCCTTTCGTAAACTGTAAAGATCGGCATGCACGAAGGGATAACTCCCGGGGACAAGTCCCAAGCAAATATGCAAAAATGACTAACAAACAGTGTATATAAACAGTCTCCAGGGAAAATATTGAAAATCCTTTCAATCAAGCATCGAGGGAGGGAAGTTTAACTGTTTGTATCTAATTAACAGTTACTAAACGAGCAATTACTCTCGATACATGCGCAGTGCCATGACAGCCCCCCCCCCCCCCCCCCCCGAATTTTTAAACACTTCCTAGTCCGTTATTATTTACTCAAATATCCTCAAACTCTGTAAACATAATTTCCATGTTTTCGTTCTTGTGGTGGAGTTTTATTGGTGGGGGTAATAATTGCAGAATGCAGATTGTGGCCGCCATGCCCTTTGTCATTTGAATCTCTGGGGATTGAGTGAAACCCATCTATACGGTAAGTACTCTGTATCATTTGATAACTAATGCTGGGTCTGGATTGGCTAGTACCCTTTTGAATTATTAATGAGTTGTACATGACTGTCTAAGATTTATAATCAGGTTTGCCGCGTAGCACTATAGTTAGTGTAAAGAATGTGATGTAAAGTGGTAAGCTGTAGTGCTTAGTGTGCACGCCCTACGAGGGAAAGAGAAAAAATCCTCTGACTCAAGTGGGACTCGAACCCAACGACATCCAGGTTCAGCATGTCTGGCGCTCTACCAACTGAGCTATCAAGTCGGATGAGAGCAATCGTGGGTATTGGTGCGTTTTATGGGGTCACGGCGATTACATATGTACACTGTATATGTAGTTATGACATGAAATCATGTTTGCCGCGTAGCACTAGTAAGTGTAAAGAATGTGATATAAAGTGGTAAGCTGTAGTGCTAAGTGTGCACGCCCTACGAGGGAAAGAGAAAAAATCTCTGACCCAAGTGGGACTCGAACCCAACGACCTCCAGGTTGCATGTCTGGCGCTCTACCAACTGAGCTATCAAGTCAGATGAGAGCAATCGTGGGTATTGTGCGTTTTATGGCGTCACGGCGATTATATATGTATATGTAGTTATGTCTAAGATTTAAGACTGTCTTACTTTTCTTTCACGGGATCGTTTTTTAAGGCCCTGTTTACATGGAGATAGGGTAACCCTTCTAGGAGGATTACCCTATCTGCTTGCTAGGGTACCATTCTGCCCGGGAAAACTTTTTCCATGTAAATGCTCGCGATAGGGTTACCCTGCTAGCCAGGACAACTTGTAGCGACAACCACTTTTCGGTCCATTCTAAACTTTTTTGGCCACTCCGATACAGGGATATTTCCATTTTGTTTATTATTGAACGATTGCGCGATGCCTTGCGCTAAAGCTGTCTTAGGCTAAAACTGTCCCTCTTCAGTGGGATTGCATATTAAGGAGAACTAATTAACCCTTAATTCTAGGAGAGTTGTACCCTATCCATGTGGACTGGAATATAAATAATTAATATTTTGTGAATGAGTGAAAAATGAAATATAAACTTGTGGAAAGAATGGGACAAATATAAGAAATGAGCGCGCAGTAAAACTGAAACCGTAAAATAAGGGGATAATGGATAAATATTTCTAATGAAGGGTGATCACGAGTTTGACGGTTTCCGATGAAGTTTTCATGCTAATGAACATGGGCCAACGTTTTTCTCAAAACCTTGCATTTTATTGGACCCCATTTGGACTGCACTGACATAATTGCATTGTTTTAGGGTTTGTATTGTTTCAGGGTTAGGCATTGTTTGGATAGCCAGTACTATTCCACGTTCCGAGGAGGTGAAGGCCGCCCCGTTATTTCGAGACCCGGCGTCTAATCGAGTAAATAGATGCTTAACTGAATTTCAATAGTTTTACAATCAACTATCGATTTGTTATATTTACAGGCTAACGAAAATCGACAATTTCTAAATGATAAAATTAGCTTATTAACTACAAAAGGTAATGGATCCTGCTAGAAAATAGATCTAATTATAATTATGTATATTCACCGGCACATTAAACTCTCATATGAGCCCCAATCAGTTTATCATTAAAATCTATTCTACATCCAGTAAATAGTTGAATGGTAAAATATTTCTTGATTTCCGTGTTGTGTCCGAGTTATTATGGTTTATATTTCGTATATGCTGATGCATGACGTCAAACTGAATTTACTGTCATATTCTCCTAATAGACCATTTTCTCAGGTATGCGTACGCAATATTGGCCCGCCAAATTGCTTTTTGAACAATAGCCGCCAATTGTTGAACAATAGCCGATAATTTGAATAACAAAGGCTGTCGCATCAGAACTAGTCTAACAAAAGCTAACAAAACTCACGGCCCGCCAAGAAATACTTCATGTAGGCAGCTTGGATTTAGACTGGTATGTAATCAACTAAAGTCGATTGAGGTATGCTAACCGCCGTGGGAAGCGAGTAGCAGCTGACGTTTCGAGCGTTAGCCCTTCGTCAGAGCAAAATAGCTTGGATTTAGTATTGGTTGAAATAATAAGGAGGGTTATAGGAAACCACTACGTGATTCCTACGTGAAGTATTTACCGGCCCGCCAAGCCTGTTGCGTGCGCATACTTGAGAAAATGGTCTATTGAACGTTTATTTTGACAATATTTCGTAAAATCTTCACATATAACAGCTGTTTACAAAAAGTCTTTACTCTACCAGCACGTTTTTGTATAATAAATGTACTCTGACGTCAACATTAGCATATTCGAAATATAAATCTTTATTAATAATGATAGGTTTTTATGGCGCATTAAAAAAAAATCACTTCGCTTACATGGAGTATGAGAAGACTTGACTATGTATGTGCCGCGGGGGTGGGTCAGGGTTTTGAGCTCGGTTTGGGCAGGTATATAGGATCGGGGTTTTGACCTGATTTGGGCACATCAGGGTTAGGATTTGAGTTTAATGTGGGTGCAGTCAGGGTCGGGGTTCAGTATTTTTTAGGCATCGGGGGTTTCCTCCTCCTCCCCCCCCCCCCAAAAAAAGGGGCAATCAGGGTTTTTGGAGCTCGGATTTTGGGTCAAACAGGGTCAGGGTTTGAGCCTCTTGGCCTCGCATACATACCCATTTTTCATTTTACTCTGAACGGACACACTCTGATAGTTATCGACTATCTAACCCAAAACGGAGTAAGGAGGTTTTAGAAAACTACACGCAACAACAGACAGCATTTTCTCCTTAAAATACTTTATTGACAAATACGTGAAAGCTAAACCGAAGAAAAAACAAAATCTATTATTCAGTTGCTTTGTAGACTTCAAAAAGGCATTCGAAAAAATACCAAGAGAGAAATTTCAAAAGATAAGGAAAGTTGGCATCGGAGGTAAGTTCTACTCTATTCTACGCAGTATGTACACCAACGACATCTCGGCAGTAAAAATCGGGGACACAACGGACGAATTCAGATGCTATATATAGCGGAGTAAAACAAGAATGTATGCTGAGCCCCACCCTTTTCAATCTTTTTATTAGCGATTTACCATCAACACTGGAACAAACAGAAACAGACTGTTGAATTACGGAACGCTCAAGTGAGTTGTCTAATTTACGCAGACGATGTAGTTATATATACTATCTAAGACAGCACAAGGACTTCAACAATACCTGCGAAAACTAGAATACTGTAATCTCTCAAAGTGATGATATTTAATAACTGCAGGAGAAGATTGAATAATTATACATTTTACTATAAAGAGGAAAAACTAGAAAATGTCCAGCAATACAAATATCTCGGCCTAACATTTAGCACATACGGAAATTTTAGTCTTGCGAAACACGAACTTAAAAAGGTAGCTCTGAAGGCACTATTTAAACTACGAAAAGAAATGGGTGACAATTTCAAATCGAACGTTAAGCTTATATATACACTCAAACTCTTTGACGCTCTTGCTATACGGAAGTGAAATATGGGAAACTGATCGGAACAAAACCAAAATAGATAATGATCCATTAGAATTGGTACAAGTCAAATTTTGTAAGATGTTACTCGGAGTATCTAGAAATGCAACAAACAATGCTTGTCGAGCGGAACTTGGATGTTTACCTCTCAAAGTGGAGTACACATATCGAGCTATAAAATACTGGACAAAATTATTGACGACTAGAACTAATGCACAACTCTCACACATTGCATATACAGAGAGTATAGACTCGCCGAAACCAAGCTACTGGAGTGAAAACATAAAATACATTCTGTCTTCTAATGGGTATGGAAATGTTTGGTCGTCAATAGATCAAACGACAAATGTGAACAAGTTTTTGGAAAATATTAAACAAACATTAAGAGACATTGAACAACAACACTGGTTCAGCGAGATTCATACTTACATACGAAGAAAACAAAACGAAAGAAACAAATTAAGAACATAGGATATTCAAAATAAAAGTATAATCTGGAGGACTATCTCAGCAAAGTAACTATTATAGAACACAGACAAGCCCTTACCCGAATAAGAATAAGTAATCACCCGCTACAAATTGAAAGAGGCAGATATTTGAAACCCTACCTGAAACCTGAAGAAAGGATATGTCCATTATTATGTAAAAATGGGGTAGAAGATGAAATGCACTTTATTCTAAAATGTAAAACATACCATGTACTTAGGAAAAATATTTCTTACTTTAGAAAATATATTCAATGTTAACAGCCGGCACATGAATGAAAATGAGCTTTTCAAACTTATCATAAATCGCAAAACAAGCAGCTAAACTGATACATACACGACTGCCTCGTCATTAGGAAAAAGATATTAACTGAATAAGTATTGCCTGCTTCCAACTCATTTTGTTTTAGTAACTGAACTACCTCATATTATGCTCGTTCTTAATTATTAGCTATTTGCCATCTCGTTCACGCCATGTAAAGTATATTTGGTGAAAACCCAAAACGCACTAGATTGTGTACGGGTCCAAATAAAGAAATTATGTTGTTGTTGTGTAAGTACCCCCCCCCCCCCCCCCCCCCCTCCCCCCTCCCCTCCCCCGGGTATACTATACAGGTATACTGAATAGCTGATTTATAGCGAAATATTGCGATTTACTTGCAAATATATATACTGTGGTTGAGCAGTTACTGATGGGTTACTCTCCTCTGTCGAAGTCTGAAGACATCTGAACTCCTGAACTACGAGAGCAACACTGTCACTCGCCAACACGAAGCCAGAAATTATACACACTCAACACTGTCAGATTTATGATGAGCCAAGCAATATTCAACTCTCAAGGTAAACTTAAACAAGAATCCTCTCACGGCCGAGGTTTTGGTTCGAGAAATTAAAGGCTTCCAACAGTTCCCTTTATAGTTCTGTAATATAATGAGCAGACTGAAGTTTTGGGAATAAGGGTAAAGCTTTTCATTAGAGATAACCAACAGGCATTTCAGATAATAATCTTTAATCCAACAGAATACCAATATGGACGGCGTAATTAACTCGTCAAGAACAGCAGCTAAAGTTACAAAGAGGCACACAAATTGACCATGAATACAATTAACATGATATCCAGAGGTTTTATAGAGAGAACAGACGCCGCGGAGAAAGAGGCCAACTTGATAAAGAGCCGCAGGGTAGATACCCTGAGTTCCAGAGGTTAAATGTTTTGCCTTTTGTTGGTAAATAGCGTTGGCGAGCGCAAAATACGCGAGGATCTCAAGTATGTTAAGGCCTGGTTCATTTAACGGAAAATAGATTTACGTTAAAAAAGGTTTTCTGGCGAAAATAACAGTTTAAAGAAAATCTAATTACACCATAATACTAATATCCACTTCCTTAAATTTGTTAAGTGGATGGTTGTCGTATCACGTGATCGATGACGTCATAATTATCTAAAATCGTTTAAGTGAAATGCGGCTGCGACGATAACATATGCATATAAAGTAACCCTGCTAAAACATTACTCCTCCCGCAGTGTTTCAGACCACGCTTAGAAAACATGACTATCATGTAAAGATATTAAGGGTACAAAACGTCACGTGACCTATTTTGCATATGTTCGCCTTAATAACTCGTTAACGAAACATTGTAGTCATTAACTAAACGTATCCACTCATAGTGCTAGCTGTTTTAAACTCGGAGCCGCGTTTTTGATTTTCTGATTTCGTGTTCTAAGTCACGTGACAGCCCACGTGCCACGTTTTACTACACACAAACCACTTAAGGTAGTAAAGAATGGCGATATCTATTATCGTGAGAAACTTGGCGTACTTACCATACTCGGCTGTGCTGAAATAAGGAAAACAGTTTTTACCCGAAATTTGACTCCTGAACCAGGCCTTAACATGCTTGAGATCGTCGAGTGCGCGGACGGCAAAATTTAATTTGTTTTGCCTTCTGCGCGACTCGCCGAATTTACCAACAAAAGACAAAACATTTAACCTCTGGATCCAGGGTACAGGGTAGAAAGAATAGTAGAGAAATATAGTGATAGCTCCATCACAGGATGGACAGGATACAACTTATAATTTGGGACACATATAAACATACATTCGAGACAATCATCTATTAGTACTCGGAACCTGCAGTATAACAGAACAGCAGACTAAATTGCAAACGTGTTTGACATGAATAAGTAGTGTTAACAGTAAAAGGTCAACTACTTTAATTTACATACGAGAAAAACAAAAATATTAAATTACATATATATACTAGGGGGAGCAGAGAATGAAACTCACCGCGCTACATTCCTAAAGACTGCTAATATTCAGCTAATAATTCTTCCCTTTGGTTATTACTAAGAGGATTTCAAATGAAAGTGTATTGCATCTTCAATCTCATTGGGAACACAGGGCACCATCAGAAATCCGAAGAAGGGTATTCCAAAATAAAAATATATATCCTGGAACGCAAAAAACCTGCCCTACACAACCAAGGGGCCAAAAAAATGTGCATCTTGAGGAAGTCTTACCTCCCCATCCACATTTCTAATGGTGCTTCCCTTGGACACTGAAAACAATTTCTTCATGGGAGTACCCCTTCCTCCATAATGGTGGAACATACTAGGGGACATGCAAAACGTCTCCTGGTGTGTGCTCACCTTAAAAGAGTGTCTGGCTGCATTGATGTATATATAGTGGCCCGAGTGAAAGCCCAAATGGGCTCTTGCTTGGCTTGATCTACGCTTCGGCCTTTTTGCAGTTTTGTTTACCTGACTTCTAACATTTTTGTGGACAACTCCCAAGGTTTCTTAGAAAGCCAAGAGTACGAATTGCTTTGCCAACAATTGTGGTATCCCCAATCCAGGTTTGATGATAGTTCGATTAGGAACGGCGCAGCGTTTGGTCATACCGGCTCATACCCTCGCGTCGGGCATAAAGTACGTCAAAATCGGCATCAGTGAGCGTGGACAAATAATTAAAATTAAAACCATTTCTTTACTTATAGGGTCAATTTGAAGAAATGTTGGTGACTTGTTAACAAAATGAAACTACATATTTTAGGTGTTTTATGTTAATATGATGACGTTGTTGTGACGTCATAAGTGATGCCTCCTTTTTTGGTAAAATTCCCCCTTTAATAGATGTTACAAACAGACTACACCATCAAAGGGCCTTCATGACACACATTCCTTTGGCGCAAATTTGAACGTTCTACGACTATTATAGCAAAAGTTATAGAGGAATGACTGTTGCTATGACGTCATATTTGGTGACGTCAGGTGTCATACCTAAATAAGGCTGCCTATTGTTAAAAAATCAAGAAAAGAAAATAATGTGGGTTTTGAGTGCCAGACTAGCGCATTTCATCACTAAAACTCGAAAACCACTCAAAGGATTTTTTTCTAAGGGCATGTATAAAAAAAGTATGACGTCATAATGACGTTGCTGAAAATATGACTTCAATTTTAATGATAAAGTGTCCGAAGACTACTGCAATGCTGATCAAATACAACGCTTGTCGAGGTTTATACGATATTTCGGCTGGCCAGTACCAGCCTTCTTCAGGTTTATTTTACAGTGGAGGTCACAAATGGATACAAGGCTTATATGAATTGCTAATTACGTAACTATGAGCGGAAATTACGAAATCGATGACATATGTTTTATACAATAGTAATACATAAAAGGAAATTACGAAATAGGTTTGAAAAGATAGTACGGATAGAGTAACAGCCGACAATAAAGGTCAAACGGTGAAATTACATTTCATCACGTCTATTCATTCCGAGTGGTTCGAGGGTTTTATATGGTTGCCGGATTGTTGCAATATTCAGTAAACCTATTTTACATTCAGTAAACCCGATTTTATATTCAATAAACAGGTTTTATATTCAGTAAACCATTTTATATTCAGTAAAACCGATTATATATTCAATAAACAGGTTTTATATTCAGTAAACCGATTTTATATTCAATAAACCCGATTTTATATTCAATAAACCCGATTTTATATTCAATAAACAGGTTTTATATTCAGTAAACCATTTTATATTCAGTAAAACCGATTATATATTCAATAAACAGGTTTTATATTCAGTAAACCGATTTTATATTCAATAAACCCGATTTTATATTCAATAAACAAGTTTTATATTCAGTAAACCATTTTATATTCAGTAAACCCGATTTTATATTCAATAAACAAGTTTTATATTCAGTAAACTGGATTTATATTCAATAGAAACGATTTACGTTCAACGTTTTAGTTCAATAAATTATTGCTTAATATGTTCAATCCTCAACCATTATTTATTCAGTAAACGCCATTTATATTCAATCCCTATTATTTTATTCAGTAAATTTCATTTATATTCAATAATTTCTGCAGTCCAATATGGTCAGCGGAAGACGAAATTCGCGCGCCATTTGTATCACGTGACTTGCTTATTGAGAACAAGATGGGGAGGGGGTGGAGAGAAGGATAAGGAGAGGAGTAGCTGCTATCAGAAGTGTTCCCACTAATGATCTAACTCAGGATTCCTCGAGAAGCTTATCTTCAGGTACTGATGATGGTTCACTTAAGCTTACAAATATATATGATATAGACCGATTTTGCTATCACTGCACTATCCCTTCATCAAGAAACATAGCTGGAATGGTAGGTAGCCATGGCCGGGAACGCAGTGTCTGGTTCGTTGTCGCAGGGTCCAAAGCGTCATGACAATAGTATCACTGTTCCGGAAAACAAGATGTCATTTTCCCCAAAAGGATAATCTTGAATTACCCGAGAGCTTTATTTATTTATTTCAAGATTCGCCAAAAAGGCAGGTGGGAAAACACTAGGACACGAAGTCCCCTACATGGCTTTCACACCCAAGGGATTTCACATCCAAGGGCTGTTCCTATCATAGTCAGCAAATTCTGATGGATCCACCTAGTCGGCACAGGCTACTTCAAGTGTCTTTTTCTCAGTTCAAGATGTTTCACCTTTGATTTGTACGCAGTGTACGTATTGGTGACCAAGTCTTCGACGCTTTGGACCCTGCGACAACAAACCAGACACAGCGTTCCGGCCATGTCTACCACATGTGCACGGAGCAGATCACGGGAACGACCTACCATTCCAGCTATGTTTCTTGAAAAAGGGACATGGACTGCCAAACCTACAGAGGATAGTGTCGATAGCCAAGTCGGTCTATATCATAAATAGAAGTGAACCATCATAGTACCTGAAACTAAGCTTCTCGAGGAATCCTGAGTTAGATCATTAGTGGGAACACTTCTGATAGCAGCTACTCCTCTCCTTATCCTTCTCTCCACCCCCTCCCCATCTTGTTCTCAATAAGCAAGTCACGTGATACAAATGGCGCGCGAATTTCGTCTTCCGCTGACCATATTGGACTGCAGAAATTATTGAATATAAATGAAATTTACTGAATAAAATAATAGGGATTGAATATAAATGGCGTTTACTGAATAAATAATGGTTGAGGATTGAACATATTAAGCAATAATTTATTGAACTAAAACGTTGAACGTAAATCGTTTCTATTGAATATAAATCCAGTTTACTGAATATAAAACTTGTTTATTGAATATAAAATCGGGTTTACTGAATATAAAATGGTTTACTGAATATAAAACTTGTTTATTGAATATAAAATCGGGTTTATTGAATATAAAATCGGTTTACTGAATATAAAACCTGTTTATTGAATATATAATCGGTTTTACTGAATATAAAATGGTTTACTGAATATAAAACCTGTTTATTGAATATAAAATCGGGATTATTGAATATAAAATCGGTTTACTGAATATAAAACCTGTTTATTGAATATATAATCGGTTTTACTGAATATAAAATGGTTTACTGAATATAAAACCTGTTTATTGAATATAAAATCGGGTTTACTGAATGTAAAATAGGTTTACTGAATATTGCAACAATCCGGCAACCATAGTTTTAGCTTTATAGATGAGATATGATTCACGTGCTTTTCTCACGGAATCGCGTTTAGAATAGATGACTTCTAAAGGAATAAGGAGCATGTCAGTACTAGAATGGTTAGGGCTGAGAAAATGTTCAGAAACGGCTGTAGGTTTAGATTTGATATTGGATTTATCTACAGGTCGTCTGTGTTCGTTAAAACGGTCTTTGAGGCATCGTTTTGTTTCTCCGATGTATTGTGAATTACAGTAGTGACATTGAACCATGTAAATTACGTTTTTAGTATTACATGTAATGTGAGATTTGATATGGTGAGTTTCGCCAGTGGAGGAAAAAGTGTATTGTTTGAGGCCATGTTCGATGTAAGGGCAGGTAATGCAGTTTTTACCGCAGCGATAAGAGCCGGGTGGCAATGGAGAGGTGTTAGTCTTGTTAGGTAACTGAGCTCTTACTAAGATGTCACTTATGTTATTACAGCGGCGGTGGGCTACTAAGGGAAGATTTTTGAAAATTATTTCGGAACGTTTAGATGAATAGAGAATATTAGAGTGTTTATGAATTATTGACGAGATGTTAGGTAGTGCTGGATTATATGTAATGATAAAAGGAATACGGTCTGCATCTGGCTTGGGTTTGTTTTGTAAAGCATCAGTGCGAGAAATGTTAGATGCACGTTGTATTTGTGTCTTAAGGAAAGTAAGATTATAGCCGCGTTTGTTAAGGTATGTTATTAATTCATTAGTGCGTTTCTTAAAGCTGTCGTCCGAAGAGCAAATGCATGCGGCGAAGGCGAAGTGAAAGGCTATACGGGATAGAGTATTTAGTGTGACCGGGGTGACAAGACGTTTTAAGAAGGTACTGGTGTTTGTCAGTGGGTTTGGTGTACAAGTCCGTTTCTATAAGTCCGTTTTTAAGTAAAACGTTAACGTCGAGAAATGGGATGTTAATGGCAGAATGGGAAGAAGTGAACTTGATGGTAGGGTGTAGGTTATTGTGATAATTGATGAATATTTTCAGTCGATCCAGTCCTTCGGTCCAGATCACGAAAATATCATCAATATATCTCAACCACGTGTGTGCCGGGCTGGTAGGGTGAATTAGATAGTGCGTCACGTTCGAATTTAGCGAGAAATAAGTTGGCGAAGGAAGGAGCCATTTTAGTACCCATGGCTGTTCCATGTATTTGTAGATAGTGTACTTGATTAAACGAGAAATTATTCATAGTAAGAATCATGCGTATAAGGTCGCAGATGGTTTCTGTGGGTACATGTTTATTAACGCGGTTACGAAGAAAATAGCGACAAGCATCAATGCCTTCATTATGCGGAATGTTAGTATATAAGGAGGAAACGTCGAGAGTTACGAGCAAAGCGTTATCAGGGAGCTTGTTAAAGAGGGAAAGTTTATTAAGAAAGTCAGTAGTGTCCTTAACATAAGAAGGAGTGGTAGTAACTAACGGTTTAAGATGATAATCAACGAATTGCGAGATGCGTTCTGTGGGGTGGTTATTAGAGGATATTATGGGTCGTCCAGGATTATTGTTTTTGTGTATTTTAGGTAATATGTAGAAGCGTCCTGGTTTGGCGTCGTTATGTACGAGGTACTGTCTTGTTTTCATATCAATCATGTTTTCGTTGAACATACGATTAACGTATTCTGTTACTCGTTTCTGTATGTCGTTGGTTTTGTCGGCATCAAGTTGTTTATAAAATGTAGGATTGTTAAGTTGTCGATTACATTCGTCGATGTACCATGTTTTGTCCATTACAACTGTTCCCGATCCTTTGTCAGCGGATTTGATTACCACGTCGTGTCGTCGTTTGAGGTTATATAAGGCTTTACGTTGGAGTTTAGAAAGATTGTCAACAATACTGGTAGGTTTCGTTGTAAGTATGTCTTGTTTAACGGCGCTTAAAAAAGCATTAAGTGCAGCATCTCTGTCTGTAGGAGGTGTCCAAGAGCTTTTAGGGTGAAAAGGATTACGTTCGTACTTGCTATTAGTTTCGTTATAAAAGAATTCAGTGAGTCGCATACGTCGTGCAAATTCGTCAAAGTCAGCATTAACTTCCGACCAGTTGATTAGTCGAGGATTAGGGCAAAAGGTTAAGCCGTGTGCAAGGACTTGGATTTCGTCATCAGAAAGAGTAATATTAGATAGATTAATTACAGCTGAGGTATCAAGAAGTACGTGTTTGCTTTTATCAATTTTAAGCCGGTTATGGACAAAAAATCAAAATTCAAAAAACATACGATTTTAGCCACCAACGTGTTTTATGATTGGACAAAATGTCATGAAACAATATTTACAACTCTAAAAATTGAATGAAGCGATGTTTTTATAAATGCTTTTGTGTGTTTATTTCCCGCTAAATTTTGGCGGGAAAAAGGACAAAATTCAAACTTTCATAACTTTTGATTTCCTTAACCAATCGACATCGGGTTTTCGATTCCTTCATTCTCATCACGAGTAGATTTTAACAATATACGACATTTCGTTTTTAGAGATAATGAACAGTTGCAAGAAACGTATTACAAATGGATAAATGACGTCATTGTGACGTCACGATGGTAGTAACATAGCTTAAAAAATCAGGTTATATTCCTTTTGCGATTCTACATCCTTCTACCAAAATTCAATCGTCTGCATTGAAAACGTTTTAAAATATAGAACTGATGCCGTTTTTATGGTCGTTTGTGCCCACCGTGGGCCTCCACCCCCCGAAATTTCGCTCCGCCAGCCCTGTCGTTGCCACCTAAGTATGGATATGTGGTGGCTAACTGATTTCAGGGTGTCCCTTGCATCATATATTGATTTACGAATGGGGCTTTTGAGCGATAATTCCTGAGAATACTGCACTTGTTGGGGTTAAAAGATATTTGCCACACTAGACCAATAAATCGGTTTATCTGGGTCACGTAAGGTTGTGGCGTCACCCTTTTACTATACCATATGAAATGGTATCATCAGCAAAAAGCGGCTGGAAATCGATACCGCCCTGTAATATGAATGTCGTCGATGTATAATAAAAAATCAAAGGTCCGAGAACGGTACTGTGGTACTCCAGATCTAACGAGGACAGACAGATTTTTCACTTTCTACTACCACTGTCTATTGTCTGTTACACAGCCATGCCCGGAACCATTCGTTGAACTCTCGCCGGAATCCGAAAAATTTAAACTTTGATAGCAAAGGCTTTGGAAAAATCCAAAAAGATGACCTTGATCAATGATTCTCACACGAATTAAAAGTTTATAAATGAGCGACCACGAACAACACTCCACTGGTATACGTCGGATCAAACAATGATCTAAATGGTTCGCAGATTAAGAAATAAGTAGAATGAAGAATAACCAATACGACGTAGACAATTGCTCTTTCGAAAGCCGTATTAGAAATCTGAGAGAATGTTAACGAAAGATTTGTTTTTAATTAAAACAATATCGGGACAGAACGAATTCTCGGGCACATATGCAAATAAATAAATGTCTCCCTTTTTTGACGAGGCACACAAAAACGTTTTCACGCCTGTCCGAGACTCTACTTTATATCGATATTAACCCTATCATCTCAAAAACCAACCGAAATTCCAGTTCGTCGGAATACTTGAATATAAGCCTCTGGCTTGGGAGACCCAGTAACTGCTTCCTGTATCTTCGACGTAAAATAAACCATTTATTATTATTATTATTATTTTTACTAGTGGATACCGCTAACGATAATCCAACAGGTGTGTTAGACGCTAGCTAGGTCATAGCGCGTGTTGGGTAGTGCCATGCAACTTGCATGGTAGTGAACCTGGTTGTATGGTGATTTTCCACCTACTAAGGCTCAACTGGAATTTTGGAGCACTTGTCGTGGAAATAAGTGGCGTAAACATCAGTCGAAAAAGTTTCTCCTTGAAACGATTGTTATTTTCTATCTAAGTGCATGGAATGTCATCACAAGCTCGCGAACCGACAGCCATCCGCAGTGCATGCCGCGCGGTGGCAGTTGTCGCGTCGAGTACAGAAACCATGGTTTTAACTCTGCCACATCACTTCATCCATTGTGATTTGAAGCTGCAACCTCATTCTAGCCGCTTCTAAACGGGTTCCATTATTAACAGGAAAGGCATAGGATTTTCCACCCCTCCCCCCTCAGTTTTGCAGGGTTCGCATTTCTTACCCCACATTTGCAACCAATATGTTGTGTTCGTCGTGTTTACTACCAAAAGCATTATTTTTAAGCTGCAAATTCATTCTAGCCACTTCTAATGGGGGAGGGTTCCATTATTAACAGGAAACGCATAGGATTTTCCACCCCTCCCCCCTCAGTTTTGCAGGGTTCGCATATATTACCCCAAATTTCCAAGCAATAGGTTGTGTTCGTCGTGTTTACCATCCAAACTAAGATTTTAACGCTGCAACGTTATTTAATCCAGTTCTGGACTCGGAAATAGCAAATGAAACTGTCCCAGCATGCTTTGCGGCCAAAACGGAAAGGGCGATGGATTTTTACGGGTAGAAAGGAACATCGTAGAGACATGGGGTTTTCACCAAAATGGAAACCATGGAAAACTGCAGGGGGTCTTCTTCATTTGGTTGACATTAAAGTTCAGGAGGGGAAATTACAGGCAAAACAAAATTTCAAAACGGCTTAACCCCCCCCCCCCCTGAACTTTATTTGCGCGAGCGTTACATAAAAAAAATATCTCGCTGTACGAAATTACATCAGATAGGCTTGCTTTTATTTCCCCTAGCTATGTGCAAGATACCAAACATTAAACCATGAATTACAAATATTCCCTACCCCACCCCCCTGGAAATGGTATACAAATTTGTTTTGGCAACATGGGGAATGTCATGCATGACAAAACTGATCGGTTTCTAAATGTTCAAGTTCAATACCGAAAGACAGAATTAACGTTAAACAGCTGCCCAGGTTCCGCTCGGCCAAGCAAAAAGCGAGAAAAACCGCCTTAACCCCCCCTGAACTTCATTTGCGCGAATTTTGTTCTAGTTGGACGAAACTACATAGGATAGGCTAGTTTTTACGTCTATAACTATTCGCTACATACCAAACATTAAATAATTAATTAATTATTTAATGATTGTATTATTTCTATGTTTATCGTTAGGAATTATTGTTTCTCGACTCTCAAAATTCCAAAAGGGTTGGTAACGTTACCTGACGTTTTGGGACGCCTGACATATAGGGACGTTATACAGGAAAACGGTTAGGGTTATGTCGGGCATCCCTATAAGTCAGGCATCCCTATTTGTCAGGTAAAACGGTTAGGGTTAGGTGTCCCTATACGTCAGGTAACGTTACCAACCCGCTCCAAAATTCAGTGAAGTAAAACTGAAACTTTGTTCACGTGTTGCAGAAATGGCGCTCCTTCCTCGTGCTGTACTTCATTGCACACACCACGCGATTCCCAAAAACTTGAATAAAATCAAACCCGAAAGCAGCACAACTCCACCAGAACACTTTATCGGTCAAGCTTTATCTCACAGCGCATCCTGTGGCGATTTTCCACTGCCGAGAGAGTAAATTCTCGACGTAACTCCGCACACATAGTATCGGACACCCTGTGGATGAAACATGACAAACTGGCGCACGATCGAGTGCCGCCGCGGCGGGAACCGATTCCTTCTTGCCCAGAGTAGGGGTATAGAATAGTCCCTCAAAAAAATCGTGAGTCTCGGCAAAATTCAAGCAAGTCTCGAAATCGGTCAAGCTTTATCTCACAGCGCATCCTGTGGCGATTTTCCACTGCCGAGAGAGTAAATTCTCGACTCCGCACACATAGTATCGGACACCCTGTGGATGAAACATGACAAACTGGCGCACGATCGAGTGCCGCCGCGGCGGGAACCGATTCCTTCTTGCCCAGAGTAGGGGTATAGAATAGTCCCTCAAAAAAATCGTGAGTCTCGGCAAAATTCAAGCAAGTCTCGAAATCGTGGCGTTTCAAAAAAGAGTCTCGGATTTTGAAACAAGGGTCTCGGCGAGTCTCGGATTTGACCATTCTATACCCCTCAGAGTGTACACAAACAAATTAATAGTAGAAAAGGCAAAGGAAAGGTAAGTTATCGCAAAATTAAGAAACGGTTTATTATAAGAATGTGAAAACTCGAAGCACAATTCATCGTCCACCATAAGCTTCCAAGTCGAAGACACGCCGTAATAAAAGTGCACGTGATAACTGACACAACACTGAACCCTCTGAAGTACTAACAATCCGGCGCTCATGATTGTAAACTGCACGGTAGCATATTGCGCCACAATAGCAGTCCGTATCACAAAAATAGCCTTGTGAAGCGCATTTGAATATATTCATATAGAATTTGCGCTATATAAATGAAAACCTTTATCCTTTACCTTTTATTCACGGCGGCCACGAGTCTCATAAGGACTATTAACCGTTCCGAGCCCTTACTGTAGTGTACGCACTGTATGTTTTAGGACCCAGTCCCCCACGCGATCAGGTGGAGGAACGCCTGTTGATTATTGGTAAAATGGCCACGAATGTGAATAAAGTGAATAAAGTTGAGTTCTAATTATATAAGTTTAGCCTGTGCCAATCCTCCATAACTATTAACCATCGAGGTCCATAACATTGGCGACGAGGAAAAAGAAAGACTAAAGAAACCGAATTGCAAGACAATTCACGACGAACATGGATGATAACGAGAGAAATCATATCAAGACTTTCGATTGTTTCACGAACCACAACACGCTCGAGCTACGATGGAAACGCTGGCTCACGCTTTCGAATTGTTTGCTGACGGCAAAGGCTTGATCATAAACGAAGAAAATGCAAACAACGAGCAGAAGAGACGTGTCTTACTGCTTCATCTGGCGGGTACTGATGTCCAAGACATTTGCGACCCTACCGGATAAGGGAGACTCTAAAGACTACAAAAAGGCCATAGACGCTCTCAATGCATATTTTGTCCCGAAAGTCGATACAACCTATATATGCAAGACACTCCTTCAGAAAGTTGATACAAGCACCTGGGGAGACAGTTCAACAGTTTGCAACCAGACTCAGACGTGCTGCGAAAGACTGCGCCTACCGGGAAGATACAGACAATCAAATACGTGACGAAATCCTGTGCAAATGTACGAGTACCTACATAAAGAGAAAACTTTAAGGCTAACCTTAGCTAGGCCGCTCGAAATAGCCCAGAACTGTGAAAAAAATGACTACAACTGGCGGCAATGAGTTTAGATGGAAAAGGAGAGGGTGCAGTGAGTGTAAACCGCATTAGGGAAACAAAGAGTGGTTCTCGCGTGAGAAAACAGACCGGTACGATGAGAAACAACCATGAGAAGACTTGTTACAGATGCGGTAAATCTGGACATTTCGGCAGGGACCCAGGCTGTCTAGCGAAAGGCAAAACGTGCCGTGAATGCGAATTGTAAGGCCATTTTCAAGCCCAATGCAAGACAAATCAAGGCGAGAGGGGACGAGAACAGCCCGGCAGCCGTCCCCGCGTCAATCGCCACAGGAATCCCGGTAGAAACACTGCCCACGTTGTTAACTCTGAAGAAGAAGAGGTCATCTATGCATTTACAGTAGGCAACAAAAGACAAGAGAAAATCGAAGCTACCGTCGGAGGATGTAGGCTGAACATGATCATAGATTCTGGAGCAAGTGTCAACATTGTAGATAAGCAAACATGGGAGTGGCTAAAAAAGAACAGAGTGAAATGTAAGTCAGTTCGCTCAGACAGAAAGCTGTACACATATGCGTCGCAAATACCCTTGGAGGTAATTGGAACATTTCACTGTGAAATTTCTGTTGGATGCAACAGTGTTAATGCGGAGTTCTGCGTGATTACCGGAAAGGGAGAATCTCTTCCTCAAGCATGTTAAGGCCTGGTTCATTTAACGGAAAATAGATGTACGTTAAAAAATGTTTTCTGACAGAAATAACAGTTCAAACAAAATCTAATTACACCATAAAACTAATATAAACTTCCTTAAATTTGTTATGTGGATGGTTATCGTATCATGTGATCGATGACGTCATAATTATATAAAATCGTTTAAGTGAAATGCGGCTGCGACGATAACATATGAACATAAAGTAACTGCTAAAACATTACTCCTCCCGCAGTGTTGCAGATCACGCTTAGAAAACATGACTATCGTGTAAAGATGAGATGTTAAGGGTACAAAACGTCACGTGACCTATTTTGCATATGTTCGCCTTAATAACTCGTTAACGAAACATTGCAGTCATTAACTAAACGTATCCACTCATAGTGCTAGCTGTTTTAAACTCGGAGCCGCGTTTTTGATTTTCTGATTTCGTGTTCTAAGTCACGTGACAGACCACGTGATACGTTTTACTACACACAAACAGGTAGTCAAGAATGGCGATACCTATTATCGTGAGAAACTTGGCGTACCTACCATACTCGGCTGTGCTGAAATAAGGAAAACAGTTTTTACCCGAAATTTGACCCCTGAACCAGGCCTTGAACATACTTGAGTCTACGGAAATGACACTGCCACGAGTCTCGGAGTTCTGAAGATGGGTGTTGACGTCGCTGCAGTAAGCACAGGCTCGAAGAATATCGGAAAAACTCTACAGAAGAAATATCCAGAAGTCTTCAAAGGCGTCGGAAAGTTGAAAGACCGAGCAGTGCAACTCCACATCGACCCAGACGTAAAGCCAGTAGCACAACCGATCCGGAGAACCCCATTCAGCATGAGATCCAACTCAGGGGCATTAAGGCATGGGTCTCAAACTATTTCAATATGGCCGCCGCAAATGAAGAGGGGGTGGTCTATCTCTTCGTGCTTGTTAGACATAGTCTTTGCACTTTTACAGATTCCAAGTCACAACCTTGATACCTTGTTGTGGAAGTTTCCATGGAAACGTATTATGTGACTTTTGAACTCTAATTTTAAGGAAAATTAGGAAAAGCCTCCTAGAGGTCGGTAAAAGTTGTTAATATAGTGACTTTATCAAATCTGTCAAAGTGTCAAGAATATATCTCATAAGCACAAAGAGATAGACCATCCCCTCTTGATAGACCATCCCCTCTTGATAGACCATCCCCTCTTGATAGACCATCCCCTCTTGATAGACCATCCCCTCTTGATAGACCATCCCCTCTTGATAGACCATCCCCTCTTGATAGACCATCCCCTCTTGATAGACCATCCCCTCTTGATAGACCATCCCCTCTTGATAGACCATCCCCTCTTGATAGACCATCCCCTCTTGATAGACCATCCCCTCTTGATTTGTGGCGGCCATATTGGAGACCCATGCCTTAACGCCCCTGAGAAGGTGGAAGAAAAGGTCAAAGAGCTTGTATGTGGACTTGGACATTGTAGAACCGGTAGATGGACCAACTCCATGGGTTAACCCTGTGGTAGTTGTACCGAAGTCACAGGGGGACATACGCATTTGTATTGATATGCGCAGGGCCAACGAGGCAATACTGAGAGAGAGACATCCTGTCCCTACGGTGGATGAGATTACACAGGGTATATGAATGGCAGTAAAGTGTTTACCAAGCTTGATTTAAAGTGGGGATACCACCAACTGGAATTGACGCCTGAATCGAGAGAGATCACAACATTTGTGATACACTGCGGGCTATTCAGATACAAGAGACTGTTGTTCGGGGTTAACTCAGCCTCGGAACAATACCAGCACGAGATCCAGACAGCGATTGCGGGTATAGATGGACAAGAGAACATCTCGGACGACATCATAGTGCACGGGAAGGACCAGAAAGAGCATGACTCACGATTAGAGAATTAAGGTGGTCAAGAGACTGGGGGAGCGTGGACTAACCCTCAACGCTGCAAAGTGTCAGTTCAACATGGACAAGCTGACATTCTTCGGGATGGTGTTATCTGGAAATGGAATATAAGCTGCACAGCAGAGAAAGTAAACGCTGTAACCGAAGCGAGGGAGCCGCAGACAGCATCAGAAACGCGTAGTTTCTTGGGCTAGTCAACTACTGCGGACGATTTATACCTGACTTGGCAACTGTCTCTGGACTCTTGAGACATCTAACAAAGAAAGGGACACCATTTGTGTTTGGCATTGAGCAGAAAGAGGCATTCCAGGAGTTGAAGAAGCGTCTATCCCATATCTAGCGCTGAGACCCTAGGATATTTCGACAAAGATGCCCAACACAGGTAATTGCTGACGCAAGTCCCGTAAGACTAGGGGCTGTCCTGACGCAGACACACAAAGATGGACCAAGAAATAATCCTCAGTTACGCAAGCCGCAGCCTTACAGAAATGGAGAGAAAGTATTCACAGACAGAGAAGGAAGCTCTAGGGCTCATATGGGCCTGTGAGAAGTTCCACCCTTACGTTTATGGAGTTCCATTTGAACTTGTCACTGATCATAAACCCCTAGAGGTTATCTACGGACCAAGATCCAAGCCATGTGCACGCATCGAGAGATGGGTACTGCGGATGCAAATTCAAAGTTCAGTACGCGCCAGGACCGAAGAACATTGCTGATTCTCTATCGAGACTAGTAAGTGACAACGACGCCTGAGGAGCAAACACGCACCAGAAGCAGAAGAATATGTACGATTTGTGGTGGTATCAGCAACACCTAATGCTATGACGACACACGAGGTCGAGGAAGCATCCGCTGATGATGAGGAACTTGCGGAAGTTAGGAAGTGCATTGACGGAAAACCATGGGATCAACTAGTCTACAAACAGTACCTTCCATGCAGTGGTGAATTATGCACCATTGGACAGTTATACTTAGGGGGACACGGATTGTCATCCCGAAGAATTTAAGACCCAGGATATTATCCCTTGCCCATGAGGGCCACCTGGGCATAGTTGGAACCAAGCAGAAGCTGCGCAGCAAAGTGTGGTGGCCAGGAACGGAAAAGGATGCAGAGAAACACTGAAAAACTTGCTACGGATGCCAACTGGTCAGTCGTCTCGAGCCTCCGGAGCCAATCAGAAGCACAACACTACAGACCGGACCATGGAGAGATTTAGCTGTTGAATGGAGGAAGGCTCTTGACGCAAACAGAGTCATTTGTGTAATATTCTTCGACTTCAAAAAGGCATTTGACTCAATAGATCATGACGTCCTACTACACAAGCTTTACACCGTCGGAGTGTCGGACAGCACCCGCTCATGGTTAAGAGAATATCTTAAGTCTAGGCAGCAGTTTACGGTTGTTAACGGGGTGTATTCTAGCAGTCAAGCTGTTACATATGGTATACCACAGGATCGGTCCTTGGACCGATACTGTTCTCGATATTTTGCAATGAGTTGCCCAATACAATTTCCAATTACGAGTTCGCTAATCTATATATGTACGCAGACGATACCACCGTGTCTGTGACCTGGGCCACAATTGACGAGGCAATTAGCACTGCAAACAGTGTAAATTAGATAATGTATGACTGGTGTATGTCAAATCGAATGACAGCTCACCCGGAAAAATGTGAATATATGCTATTACACAGAGGCTCTTTTACGGGACCCATTGCAGCCGCTAGGTTTGGATCTTCCAACTTAAGAAGAGTATCCTGCACACACAAAATTGGTTATCTATAGATGACAAATTAGGCTGGTCCAAGCACTTAACTGACCTAATTAAATCGTATGTCCAGAAGCTAAACCTTCTAAAGTCCCTGTATTTTCTTCCTGAGCATGCTAAGTTAGACTTCTACTTCAAGGTTATTTTTCCTGCTATCACTTATGGATTTCTATGTTGGGGATCGTGTAATATAACACTTCTAGAATCATTAAACCGAATTCATTGCCGGGCTGCAAGGATAATTTTTGGACTCCATTGGCTAACACCACGTGAGGACGTAACTGTCTCTGCCAAATGGAAGCCACTGAACTATTACTGTAGAATAAGACTTGCCTGTTTTGTACATAAATGTTTTCACAACCTAGCTCCTCCTGTATTATGTAGTGCCTTTCCTAAGAGAATACTTATACATACTCCTTACGTAACACTCACTGTATCAGTCTACCCACACCGAAAACCAACTACCTGAAATTGTCAATAACACACAGATCGAGGTATGAGGCCTTGGAACAGTCTCGGTAACGACCTAAGGTTAACTACATCACTTAATAGTTTAAAAAATAATCTTAAAAGAAACACTGAACTACTGTAAATAACTGAATAGAGTAAGTATAAGTTAATTAGTTCTATTATTATCATTATTATTATTATTAGGGTAGAATAGCGTAGTTATAAGCACGACCACGTCACATCAGGGTAGGGGCATTTGATCGCCTAATATGACCGTGGGATGGGGCATTTGAAGAACATGTTTGGCCCGGGGGAGGGGAATTTGAACAACCCAAACTCAAAAAGTTCAAATGCCTGGGAGTTGCCTGGTGGGGGGATCGATGTTGTTGATGTTGATGTTTCGATTTGATCGGTACGTAGGAACATGCACAAATATCGAGCTTGGGCTCCCTGTGCATTCAGTAACAAATTTCTGTCAGTAACCAATCATGTTTTGAATATTGCGCGATGTTGCACGTATTATCACCAACTCGAGCAACTTGCCACGCAGCAAATTTCCATTTTGCAAGTTGCAAGTAGAAGCTAGTGACTTCTACTTTTTGCAACACATTTTGGTTTTGTTGCTCGTGTTACCACTGGCACTGCAACTTGTCGCACCCTGCTCAAAGTAAAGCGAAAACTTATCATGAACACCGACAAATTTTGTGTCAGAGAAAGAAAGTCTGGTGTCTGACTTCTACTTTTTGCAACAAATTTCGGTTTTGCTGCTCGTCTTACCAAGTAAAGCAAAAATTAACGTACCGACGGACGGAGTAATACGCAGGGTGCAGGGCACGTAGGGCAAGCAGGGCATGCAGGGTACGCAGGGCACGCAGGGCATGCAGGGTACGCAGGGCATGCAGGGTGTACGCAGGGTATGCAGGGTACGCATACAACATTAAAGTTACATAATTTAGTGCCTTTGGAATATCAGATTGCAAAGGTCAATTGTTCACATGGCAAATATTATGCTAATTTTAGAGTGAAAGTAAAAGTGTATCTATTTATCAATGTTTTTAGTTGCTTTCCTGTAAGCTTTTCTCACTACGTGTCTAGCTTACTGATTTCCCAAGGAATGTACACAAACATTTTAATACTTGAATTCGTAACTAATTGCAATGCTGTCACGCATATGGCATTTTTTTAAAGACATAACATGCAGAACGAACACAGCGGGACCCGCTTTTACCGAAATTAACAAAAGCAGGTAAAAAATTGTTGCAGACACAATTTATTTAGTTTACACAAACTTAGAAAAGCTCCCGCCTAAAATTTTACGGAACAAAACAAGACGCCAGAGTATCAGGTGATATACAATATTCTCGTGATTTTTGTGTCTTTTATTGCGTTCGCCTTGCCCGGGGGGGGGGGGGGGGGGGGGGGGGACTCCGATATAAAAGGGGTAGGGATGCTCGTCGGACATTTTCGATTTGACCCCTAAGAGGTACTAAAATGGGTGTGGCTCAAGCTTATTTTGACCCCTAAAAGATAATAAAAATGTAAATTGCTAACAGCTTTTTTGTTCAATTGACACCCGACCCCAAAAAGGTACCGCTTTACATAGAAATGTCTGTGTTTGATGGTGGATACCCTAAGTGGTACCAAACTCCTGATTTTGACCCCTAAAAGGTACGACGAGCATCCATGTACCCCTCACATAAGGGAGTCCCCCCCCCCGGGTCGCCTTGTCACTAATCGGTGTTGTTTGTGTACAGTCCTTTTGGGAAATCAGTAAAATATACGACCCGTATAGGCGAGATACTAATTGCGAGCCACGGTGCGAGCCACGGTGCGAGCCACGGTGCGAGCCATGCGAGCCACGGTGCGAGCCATGGTGTCTGGAAAACGAAGACCTAGAAAGCGAAGACCGAAGACCTGGAAAACGAAGACCCACAAACAAAGACCGCCATAAATAATATAACATGATATGTTAAATGCTGCTGCTATTGTTAATTGGAAATCGCGAATCGCAGTTGAGCCGTAAAAGTGCGTTGGGGAAGAAATGATCTTTGTTTTACGGATCTGAAATATATCGAAAATATTTATACGTCGGTTAGACACAGGCAATTTAATCTAAATTGGATATAGGCACGAATAAAAACATTATCTGTGTGTCGGTTAGACAGAATTTAATCTCAATTGGATATAGGCACGAATAAAAACATTAGCTGCAGTTATTTACGCTAGGGTCTTCGTTTTTCAGATCTTTAAAACGAAGACCCTAGCGTAACTAACTGCAGCTAATGTACAAAGCCTTTTCCATGCTGTTATTTGTTTTAGCCGTGCGTCTCGTTGGTTTTAGGAAGCCACTAAAGTGTTCACAAGCGAAACTAAACAATTAGCATAAGCTTGAATAAATCAAGAGAGTTTAAAAAAATGTGTAATATTCCTTTCAGAAAAATATTGTCCAACTTATAATTATGATGAACACTCATTTTAAATGCTGTACTAAGTCTTGCACTTAAAACAACATTTCAGTTACGCAAATACAAAGAATGAAAAGGAACTACGATCAAAATTCGCTAAAAGCTATAATTTTGAAAAAACTGTTCAAGTATTAAATCAGTGAGGTTTAAGTTTCTATTGATTTTTCTTCGAGTATTCTGGTTCTCTTGTTCAATAAAGCTGTCGACCGTCCCGGCTAAAGGCCCAAGACTTTCATGTTTGAATGAAACGGCTCAAAGCCCGCGCCGCGCATTTCATTGTTAGACTTGCTACCAGTAGACCTCTTTTCCTCTGAGAACAAGCGAGAAGCGCGAGTGGAAGAAGAAGTCATCAATGAAAATGTCCCAGAATTCATCATTTTCCCCCCAATATAACCAGGTCTTTCTGGATGGCTGCCATACAGGACTCGTAAGTATTTTACCCGCTATGATATGGCTTGCAGTCTGGCTCGCTGGCTCGCAGTTTTGGAAGCCCCCCAAAAGGGCTCGCTGATGGCTCGCATCGTGGCTCGCATGGCTCGCACATTAGCCCACAGGCTTCCCAGACTCGACGTATATTTCCCGCTTATTAGTCTGTTGGGTTACCTGTGGTTTATCGAATAGTTTCGTAACGATCTCAGAAGAGTTTAAATAATTGCTTCGTGTGAATTTTCTTTTCCGATTCCTACGAAATGAATCTTCAATAATAAAAGATTGATACTTAATGAAGTTGTGTGAGTGGTTTTTTGGCGATTTGGGGCCTTCTAAAGCAATTTATTAGGATTCGAAATTTTGACCGTTGGCCGAGGCTCTAAGAAAGTTAACAAGGTAGGCAAGTCGACCTCGCCAAAGCACACACTTACCTCAAAGATCACCCAAAAATCGGCACTTTTCTTCCTCGCTCGCTATTCAGCTTTCGGCACAGGAGGGAATCGTTATCAAGCAACATCTGACCAGAGATTTAGGAAAATCCATCAAATTTATCATCGCCAAACTGCCTCCTGGAGACCCCAAAAGCGCGACCTTGCAATGATCTGTTAAAACCAGAATGACCAAAGCGGTCCAAAATTTGCCCGACCCTACCCAAAACGATGCAAATCGCCTTTCTTCATGGGGGAACCCCCAAGCGTGAAATTATACGAAACTGGCGGTTACAGACTAATTTTGAATTTGGAACTCGCCAATCAGAGGACCAAGACAGCTGGCTGGGGTCTTCACCGAGTGTTATGACAGTTCCACGTGAGAAATTTTCGCGAGTTGCAAATTCAAAATTAGTCTGTAACCGCCAGTTTCGTTAAAAGGCCTAGTAATGGTCTCTCTGATTGGCGATATATTTGTTTCCGTTCCTCGAGCGGAAGTATAATTTCACGCTTGAGGGTCCCCCATGAAAAAAGGTGATTTGCATCGTTTTGGGTAGGGTCGGGCAAATTTTGGACCGCTTTGGTCATTCTGGTTTTAACAGATCATTGCAAGGTCGCGCTTTTGGGGTCTCGAGGAGGCGGTTTGGCGATGATAAATTTGATGGATTTTCCTAAATCTCTGGTCAGATGTTGCTTGATAACTATTCCCTCCTGTGCCGAAAGCTGAATAGCGAGCGAGGAAGAAAAGTGCCGATTTTTGGGTGATCTTTGAGGTAAGTGTGTGCTTTGGCGAGGTCGACTTGCCTACCTTGTTAACTTTCTTAGAGCCTCGGCCAACGGTCAAAATTTCGAATCCTAATAAATTGCTTTAGAAGGCCCCAAATCGCCAAAAAACCACTCACACAACTTCATTAAGTATCAATCTTTTATTATTGAAGATTCATTTCGTAGGAATCGGAAAAGAAAATTCACACGAAGCAATTATTTAAACTCTTCTGAGATCGTTACGAAACTATTCGATAAACCACAGGTAACCCAACAGACTAATAAGCGGGAAATATACGTCGAGTCTGGGAAGCCTGTGATTAGCCTGACCCGAACGGCTTCACGTAGGCTAGACATGTATTTCAGAAAAGCTCACAGGAAAGCAACTAAAAACATTGATAAAATTAGCATAATACAATCTGATATTCCAAAGGCACTAAATTATATAGAATTAGTATAATATTTTCCATGTGAACAATTGACCTTTGCAATCTGATATTCCAAAGGCACTAAATTATGTCACTCTATTTGTTTGAACACCCTGTGCGTGCCCTGCGTGCCCTGCGTTTTACTCTGTCCGCTCTGGGCCCGGTTCCTGAAAGCCCGATTAGGCCATCCCTATTTTTGTCCCGTTTCTCTTCGGTGGGGTTTTCAAAAATTGGGTCGGTCGGTCGGGTGAGAATTTTTTTTTAAATAAAAAATGCGCGGAGAGCCTGGAACTAATAAGGCGCGGTTGCACAGGCGAGCCATCAATGTTGTCGTCCGTATAGGCTACAAACATGGAGTTACAAATGCACCGCCGAAACTATTGTGTAACCTACCCTCGAGCATGAGCTTTCAGGAGCTGCTCTAGGGTTTCTTCACCCCCACTCCTGCCCCCAATTTTTTTTATATTTACAAAAAGCCACAAAAATGGGTCGGTCGGACGATGAGAAACGGAAAATAAAATAGGGATGGCCTTAGCGCTAATCCAGAGTTAATTACCATGACAATTAATATGGTTTGTTGAGAGTTAATCCAGGATTAGCGCTAATCCGGCCCTGAACGACAACAATTGTTTGATCCGGGTGAAAAAATACGTCAGCATAGCAGGCTATCTCTGTGCAGAAGAAAAAAACATTTTAAACAAAAATGTTGAGTTTTTGCGAGACAAGTTACAAAAAACAGGAATACTCAGTTTTCTCAACATCGTACTCACGGCTAGGCTTTAGCACATTCTGCTCGAAAGAATTGCCCGAAAGAAAGACTATTCTGCTCGAAATTATGCTCCAAAAGTATTATTATGCTCAAATTTATGCTTCTGAAAAATTTGGGGCAGTTGCAGTCTTTTCTTGTACAAGCCGATTATTCCATGTTTTTCATGGATTAGTACTAATTTTACGTTTACGAGCCGTAGGTCGGACTTTTTCGGAGCCTGCAATAAAGTTAAGATAAGTTAAAGCATTGGTAACCAACTGTCTTTCTTGTCGTTCTTCGTCATGCATGGTCAATGATTTCCGTTTGTTCCGCCACCATCTTTGTTTTGTTCGTACCCAGCTCCCTCTCGTCCCCACTTTTCCTCGTTCCCAGGCCCCAAAATATGCAAAATGGCCTATTCTGCCCGGATTATGCCCCAATTACGTTTTCTGCTCCTGAGGCCCTATTATGCTCGAAATTCTGCCGGCAGAATGTGCTAAAGCCTACTCACGGCCCGTTTTTTTTTAGTAAATTGATCTTTCATTTTGGTTTATAGCGCGAGGAGAGAAAGCGGTAAATGATCCTTTATCTGATAAGTGGTGGCTTTCAAAAGCTGTCGGGCGTTCTGTTATGTTAATATGTTATTTTGTTTGCCAAAAATAAATTTAAAAGCGATTTTCTATAAGAAGTCACCGGATTGAAAAGTACAAAAGTTTTCCCGATATTTTAGTTAGAACTTGGCTGAACAAAGAATCGAAATTGTGCTATTTGTAGACATGATCTAGGTATTAACAATTCTATAGTATAGATAGCGTACAATTCATATTTTGTCTAATATTCATCCAGCAGTCTGGCCAATACAATAGCGCGATAGGCTAGTTATATTACCATGTGCTTGAGGGAGTCTAATTCACCTGTTACTGTCACGCTAAGTATGCGCAAACAATTTATTACCTCACCTCAAAAAAATCCATTAAGCCTCTAGCGAGGTCGTTAGTAAACACAGCACATGGCAAACTGTATATCACTGATAGAAAATTCCACGGGGGAAAAAAAATTGAGAAGCGAAAAAACACTTCGCTGATATGTTCGGCAACGTTGTTTTTATTTTTTCTTCGCCAAACTTGTTCCTGATGCTTTTTCAAACGGTTTTGCTTTAAGGGAATATGTTTAGTTAAATTAAAAGCTAAAATTGTTGAAAACTGATTTTGGGGTGGTTGGTATCGAAGACAACCACAAATAATTCAATTGGAGAAAGCCAAACAGTCGAGTGAACAGGTCAGACCTATTTATAGAATCAACCGACAACCCAGAGCAACCTCTCTGATTGGTCGAATTTTCGAAGACAGCCAATCAGATGCGGGTTTAAGTTAATCGGAAACCGAGCGTGAATCGATTGGTCGTAAAAGGCGCACGTACGTTTTCCGAGCATCAAATGAAAACAGTGGATTTGAGGGAAACGGAAGATTTCCGGAAGGGCTGAATGAAACTTCCTCGTACTTCAATATTTCGTTATAGCATGGTTCGGTGTACGCCTTCAACTGATTTCGTCCTTCTGTAGTTGGCAGTCTAAAATATACATCAAAATGGTGAGTTTGGAGTTGTAGAATCGTCCCTTGAGGCTTGAACGCTCACGGCTCAGTCCTGCAGTGCGGTGTGACGGGTCTGAATTTCCCAAGTTTTTACACTCACTCGATCTCTATTTCCTCTAGCCGACGACTTATCACTGGCAAAGCAAGGGAAATGTTAAATCTAGTGGCGTTGAGGATATGGTTCTTTTACCAAAAATCCAAGAAGCAGCCATTGTGGAGAATCTCAAGAAACGATACATGGACGATCTTATATTTGTATCCTTTGGCTTTGGCTTTGCCGTTTGCGGCTTGTGTATAACTATAAACCACCGGCATTATGAACAGTCTGATTTGTGCCTTAACTTTTATACTATATAGAAATTATTTACGTTGTTGTCGGAACGGTTTGGTCTTAAGTTTCCTAAATCTTCACCATGGCCAACTTTCAGTATTATAAAGCGCTCCCAAATTATAACGAGACCTAATCCTAACTAGCAGTAGCAGCGTGTGACCCTCTCTTAAGACTTAAAACTTTGTCTTTGGTGACAAAGAAAGCAGGCGTTACGAAAACCACAATACACATTGACCAAACCATAATTCGTGGCCTATTTGAATGAGGAACTGGGATCCGAAAACTGAAACTAAAAGTCTAAATAATTTCAGAAGTTCTCTTTCGCAAATGGCTTTATCTGGAGGCGTTTCGCCTTGTGTGTACGTTTTGGCGTATTGGGATAGCTGTAATATAAACCGTTAAGACTCTATATATGTCTAAACAATATCATTAGTAAAACAATTATTACCATCTTTAATGTTGATATCGTAGGCTTTAAATATTTTTACTTAGTATGAATACCTTCTCGCCAGTATATAAGCTTATCTCAAAAATACCGCCACCTATAAATACATGGAATCCAATACATGTATCCCATAACCATGTTTAGAAAAACATTTCAAGACCCACTTGCCCTCCGTGTAAGTGATTCCAAATTGAAAATACTCGCCCGAATATCTTCCACTTGTCCAAACCACTTTATCGGGATTCAAAAAGTATTGTGTATAATAATATTCAATTCCCACCATTTATCACTTTGCTAGAGTAAGTTGAAGTTAACCTAACCCTGACTCCTATAAAGACAACATGAGTCCAAAAACAAGTTAAAATCTAGTTTATTCCTGAGTGAAGTTAACAAAAATACCCAAAAAAGAAATTAATGAGTGCTTGATATAAACAAAATACGGACTAACTGCTGAATACCCTATAAAAGTAAACATTAATAATGCATTTTCTAAAATTCTCATACTCTAAAAGCCTAGCCCTGAAAAAAAATATCTAACCATTTGCAACTGCAAATCATCCATAGAACGACTCTAAATACTCCTGAGCTATAGGGACAATTTTGCTCTATTTACAAGGGGGTTTCAAATGATATTTTGAAGTGGCAGGGTATTTGGTAGTAAGCCCAAAATATTTTTTTAGATTGTCTCAATTACATAATTACTGGTTTTACAAATTTATATTCATAATATGTTGTGAGGTAATATAATTAAAGGCTGGCATTCACAACTTACACAAAGCTTTGAAGCCTCTGAGACAGCAAAATGGCAGCCATGTATGTTTTTTCGCCTTTGAATTAAAAAGTTAAGCTGCTTACAATTAAATGCAAAGACATAAAATCAGCTGTATCACAATAGGCGAAGTGCAATAAAGCCTGCCTGCTAAATAATTGTTTCAATGTATCCCTGTTCTGGAAATCAGAGGACAATCAAGAGACAAAGAACGGATTTGTAAATTGCTGTAACAATCACAAGTCCATGAAGTTCATGCAACTGGTGCTTTGCAAATATTAAAGCAACTATATGACAACTTGATTTTCTTTCTCTTCACTGAAACCAATTCTTACCTGATTTTTTTAACAATAAAATCCCATTCCAGCACAGCTGATGCCAATCGCTTCTTCTCGTTCATTTCGATCTAGAAGAAAACTTTCCCGCTAGTTTTCCCGGCATGGAAACGGCACAATAAGTATGCGATGTGTGACTGGTTGTCTATTTTGTCTAAACGTCTTTGTGCCAATAGACTCCAGTGGCAAGATGGTGACCTTGTACTGTGAAACAAGTTCTAGTTTTTATATAAGTTGTTGAATAACTATGACATTTTATGTTTTCAAGTAATAAATGTACCCTTTGGAAATCTTGCACACTGTTTATCTAGCACTCGCCCAATGACATGACTTGTAGGACTAATTGTCCAGATGAGTGGTTTCTTCAAACCCTGATAACCATTTAAAATAAATAGATTTGTTTCATGTTATAAAATTGCATGAAAGCTTAACACCTTTTAGAGGTTAGGGTTCACTATATTATACATCAGTATCATTATTTGATATTTCTTGGTTCATTGATCTGCTACTGTCTCTTGCATATGGACTGATAGGATATCAATATTGGTTCTACTTGAAATCTAATCATAGCTTAAAAAACTCATGAATAATTCATGAAGCAAAAACAAAAGAAATGAATGTTTAATGAGTGTTTCTAAATGTGATGTAGATACGGTCCTCATTTACATAAACTTTAACTTGGATTTTCTCCGCTGAAATAGGTTGTATCGCCAAAATAACTGAATTACATGACTCTATACATCCAGACGGTTTTTAGGCCATTTACAAAACTCGCAGCAGCGTCGTCATGTTTTAAATCTGATAAAACACGCATATCCTCGCAACTCATCCACTGATTGAAACACTCAAATTATGACTGATCATCATTGGTTTCTGCTCGATCCCAGTGAAATGTTTAGTTGACCTGCATGGGTCGGTTAAAAAGACGAACATAATTGACATTCATAGGGAGTCAGGAACCAAGTAACGCTTGAAGACTCTTGTAAAAAAATTAATGTATTCCTCAACTACTTTTCCTCTACTATTTGTGGATTGTCAAGAGACCTTTTCCACTTGGCTCAATGTTGTCCGATTTCAGATCACGTGACCATCCCCTTGTGTATTGTTTCTTTTATTTATGGTTGACACATAAGGAGATACATTCATATGATATCATTGGAAATACTTTGGACAATGAATATTATTCCCACAAGATTTGAAATGGGAGAACAACACAACTGAATTTCTAACGAGACCTGAAACAACCATGGGGGCTGATCAAAGCCAGGTCCCGGCTAATCCACTGATACTACCTGTACCTCCTTTGTATAACCTATTGTTAAGTTTGCCCTTTTATTCCAAGAATGTTTCAGTGCAGTGTAGCTTTTCAGTTGTATAAACTCAAAACTGATAGTTATCTTAAGTTTGAATAATCATGCATGGTGATAGCCAAGCTTCTTGTAATGGCCCTTGTTGCTAAACAAATTATCCAGAATTATGCATTCTGATATTAATGAGCTTTTTTTTATAAGTTAGTGCTTACAGTCTTCCTATTTCTTAGTCCTTATGCCCAGTGATTTTCAGAATAAACTGACAAGAATTTATGTTTGAGATGGCGGACACAAATGAATGCATACTACCAACTAGGCATGTCAGCACAGGGTCCGAAATGAACTTTTTCATGTAGCTGCCAACTGGCGACTAGGCAAAAAAAAATTAGTTGCTAAAAGACCAATTGTGGTTGCCACATTTCAAGTTTCAAGAGACACGCGACAAAGAATATTTGCTATCATGTTTTATTAGCTAAATTTTATATTTTACATTGTGTACTTAAAGCATTGTGAATGTGAAGACATTGTGAAGACATTGTGAAGACATTGTGAAGACATTGTGAAGACATTGTCGCCAGCTGGTGACTAACTCTGAAATTTTGGTCACCAACACTCAAAATTTAGTCGCATTGGCACTAAATAAGGCACAATTTTGGACCCTGCAACATGTCCTGAGCCACAAGTCCATCAAGACGTATCATCTATTATATCGTGACAACTGTATTGTGATACATGTCGTATCGTGGAAAAGTGTATCACTGCAGGCCCAAAATTGACCATACACTTTACATGTACTTTATAAAGACTTCAACTCGTGATTTACAAACTATTTGATGTAATATGTACATGTATCTCCTTGACATATTGTTATAGACCTACATAGGTCCTGTACTGATATCTGTCAACCCCTTCAAACAGATGCCCTACTTTACCGATAGGGAAGTGGAATTATATCAAGGAGCCGTGAGTACCAATACTCTTGCTGTCAGCTATTTCAATCTTATATAATAATACGCTAAGTGTGTGTGTGTGTGTAACGCTCTTTCCCAGGGTCCCTTGATCGATTTCCTAATATGGAGGACGCGCATGCGCACGCGTCCGAAAATGGAGCCAAAAAGTGACGGCCACAGGTATTCCAACGAAGACGACGAATCATGCAAAAAGTTGCTTTCTGTCTTGGTCTTGGTTGCATTTGAGGAAAGAATGTTAAAAAGAAATGAGTTTTCTCAAGTTCTACACTTACTTGGGCGAGCGAGCCATCGAGCTTACGGGAATCTGTTTTAGGGAAAACCTGGGCGAGCAAGCCATCGAGTTTACGCAAATGTTTTAGTTAGAGTTTAGGGAAAACCAAGTGAAGTGGCCGAAGTCAAACGACCGAACGAGGTAAGACCAGGTATTCAAACACAGTTAGAAATGTTGTCCGTGGAAAAGGCTGTTATTTTTTTTATCTTACAACTATGATGTGTCTAATAGTAAGATATTTTGTCCATGTCTGTTTTCTGTATCCAGTTTCCTGTGTTCTTAGATATAAAACCAACTGTTTTGGCGGCCAGATTTGTTTTCGTCACACAAATTCATGTCTCGAGCTGCCTGTGACCGTCAGTTTTGGCACTTTTTCAACAATAATTGTGCTCATCGGTTTAAGAAATTAACTGAGATCCGTAAGATAATTATTATTCCCTTTAAAAAAAATCAAAATACAACCTTGAAAATATCAACACGCTAAAAACATTGTGCCAGGAGTCAGTCAGCCGGCTAGACTATATATACAATGTATGTTACTATAATTTATCATATTTGTTGATTTCATGTGAGTTCCCGTGGGTCCCTGCTAGTAATTAATATTGTCTGGGAAATAGGGAATAGGGTATTGGGGCATTTATATTTAGACAGCCTGGACAATGGGTCACAAATAGAATATTTACATGTAGGTCTGTCTTGTTTACATATCAGGAGAATGATACTGTACAACATTTTAAACATAAATTTTTTTTTTTTAACAATATAACTTTTTATGGAATTTCGCTTAGCTGAGTAAAAAATCAAAGACCATATTCGATTTCAGTCTGCGAATGCCGTAATCTCATATGCCTTATTTCCTATCTCCCATACAATGTTGATTGAAAGAGCTGGATATCACTCATAAATTATATTAGACTTATTTATGTCTATCGTTCATTCATCATGGCGAGCGGGGGGGAGGAGAGTTGGGTGTGTGAAGATATAAGCTTTTTACACAATAAATAGTGTGAATTATTGTGCACTCTGATTTGTTGATAGACATGTGTTATTAGGGTATAGATGCACAAATGACATAAAAAATTGTTTGTAATTGCATTTTGCTGTGGGTCAGTACTTGTTAATGTACAATGTAGATGCATATATTACAGTAATTACGAAAATTTGGTTGCAAGGTTGCAACTTTTTGTCGCTAAAAACAGAATATATATTTTTAAAAGAGACTTTAAAATGGCATCTGAGTGAAGGTTCATATCACTTGATTAAAGGGAAATAGAAATGATAAAATGAAGGTACATGTAAATGGTGCATGATTTTGTTGAAAAATTGTAAAATCCCAAGAGGCATAAATCACAAGACTGTTAGACATTTCTTTCGTTTATTTAATATTCATTTATTTAGGCAAAAACTTGTCACCAAATTTGTAACTGCCTGAAAAGTTTTAAGTTGCAAGTGATAGTAATTTGGTTGCATTTGTACAGTATAAAAAAAAATTTGCACTGGTACAGAGTACTGGCTACAGTGAAGTGGAGGTGAATAGTGGTGGATATTTACTGAGCCACTTTGCGGCTCTGTAAATATCCACCACTTTTCACCGACACTGAGGTGAATAAATTATTGTTTTAATTAGTATATACCAGCCAGTGAATAGTGAATAGCCAGCACCAAATAGTTATTTTATTATCTGTTGAATGGACAAAACTCATGCAAGGTGATCACTGCTTCGCTCGGAGGTGAATAGCGAAGGATATTCACCTCTGGAGTAGCCAATCAGAGTGTGCGAAAAGCACTATTCACTTGTGTGGTATACATGTATACTAAAAGAGACTAGCAGCATCTCTGGTGTAAATAAAAGAAGTTTACCTAGTAATTCATTCACACCATTGACTTATTGTAGAGTATTGTGTGCTATATGGTAACATATCACAATGTTCAGCTGCTGTAGCCATCCAACATGGACATGCAATAACGTTGTTTGTACCTAAATGTAGTGATGTCATGAATGCACATAATCAAAACATATTTCATCATGACGTCAAACATTAATGTTTTGCCTGCCTACTTGCAAGTTTTGGTGCCAGTCTGGCCAAGAGTATTCAATGACAGTTTGCTGTTTATTCAGGCTGGCTGGTTCTCATAACAATAATATTCGTGCTGAGAAAAGATGTATACAGTTAATGAGTTTGGTCAACATTATTAATTATCTGCTAATAATTCTTCTATTATTTTATGGATTTTAGATCTTTTAAATTAAACTTAGACAAAAAGTATATAGTGACAATGCTATGAATCCTGGTGAGGCTGGCACCAAAACTTGACAAGTAGCTATACAATGTACATGTAGGTGGGGAAAGCATTAATGTTTGACATCTTGGTGAAACATATTTCTATCTTATGCATTCATGGCTAGGTGCAAACAATGGTATTACCTTAGTAACATGCTTTACAGACACACTACCAACGACAGCATGGCTTACCCAACAATACAAAACACCCTAACCTTTAGAACTTGCAGTACAAAAAACAATAGTGCTATACAGTATAATAAGTCTCGAGCGGTACTGTATTACTCTTGCTGGCTAACAACTAGATTTTATTTACTAGTTGCCAAGTGACAACTAACATTTTTTCGTTGCTAGTTTCACTTCAGGGGTGAATAAAAGGTCGTTTCCTGTGTTTTTTTGTCATAAGGATTTCATTTTCATGCAGAGACTGCGACACAAGAAGTCGGTCAAGAATACACTGTCACAACGTTTGACCTGGGGGTGTGTATGAAGGCGTACCCAATTATGTGGAACTGGCCAGACAGATACAAATCCCATATCGTGATGATTGGAACATTCCATTTGGCTTGCGCCTACATGAAAATTCTGGGGAAGAAGATGGTCGGAACAGGGTTGTCGGATGTTCTTCTAGAGGCTGAGCTGGTCGGATCAGGGTCACTCCAAGGTGTGCTGTCGGGAAAACATTATGAGAGAGCCTTGTACTGTCATAAAGCCATCATGGAAGCTCTGAAAAGGCTGCTCTTGGTGAAGTTCTTATCGGATGGAAACGAAGCACACGTGTTTGACTCCCTGCCACAGGAATCCATGAAGAAGATTGAAGATCTTACACAGTCCCAAAGTGCAGATGGACTGAATCTTGTGCTTGACGATGAGGAAGTGAAAAGGTACATCAAGAAGCTGATGGAGTACCGAGAGAAGGTTCGGAAAGGAAGTCTTGGAAAAACTGCTCAACTGTGGATGTCCTACATGGATCATGTATAGCTCACACTACAACTCATCCAAGCGGTAAAGACAAACAACTTCCTGCTGTATGCCCAATGCATCCACCTCATGCCGGACCTCTTCTTCAGCTTTGATGGCCACAATTATTCCAGATACCTGACATACCACTCGGTCTTCATCGCAAACATAGAGGAGTCTCATCCTGGATCCAGCGAAGTTTTGAAGAGGGGTGCAATCAGTGTTGCTCATTCGTTCATACCTGGAAACCTTTGTGCAGTCAACAAGACCATGGAGGAAACCTTCATGAAACACGTGAAGTCCCATGGTGGTGCTGGCGGTAGTGGTGCAGGATTATCTGGATTACTTAATAACTATAATGCATACCAACGATGGGTGAAAACTACACAGGAGGGCCAAATATGTGCATGCAACCCTACACATGGCGGACATGCTCGCAGAATCCGAGACTGGAAAACGCCACACAGACTTGAGGACATCAGACATTCAAAGGAGCGAAACAGTTGTTGAGAGAGTGAAAGACTCTATTGTCAGCTTCATCAATCCATTTGATGTTGAGGACAAGACCAGACTGTACTGCATCTCATCTGGGTCTCCCGCACCGCCGCACGTTGAGAAGTCGGTCCTTGGTGCTGAAGATCTTGGCAGAAGGGCAAAGGAGGAGTTCATCAAGCTTCGGCTAGAAAAAGGAGAAAGCTTCTTTGAGCCTGTGAAGAGGATGAAACTGATAACGTTAGGAGAGTTGGGCAAGACTGTCCGTGTCAAGGCTGGGAAGAACAAACTGATAGAGTACAAGCAACAAGGCAACATTGCTTTCCAGCTCCTCGTTCAATCTCAAGTAGAGGGGTTTAAACTTGACCTGGCAGAACTTGTGAAGTATCCACTGACACCTGTCCCGTATAGTATTGCCACAACAGATGGCTTCTTCGCAAAAACTGACGAGTCAAAGGGACTACAGTACATCACGAAGGAAATAGGGTCGGACGAGCTGTCTCCAGCAAGCACAACACTCTTTATCCAAGACAGAAATGCTCTCTTTCATTCAATGAAAAACATACCTGCAAACTTCCGGGATATCAGCATCATATTTTTTGACATGTTGCCGAAAGATTCAGATGTCATATTCAGCACGGATATGTACAGCCAAGCATCCACCAAAGAAAAGAAATGAAATGACAGCATCGTGGTACTGCAGAGAAACTGCTAATTCGAGGCACCAGCACGAAGAAGCCGTCAGACTGGGGCCAGTTCCTGATGAACAGTGAAAACAAAGAACAGCTTGTACAGGTAGTCACCAAGGTGTGGAGTCAAGACAGAAATGGCACAGAAAATTGTTGGAAGGAAAGTTGTGCTGGTTTGTGAAGGGAAGGCCTACCTATTCACCTTAACAGATGGGAAAACAACTGAGCAAAGTGAAATCAGCAGCCTAGAATCCACACAAGAAGAAACAAATACGAGAGTCATTCTGTACTGTCTCTATGGAAAGGAATTGGGATATGAGAATATCCGTGTTAGAAGCCCAGACAGTGACATATTTTTCATATTGCTGCACTATGTCTTGCTTTTTCAAGGCATGAAGCTGTTGTTTGACACTGGAACTGGTGACAAGAGAAGGATGCTCAACATCGGCAACATCTCACTGCAGTACTCTGATGAGTACCGTACCGCACTGATGGCCCTGCATGCCTAACACGGGGTGTGACTCCACTAGTGCGTTCAAAGGCAAAGGCAAAGTCAAACCCATGAATGTCATGGAGAAGAAACCACAATTTATCTCAGCACTTGCGTCTTTGGAAAATAGATGGGATATTTCCACAAACACATATGAAACACTTGAGGAATTCACTTGCACCATATACGGCAATCCCAAGTTCAGAGATATAAATCAGTGTCATCTCTTCAAGTTGAAAGAGAAGTGTGACGAGACCCTTGATCCTACAAAGAGTGTTGATATGGGGTCTCTTCCGCCATGTAGCAGCTGCCTCAAACAACACATCAATCAAGTTGGAATATGGAAAAGGTTGCACATTGCAGAACCGTCTGTTCCAGTAGCATCTGAAGACCATGGTTGGACACTTGTAGGAGAACACCGGGAGCCCCTATGGACACAGGAGGATATAATTCCATCAGAGCTCATAGTCAACATCCTCCAACAGGAACTGGACACTGACGATTCGGATGATGATCTTGCACCCGCAATGTACCACATACTAACAGGATGATGATAGTTCAGACGATGACAATTATTAAAGTGGTTATAACACCCAACATTTGTGATTTATTGATGGGCTATAATAGTGCCTCGAATCACATCGAGTTGCAGGGTAGTCCACAACTGTTTCTCTCATTCATGTTTGCTAACCAAATACGTTAGTATTATTAAATGAATTCCTTGGGTCAGAAAACCCACAAAGCAACCTTTCATTCATGTCTGTATCTCTTCAGAGTGGAAAGATATGAGAATTTAACGATTTTTCCCATCATCATTATGGCTACCATCTTGGACTCTCTCATGAAAATGAAATCCTTTTGACAAAAAAACACAGGAAATGACCTTTTATACATCCCTGAAGTGAAACTAGCAACGAAAATATGACACCAATTGGATTTGAAGAATTTTTGCAATTTCATGGTGGCCATCTTGGATTTATGCAAATTAGGTAGGGTGTATCCCAACTCTTTTTCTGGGAACATCATTTTTTTGAAAGAGGGGTTCCAGGAGCTCATTTTGGTACCATATTTGCTCTGCCCTGATTGGGTGGGGGGGGGGGGGGGGGGGGGGTTGCACACAGTGACCTACATTTGTATTCTGGCCCATGGCCTAGAGGCTTGAACGGCAAAATTGCACCAATTATTTATTGGAACATGTGTCTGTCCATACCCTTAAAGTGCATATGAGCCTTCGTGCAATTTTCATAGCTATGAACCTCAGGAAAGTTTTGAGTACCCCTGCGAAGAAATTGTTGGTTTACAGAGAATACTCTATCTTCTACGCTTGTTTGAAATCGTGAGAACGTGACCTTTCCGGACCCATGACCGCGTAAGTAAAAGCCTGGGTCGATACCTCGGTAGACGTCATTTATGACTTTTTCCTTTACTAACAGCTCATAAACTGTGTATATTATCTAAAAATCGATGTTGTTGTGATAGAAAGGTGCCATGGAGAATAATGCATTAATGAGATGACGTCGACCGAGGTATCGACCCAGGCTTTTACTTACGCGGTCATGGGTCAGGAAAGGTCACGTTTCCACGATTTCAAACAAGCGTAGAAGATAGAGTATTCTCTGTAAACCAAAAATTTCTTTGCAGGAGTACTCAAAACTTTTCTGAGATTCATAGCTATGAAAATTGCAGGAAGGCTCATATGCACTTTAAGTTTCCTTTATCAAAAATATTTAAGTTGAGTAACTTCAAAAGATTTCTGATAGACCCATGATGTTGTTATAACATAATTTTATGTGTCCATCCTGAAGTTTGTTTGTGTTCCGTTTTCAGGCGTCCTATGAGAACCCACCTCATATTTATGCATTAACAGACAATATGTACAGAAACATGTTAATCGACAGTGAGAACCAATGTATGATCATCAGGTCAGTATATAGTACATCATTGATTGTATAAATAGTCCAAGGTTATTAGTCAGCTAAGCATATAATATGGCTGTGTATTTTATCACACTGTCATTTGTAAGTAAATTAAAAGTGGTTTCCCTATAAACAAACTAAAAATGTTTTTCATGCTAAAATAAGGCTATAAAATTCTCTTGGTGGACATTTGTGAGAACTTTTCTTTCCGTAAATTAGTGGAATAGATGCTTTTGGTTTTGATTATGCAAAAGGATAGGGGCTCATTTGTTTGGGTCTTACTCAAACTAAAATAATATGAAAAAACCTGCTACATATGGACATGCAAACAAGCTTATAATGTACTGTCAGTGCAACACTAAGAATTGAATAAACTTGTTTTGACTGATTGTAATGTTCAGCAAGTAAGCAAAGTTTTGGGATTTCAGACAACTTTATTGTATTGTATTTTTTCGTTTTGCTTGTATTCTCTGTCTTGTTCCGTCTCTTCGTTTGTTTGTTTTGTATATTCTTTTGTCGGCTTTATATTAATATTGTTATGCTAGTGCCGTCCGAAAATCATGTAAAATTACCGTACAGGAGAAGCACTCAATTTTTTTTTTTTTTAACTATTTTGCTAATCCTGTCTGTAATATATAATTTTATGTAATAAAAAAAAAAAAAAAAAAAAACTTTATACTTAACTGTACATTTAGATTGAAAATTTGTTTCGAAATTCCTCGGCGAATTTTCATAGTGAAGTAAGGAATTCCGTGCAGTATTAGACAAAGGAAATTTCGAACTTTCAAATAAATGTTGAAAGATGCAAAATTAATAAATGTTGAAAGATGCAAAATTTTGTCATATTTTGTTGAAAAGCTTTGAATTTCGTTGAATTTCGCTTCACTCTGCATTACTTTCAAGCAGAACTAGACTTTTGAGTGTGCTTACTACTGAGAAAGTATGAAGTTCCCATATATGTGCCTTATAATATTATTATTCTGTGATTGGAATCGGCATGCCAAATAGAGCAGGCTGTGTGCAAAAAGGGCGTAAGTGACTCCTGATCACATTCTATATTCTCCCTTAGAAAACAAAGAAATCGAAGGAGAATTGAGAATGTGATCAGGAGACACTTAATTAAGCCCTTTTTGCACACATCCCTTCAATTGACTGTAGTAAAACCAAAGCAATTACAACAAACCAATCACAAACTAAAGTGAATACTGATTGGTTTCACTGACATGAGAAAGCAACCAGTCAGGAGGAAAAGTAGCCTGATTTTCAGACGGTACGAGGTTGTCCGCTCTCACCTCACCTCCACCTCCCCGTCTGATAGACTTTGGCAGAAACCATGTTCCTGATGTCATTTCATATCGACCAATCAGAGCGAAGGTTTTATTTTTAGAGAACTGAGGTATGCATGGAATGTCTGGTGGAGCCTGAAGGTGAAGCCAAATGGCAGACGATACAAACAGACTTGATATGGATTTGGAGAAAGCGTGCAAAACTTTCAGCATTTCTGAATTATTTCCCGAACAGAGAAAGGCAATATTACCCTTTGTTTCCCGGAAGGACCTTGGCCCTCACAGCTGCATCTATAGGCAACGACCACGTTGAGAATCGAGAGAGCAGACTTAGTTATGTACATTGTAGCCTTCTACAGCTCGCCAGAATCACACACTTTCATGCACTGCAGAATCCTTATGTTTTACAGCTTCAAACTTATGTCGATTTCCCAGAACTAAACCTATCCTGTTTGAGCAAAAAATCCACAAGGGGTCTCCCCTTCTGGGACTCCGGTAGGGTTTTTTTTTATAAGTCTTTTACTCCTACAACCAAGAGTGGTGATTTGGACTCAAGCCATTGCTTTAAAGTGACAAAAACACATCCTAATAGGTTGAGCAAGGGTAAAAGACTGCCAACTGCAGGATTTCAAGGATTTCATTGAAGAATTGTTTCCTGTGTCTGAAAGCTCAAACACAACAGGAAAACCCTGTGAAATCCCCTCACAAAGCCTACTAGAAGCAAACCAATTACTTTTCAGCCGTCCTCAGACTTAATTATGTCCTCAAGCTCTCTGACAGTGCCATTTTCCTCCAAAATTAGAGCACATTTCAATGGAACCCTACCGAAGCAGCCATACCTACTGTCAACGAGTGCACAGAATTCTCCAAAATGGAATTGTGGGAAAGGTTTGAGCCCTCGGCTTAAAAAGTCAGCAGTATTTAACTGCCCCGGGCTAGCCAAACTTGAACTGAGGGGGGAGGATTGAGTTAGCACTCAGGATTTCACCAATTGAGCTCACACATGATCGGACCCGAAAGAGTTAACTAAAGGCAAAAAAGCTAAGATATTTCAGCTTTTAGGACAGCAAAGTTGTCAAAATATTAAAAGTGTGTTAAAACTTCTGGAAACATACATATTTGCCCAAATGTCGTGAAACTATTACCATGACATACTCAGTATGTGTGTTCACTGCTGTCAAAATTTCATTACATTCCATGAAAGATTTGGTCTTCTAAATGGCAAAAATGTAGGACTGACATTAGATTTATGGCATACAAAGCGGTTGAGGATTGGAAGATTAATGATTTTCCAAAGCTCATGCGATCATAGGTAGATTCACAAACATCACGATATCGATAGCGCTTTCTAGAATCAGATTTTCCCAGTACACGTCTGAGGACAACATGTTTCTCCATGTTCTGTTTCCATAAGTTTGAAGCTGTAGAACTTATTCTGCAGTGCATGAAAGTGCATAATTTATTCTGGCGAGTTGTAGAAGGCTACATATTAAACTAAGTCTTATCTCTCGATTATCGACCTGGTTGTCACCTAATGCAGCTGTGATGGCCAAGGTCCTTCCGGGAAACGAAGGGTAATATCGGGAAATAATTCAGAAATGCGGAAAGTTTTGCACGCTTTCTCCAAAGCCATATCAAGTCCATTTGTATCGTCCACCATTTAGCTTCACCTTCAGGCTCCACTAGACATTCCACACATACCTCAGCTCTCTAAAAATAAAACCTTCGCTCTGATTGGTCAAAATGAAAACAATGTCTGGAACACGGTTTCTGCCAAAGTCCATCAGATGGGGAAGTGGAGGAAGTGAGAGCGGATGACCTTGTACCATCTGAAAATCAGGCTAGAGAAAAAGTGAACGCAATCATAGATTGATGGCATGATGAACCAAAACCACAATTGGTTTTACTCTGGAAATTGATTCTCTGACTGATTAAAAAACATTTTCACAGCCAATAAGCTAAGTACATGCAAAACTATTTGAAGCAATCACTGAAAACCTTTGACACTCAATTGAAACCTGCTCTATCAGTAATAATAATTTTACATTAGCATTGTAATAATCAGTATAATGTGTTTTTGACAATACTTATAATTCTGACTGACATCAGTGAAATCCTTACAGTATTCCCCAGGTTTCCTTTTTGATACACATACTCTTACACATGGAGCCTACATGTCCATATTAAATGTCATACCACAGGAACCCCAAAGCTCTAGATCATAATAATGAATAACACAGTGCTCTTAGATGTGGGCTCCCTGTGTACTTTACATGTTATATTAACTAAAGGTATATTCTTTGTATCTAGTGGTGAAAGTGGCGCAGGCAAGACAGTGTGTGCCAAGTTTATCATGGGTTACCTGGCTAAAGTGTCTGGAGGAGGGGCCAATGTACAGGTACATTGCAATAACTCAAGCATGCTGTCTGGGTTTTTTATATAAATTATATAAATTATATAAATTATATAAATTATATAAATTATATAAATTATATAAATTATATAAATTATATAAATTATATAAATTATATAAATTATATAAATTATATAAATTATATAAATTATATAAATTACATAAATTATATCAATAGTCAAGCCTATTAGTGGAGCTCCAAGCAGATAATTATTGCTTCACTTTCAATTAAGTAATTATTTCTAGTTCCCAAGCACATTATCGAAACACAAAATCCACCAATCTGACAAATGTGCACCTACAAATGTATGTTTGGATTGATCGTACTTAATACCTTATGTTAGGGTCAACTTCAAGGTAGTAGACTTTCTCAAAGTCCTTAAAAAAATTGTCCTGCTTTGTTTGGCTGTGTTTGTTTTCCTCTCGCGACTTTGTCGCTCATGTCATCTCACAACTTTATTGCTTGCTTCTGATTGCGCTTCATGCACAGAGGAAAAGAGGTTGACTTGTAGCAATTCTACCAAGGTACATGTATTTCAAATTCAGAAAGATATTGTAAAGAAAACTGGATGTGAGCAAAAGTTATCACTATTTTCGGGCTGCATGGCCTTCAGTCTACTTGTATCTTATGTTGAAATGGTTATGCAACTGATATTGAAAAATAATTAAATACAGAAGAGAAAGAACAACAACTTACAGTACAATGTACATATTATATATAAGCAAAGCATGAGAACAATGTGAGAAAATATACAGGCCCAACTGGGGATTTGAACCCATGACTGTAGAGTTTCTGTATTGGCTATTTAGATCACTTGTCTATCAGGTACAAGTTTGACATCACAACACAAATGATGTCTTAAAATGATTACCGGTATACCTTGGTAGCAGGATCAGGTGAGGCAATGGGCAGCAAGCGGACAGGCACACAGGGTTTGAATTTTTTTACTTGCATGGGTTGTCTTTTTTCTCTCTCTCCACTTTTTTCCCCTTGTTTGATTTTCTATGTACATGTCTATACATGTACAGTCCCTGTCAAAAGTTTTTCAACCGTATACGGTACCGTATGTGCTTCGGTAGAACGAAGATTCGGTAACCACATGTGGTAGATTTCGTTCGGTAAACTCCATTCGTTTTAAGACCGAATTCGTTTTACTGAAAGTGGTAGAGTCACCGATTTCGTTTTACTGAAAGTGGTTCGGTCACCGATTGTGTTTTAACGAAAGTGGTTCGGTCACCGATTGTGTTTTAACGAAAGTGGTTCGGTCACCGATTGTGTTTTAACGAAAGTGGTTCAGTCACCGATTTCGTTTACCGAAAGTGGTTTAGTCACCGATTTCGCTTCACCAAACACAGTCTACAAGTTGTTACTTGTACATGTAGTTCACTGCTTGCGACTAAAGTGATTTTTACAACGTTAAAACTGAAAATGCTGAAGTTTAGATTTCAAAAATGATATCTCGTTTTGTCTTCTTTGAAACGATATATCAAATTGTCGGCGAAGCGTCAGGTCGGTGTCCTGGTGCGATCATCGAAAAACTTATTTGTTTTGATCGTGATTTGTACCGAGAAAGCCGCGAAGTGGCTAAGAGCATTTCTCTCCTTCCTATTTCTTCTGATAACCTCACTGATAAACTGTACTGAAAAAAAAGGAACTGCTGTGAATATATAACCTTAAACTTACGCCACAAACTAACAACCGCTGTTCGTTCATAATCTAGCGGCAAACTTTTAAAGCGGGCCCCGCCAGTAAGCAATAATCAACAAACGAACTTTAGCTTCCGTAGTTTAACATTTACGAGAGATTCCTGCGTTGTTCAAGGTTCCGACCAAAAGCATTGCAAATGTTTGCGGATTCTGGAAAGGCATGTTTTCGAAATTAAAATATCAAGATTGTGCAATTGCAATCAGTCACGCGTGAACCTGTCAGTCTGAGTTTTGACAGGTCCTATGTTTGATCGATCGAGGACCTGAGACTTGTTTGTTTCACATCTGACATCAGACCAATCGCTGCAGTCCGGTCTCACAGCAATTATAAACCGCAATGCCAATCACAAATTGACGAAGTGATAAAGTAAAAAAGCTGAAATTGAAACTCCAGAATATTCGGTGCGATCTCACGGCAAAATAACCAATAACGAATTAAAATATCCAAAATGTATTCACCTGGGTCTTTTTATTTGACAGAATGGACTCAAACCAGTTTTCGCATTAGGTGAAAACTGTTCAGACCGTAAATAAAATACAAAACTTTGAAAGCATTTGATTTCAGTAGGAAGATATCAAGATAATTTTTGGTGTGATCTCAAAGCAAAACAAACACTGCTGTCAGAGCTCATTGATTATTCGAAAATGTCACACTTCTGTTCGAGCAATTTGAGCAAAATGACGGATCCCACGTTAAATAAAATGAATTCCAGAATATTCTATTTGGTAGATGTTTATCACTTGCCAGTATTAAAAGTTGAGAAACTTTCCCGCATTATTTAACTCTGCATTCTGCAATAAGATCACATGTTCCGCGAAGTTCGCGACATTCTTGTTGTGTCAAAAACCAGACAATTAGTTTCCACGGCTGAAAGCACATGTAAGCACCGAAAAGCTCTTGAATCTGTCGAATTGAAAACATACAGCGTACGCAACGACTTTTAAAGAATCGTGAAGGGATTGAGGGATAGATTAAAGTATGAAAGTACAGAAGTCTGTAAAGTTTATCAGATGAATAAAAACGCCGAACTTTGCTACAACTAAACTAGAATTGATCACGTACGTAGCGCCATATTTACACAACATGATGACTATCCAAATTCATTTTACCGAAGGTGGTCGAATCACCGAATTCGTTTTACCGAAGGTGGTAGAGTCACCGAATTCGTTTTACTGAAGGTGGTAGAGTCACCGATTTCGTTTTACTGAAAGTGGTTCGGTCACCGATTGTGTTTTAACGAAAGTGGTTCGGTCACCGATTGTGTTTTAACGAAAGTGGTTCAGTTACCGATTTCGCTTCGCCACATTCATTTTACCGAAAGTGGTAAACACATGTGGCACATGTGCCACATGCTACCACATGTGGTTCGTACGGTGTGAAAAACTTTTGACAGGGACTGTAGCTCAGCTCTGCTTTCACAGGCCTTTGGCTGACAAAGAGCTCCACCATAGCTATAATAGCCCAGTTTCATCTTCAATAATTACCAAGTGCTGGATTTGACGACCACAGATGCATTTACTCATCACTAGCCTCGTCTTGATGTTACAGTACAGCCGTAAAATAATGCACGCGCAAGAAGTGGCACAAGTAACTTCTTGCGACGCAAGCTGTCGCAAGAAGGCCTAAACCATTTTTTTGCGCTTTAGCCACAAGAACTACTGAACCGCAAGAACTAAATATTTTGAGCTTATCCGCAAGAAGATGAAACGCAAGAAGTTGAAGTCTTAACGCAAGAACTGGTTGCTGCTTTGAGCTCGGGAAGGACGCGGCTGTTTTCGTATGCTAAGATTTGTTTCCAACTTCAGATATCATCGTTCGCCTTTTATTTCCCTATTGGATCAAAAGGTTTTCTAGAGTACGATAATCGAAAAGCAAATAATATATGTATCTCAAGTATTCGGCTGTTTTAGCAGACAAGTAGAATAAATATTGATATGCTCAAGGGAAGTGAAAAATTGTTTGAGATACCGTGAGTTCCAGGATATTCATTTAGTGATAGTATTAAAGACTGCAAATCACGATGAGCGGCAAAAAACTGGCCCGGCGGGAATGTACGTCTCACGCTATCGTGTAGCATTATGAAACGGTAGTATTAAACTAAGCTTTTGAAGCTATCAATCTTCAAATCCATATTGAATGTTCCTTGATGGTCTTGACTATCTAATGGCTACCAAAATGTTATAATAAATGGCTCACCATTGACCAAATAAATTATTATTGAACGGTCACCAAAAGAAAGGTTGCGTGGGTTGCGTTACTAAACACCGTCCTATCGTTAGTTCGGTGTTTTTATTTTATCTGATAAACTTTAGCTTTTGTAGATTAATAGATCCGTCAATCATTCAGTATTTTTTAACCAAACCAAATGTTTTGAAAGTTTCATTTTACTTACGGATCTGAATAGTTTCCACCTGATGTGAAAACTGGTTTGAGTCTATTCTGTCAAATCGATACACTGGTGAATATTTTTTTTGGATATTTTAATTTGTCGTCTGATTAATAATTTGCATGAGATTGTACCGAATCTTCTGGAGTTTTGATTTCAGCTTTTGTGACGAGTTAATAAAATATTCAAGTCTGCAGGTATCCAGCTAATCTCTACTTCAGTTTAAGATATTAGCAAACTTTCATGGTTCTAAAAGGTCCGTTTCTTATTAGCGATCTCATATAAAACACAAACATGCTCTCATATACCACGTCTTGCGTGTTCTTCAGCATTCTTGCGGGTCTAAGACTTCTTACAGTTTACCTTCTTGCGGGTTGATCTTCTTGCGGAATGAACTTCTTGTGGGTTGATCTTCTTGCGGAAAGAACTTCTTGCGGGTCTTAGGTTCTTGCGTTAGTTCAGTAATTTCAAGCGCAAGCTGCACGTGCAAACCTGTTGGCTTGCGGACGCAAAAAGAAGTTCTTGCACGTGCATTATTTTACGGCTGTACTGTAAATATTCATAAATACCAGCAGCAGTATGTGCTATTCACAATTCTGTATAGTTTAGATTTCTGCACCTTTTCAATGATTCTGATACTGATTTTTTTTTACATCAGAATGAGATTAGTTACAAGGTTAATGCAATCCAACTTACAGTTATTTGGGCCAATCAGTGTTGAGTACAAGACAATTATTATAATAGCATTTCAACTTGTTCAGCTTCGACCCGATAAAAGGCGAATTTGGAGGACTAGTTTTGAAGTTGAAGTATTCTGAATGAAGAAAATCGCATGGATACTGTATGCCAGGATTCGTAATTCATAATAATGTTTTATTTTCATTTTTCAATGTGATTGGTTCTCGTTGTGTAAGTGGCCCCGGTGACAGTAGTCGTACTGTAATGATACTATCGTGTTAAGTGACCTTTTCTTACACTGTACATGTAAATGTAAGATGTCACCCTTTTCTAGCAATCCGTAATTTTTTTGTCCACTGCTCTAAACGTAAACTCAATTGAATTGTATTATTGAAGGCAGATACAATCATCCTACACCATGACAGTGTGACAACTGTAACTGGGGCCACTAATCGACAACGAGAACTAAACACATTGCAAAATGAAAATAAAGCATCCAACTTACAAAATCCTAGACTTTCTCAAAGTCCTTCTTAGCCCCCCGCACGAGGGACTTTTCCCACTTGCAGCGCGCCAAATTTACAGGTTGATTTTTCAACCGGAGGCGTGGCTTATGACGTACTAAGATTCGCGCAATCACAAAGCGTCAATTCTTCAGGCATTGTATGTTGACGTGTCAAGTCAGTCGACCGTGGATGTGGTATTTACAATTTGACTGTACTCGGAAAGAGTTTGTCAAAGGCGCGAAATGTAAGCTCCGCCCCTGAAACGTATTTTCGCGCCAATACATAAACCTCCGATTCAATTTCCTGCAAGTGAAACAAGTCGAACTCGCCTCTCGCTTTGATTCTCGCGCTCGATTTTTGACCCAGTAATCGCTTACCAAGTGACTCAGCGAGTTCGACTTGGAGCAAGTCTAACAAAATCCTAGCTTACCCATGCTTCATTCGAACAACTTTGACTCCAGAACTAGTCGACCAAATTCTCCTTTTACCCAATCAAAGCTGGAGCAAGTCAACATGCTATTGTTGTGTAATCAACACTGATTGGCTGAAGTAACCGTACATTGGAATGCTTTGTTTTTGTTCTGCAATGTGATTGGTTCTCATTGTCTGTTAAAGTGGCCCTGGTTACAGTAGTTGCACTGTAAGAGGATTAATGATTTGAATGTATCATTTTTCTTCATTATCAAATGAAGGGCTGTGTGCAACAATGGGCGTAAGTGACTCCTGATCACAAACAAAGATGCCCATGTTACACATAACCCTTCAAATGATATCAGACTATAAAATCTAAACAGCAAGAGATGTTGAAATAAGACACATACATGTACCTCTCAGTTTGGGAATGTTAGTGAAAGTCAGCTTTAAGCTTACTGTAAAAAAATTCCACCTACAGAAAATTAAAGATGTTATCTTGGAATCCAACCCTTTACTGGAGGCATTTGGTAATGCGAAGACTGTGAGGAATAACAACTCTAGTAGATTTGTAAGTACAGTGACACAAGAATGTACTAATTTATACAATCATTACCAGATGGTAACCTTGCTCTGTGTTGAGGTACTAATTTTTGTTTTGTTTCTTTATAGGGTAAATATGTAGAGATACAGTTCACCAGGGGTGGTCAACCAGATGGAGGGAAAATATCCAATTTTCTTTTAGAAAAGGTTTACCATTCATGCAGTTTCAATAATATGATATCAGTGTTTGATCTAGGGTTAGAAATCTTGGTGTCAGAGGGGACTCCCTCCCCCCTACTGTGTAGGGGACACTTTTGAACAAGAGCTCAGTTCTATATATTTTAACTCATTTGTCTTAAAAGTAAATTGAACATAAAAAAAAACAAGCCATACAACCTGTAGGCTAATTTTTTTTTGCTTTTGTTGGCAAGTAGCAAGCAATGAAAGTGTGAGGTGTTTTGACAAGCGAGGTGGCAAAAATATAACCTCTGGGCCAGTTACATTTATTTAATAATTTTGTATGTTAGAATCTCATTTTTGTGCACAAAATTAATGATTGGTGGCTTCCAGTCTGGTTGTTGATTCACTTGTCAGCATGCATGCAGCTAGCTAGCATGTTTTGGAAGGTAACTATTAAGCTTAACAACATTTAAATATTTAAGTTTTTGCTTTATTTCTTTCAAATTGCGTAAGTTTTCACTGATTATGCAAAAAATTGCTAAATTATGTGATTGGATGCGATTTGAGGCCAATTGTGCAAAATTGCACCAGTACATAATAAGCCCTGACTAGTACATGTATATTGTACATGTAATAGTGTCAGTGTACTCATGGGGGGTTTGTCTTCCAGTCCAGGGTTGTCATGCAGAATCCCACTGAGAGGAGCTTTCACATCTTCTATCAGCTGTTACAAGGTGCATCAACAGAAGACAAAAGTAAGTACAGAGTAAGCTGTCTTATATTATTGCTATCTTTACATCAACATGTATGTGCTTTTGTGGGTCTATGGGTCTTTTGTGTCCTGCGTGAACCACAATATTAATTAAACACAAAGACTGTGAATTAAGTTAGAGCCCTTTCTGATTTACTATAAACAGTGGGAATAAATACATTAAAAAAGGTTATCAGAGCTCATTGTAGGGGTTTTTACTAGAAATAAAATCTGAAAAAGCCTGCTTATAAGCCGCACCCAGACTTTAGAGGGAAAAAAATACCTCTTAGTCAAAATGAAATCAAAAATACCCTGTGGCTAATATACGGTCAAATACGGTACATGTATTATTGACATTCTAGCACAGGAAATGACTAAGCATGTTCATGTTCGTGTCTCTCTTAATACATCCATTAACATTTCTAGTATTACTCTGTGATTGGGTTTCACTCATTTTGGAATGACTGCTATGATATGAGGTTAACTTTAAAAAAAAAAATTATAAGTTTGGGGTGTGACCTACATGTAGTTATGCAGGTGCAGCCTCCCTAAATATGGTATTGTGAGTCTAGCATGCTCTGGTGATAATATTTGTTTTTCTTTACATAACAGTTTTGCAATTGTGACATGCAGTGTATAAATGTGTTTCTTGCAGCTAAGTTTGGCCTGGCAGAGCCTTCGTACTATTACTACTTAAACCAGAGTGGAACATACACAGTTGATGGCACAGATGATGTTAAGGAATATGAAGAAACTAGGGTAGGACTTTACTAGGGCCCATTTGCTGATCTTGTTAACTTTACCATGATTACACTCAGCTACATGTAACTGCCTCCCAATTAGCTCAGTACATGTAGTTAAGTGCCAGTCTGTCGTGTGGGGGGGTTGCGGGATCAAACCCCGGCCAGACCAACACTCAGGGTCTTAAAATAACTGAGTAGAAGGTGCTGCATTTACATAATCCAACAGTAAACGGTAGACCTTCACGTCTTCTCAAACAAGGACGTAAAACCGTACATACAGTACCACCCATAAACATATGTACATTTTTTGCGAATTTTTCGCGAGCACATCACGAACAGTGATCAACGCAATGATCGTGATCAACTTCTGTGTTCGCAGTTGATCGCGGAACAACTCTTGACATTCATCTCGATAGTCATATGACTTCGTGGATCATCACTTCTTCAAGCTACAAAATCAAGGCATCACGCTTGTGTTGTAGATATTTTCCTTATTGTCAAACGAAAATTCGGACCAGGTTATCGAAATATTGTGATTCGAAGAAATTTCAGAAAGCATATGCATGTGTTCATTGCACAATTTCGTATTTTAACCTTTCTTTCACCAGGATTAACGCGTGACAAATTCGAATTCATGACAAACAGTTTACAAACGTGCAGTAAGATGGTTTTGGTAAATACCCTGCGTGCCAGAGGTGTCAAAAAGTCAAGATTCTTATATAATAAAAGTCCCCGTCAATCATAACTCAGTGTCAGCCAGATGCGTGTCTCATTTCTGACACAAATACCGCGGGAAGGCGCAATTAATTTCCATTTACGCGAACTGACTGGTCCGATCCGATGCATTAAAAGCTCTTTTTATTCAAAAGGAATTGCACTTTTCCAGTAGAAGTTTCTGGTAAGAGTATAGAAGTTTTTGCACATCTTTCAATATGACAAACGTTGCTTCAAAACTCTGTTGATGTTCTGTAAAAGATCAGACTGTCACGTTCACGCCTGACTGATTGTATGTGGAAATTCAGACTCCAAGAAGAATTGAGATTTTAATACGCAAACATTTACAATGAATTCTGCTGAAACCTAGTAACAAGACAAGGATCTGCCGTAAATGTGAAACTACACTGATTTGGTGTTATGCTTTGCGCTCAGCGAGTGAGTCAAGCTTTAAAGCGGGCCACGCACCGCCGGTGAGGGAACTAAGCGAGCAGCCGTTGTTTTGTTTATTTTATGGCTCACGATATTTCGATAACTGAAAAACTTTATGCAATGACTTTTACAAAGATCTGGAAGGCTGGCGGATCTGAATATTATTGTGGATATACGGATACCGTTTACAAAATTGAACACTTCCGAAATTGGGACGTGCGATTTATAGTAACGTCGGTTATTACCCTTCCGGTCTTCGAATTAAACCGGCTTCAAAGCATCAGATTTCTATTCTTATAGCCTGATTATACTGACTGAACTGAAGTAAACTCTACAGTTGTCCTCCTGTACCGTTCGAAAGTGAGCCGTAAAGTTCAGTTAGTCAAAGTCTGAATAAAGTTTACAACTCAGGTTGGTCGAATTGACCGAGTGAGCCGGAAAAAGTAACTTGATCTTGGACAGGCAAGGATCGAAATTTCAAAGGATCGACATTTCGAAGAAGTGAAGTTTCGTGCGAATATTCGCAGAGTACCAAACGAAATTTCGCACAATATTTCGTAGAGAGCAGCGAACTACCATAAACGAAAGCTAAATATTAAAATACATCTCGTTGTCTTTGAAAATGAGTTCAGCAAAAATATTACCGATAGAATTTGCTGTGCAAAAATGTAAACAAAACACGAATTAGCGTGCGCTGTACTCGCATCTCGAAGTTCTTTAATACATCGAGTGGACTTCTTGCACGTTCTTGCAGTGTAGCCGCAAAAAGGCAGTTATCAACTCGTTAAACTTCTTACGTGTTCTTGCAACTTCGTGCGAGTTCTGGCACTGCAAGAAGTTCTTGCGGGACTTCTTGTGCGTGTAAATTTTTGAGCTGTATTGTATGCTCCCGATGTTTGTTCGCGAAGAAATCGCAAACAATTTGCAAACTATTCGCGAACAAATTGCGAACAGTTCGCGAAAAAAACTTCGCGAACAAATTGCAAACAGTTTGCGAAAACAATGCGAACAGATTGCGAACAGAGCACGCGATCTGCTCGCGAAAATTTTGTGTACATATGTTTCTGGTCGGTACTGTCAGTAGTACTAACTCAGAGAGCCATGTGGAAGATTACAGAGTTGCATGTTGGTGGTAAACAGTCATGTTACCCACTATAAATAAAGTGACTTTACTTTACTTTACTCATATTACATCAAACCATCATGAGAAAGTAACTAAGAAAATGTTATGTTTGTTTTAGTTTATTGAAATAAACTAATCACAAGAGCTAACAAACAAAAAAGTTATACTCAAAGTACAGACACACAATAGGTGTGCGTGTGTGGTGCAATGGGTTAGTGCATGGCACATTGAGTATGCAGTCCCAAGTTCGATTTCTGCCGTGGGCTGCTACATGTACATCCGTACCAACTCTTCTCTGAACCAAGTACAAATGTAGCTTGTATACCTTTGAATGCCCTTAACTGACAGCTCTGTCAGAGAAGGGGGTAAAGTTGTGCACCATTGGCCTCCTGGAAGAGCAGTCGGTTAGATTGAAGGGGCTGCTGACATTTAGTATAGAACTTTACTTTTAATAATTGTTGCAGCATGTCAACCCCTTTTCAAAACAACTAGGGTAAAGCTCAGGTCATGTACCACCAACTGTTTCTGTTCAATTTAGCTTTTGATATACAGTACATACATTGTAAGTATATTAAATAGTTTAGACTTAATGTACCAACTATTTCAATAACTGCTCCACTGGAATACTCAACCCTATTGGAGACAATAAAAAAGTATTCATCACCACAGGCAATTATTCAAGGAAATTTGCACCTTTGAGCCATGAACGCGTGATAGAAATCTGTTTCACCAAGACATCAAATATTTATATGTTTTCCTTACCTACTTGTCAAGTTTTGGCACCAGTCTTGCCAGGATTCATAGTATTTATGGCATATACTTTTTTGTTGAGTTTAAAATTTAAAGTTTTGTTCACAATGAACACGAGTTTTGAATCTAAAATCTGTAAAAGAATAGAAGAATTATTGGCAGATAATTGATAATTTAAATGAAACTCATTAACTACACACAGTCATTTTTATTCAGCACAAATTGTTGTGAGAGCGGACTGGCCTGAATAAACAGCAAACTGTCATTGAATGTTCTCAGCAAAGCTGGTGCGAAAACTTGACAAGTAGGCAGGCAAAACATTAATGTTTGACATCATGATGAGGCATGCTTTGATCATGTGCATTCATGGCTAGGTACAAACAACTGTATGTCCTGGTTTTCATTGATTGTAAAATAATGTTCTATCCTTGTTGATCATGTACTCTAGAAAGCCATGGATGTGATTGGTATCAGTGATGAGATTCAGGCAGATGTCATTGCACTAGTGGCTGGGGTACTTCATCTTGGAAATATCACATTTGTAGAAGATGGCAACTATGCAGCACCAGGAAATGATGAGTGTATGTTAAACTGAACCTTAAATCAAATTGATCTCTACAAATGAATAAAAAAAAAATTATATAATTTTGAACAGCCTTAGGTTGTAATTCAATTTATTGACAGTTTTCCATATTGGAAAAAAAAATCTGAAACCTTACTCACAACCTGTGTAATGGGCCTTTCTAGTGGTTGTACTGGACAGCAAAATAATCTGACTTATTTTTTTTTTAAATGCACTTGTACTAGATCGGTAGTGTTATTAGCAAAACCTGTTTGTTAAATGCTACAATGTATTTTCCACCTCCAATCGATTGTCAATCCTTCTAAAACAGCATTTTTAAAGATAGCTTGCCATCCAGCATCCATGGCAATGCCTTTCCCATGCGCATCACAAGCTCAATTAATTTGTTAACAAAGTATTATTAATATCAGCATGTGACTGTTTCCTGCAAAAGGCCAGAGTATTTGTTTTGTCATGTTGTCCCAGGCATTGAAAAGCTGGACTAAATACATCATTGTGTTTCCTTTTTGTTGGAGGTGTGATTGTTTTTCCTTCAGTTGTAATTAAGATGTAGGAAAATTTGCACTGAATTGAGCTGCCGCACAAGCTAGATTTATCAAGCAGCAGATAATCAGTTATTTTTCCAACTTGGACAAATGTGTTCAATATGTGCCCATTTGCACAAAAAGGTTTTTGAGAAACACTCATGTAGAAGCACCTTAGCTAGCTGTTATAATAATAATATTATAACATGTGTGGTACATGTCTTTGTTAATGTTGGGTATTGATAACTAATTTGTCTTGACGTCATGTTATCCAATTTTAGTTTTAGAATATCCAGCATTCCTGTTTGCAGTGGATTTAGGGTTACTAAAAGAAAAACTCACCAGGTACATATATGTCTACTTATTATATAGTGAAGTAATTTCGTGAGCTACATTTATGATTCAATGGTCAATTTGCAGCCCATAACTTCCTGTACGGCCTTCCATCCACTTCAGGGCCGGGTTGTTCGATGCAAGGTTAACTTTAACCCTAGGTTAGCGCTAAATCTGTAATTGCAATCTGTACAGTTTAACCCAGGGTTAGCGATTTAACCCTGGGTTAGCACTTAACCTTGCTTCGAACAACCGGGCCCAGGTCTCAAAGAAAACAAAGAAGCCAAGGCATATAATAAACATCTTATTAACCTCATTTGCTTGGTCTCTACCATAGTTTATGGATCCTTGTGTTTCCCCTTTTCGCTTCCTGCTTGGGCCATAAATAAAAGGGGGGAAACTCTGTCCATTGCTTATGTTACAGACCTCACACTCAGTTAATAGGAGATATTTACATGTATCATCTGGGATAATGATTAACATGAGATTTAAGTCACATTAAAAAGAGATGGTGATTTGTATGGCATAAAAAGGAAAACTGAAAAGAATTTTTTTTTTCTGACAATAAGGCCATCCCTACTTTATTCTCCATTTCTCATCGGTGGGGTTTTCAAATTTTGGGTTGGTCGGTCAGAGGAAAGAAATAAAAGAAGGGAAAAAAACATCAGGAGTCTGGAACTAGTAAGGTGTGGTCGCTTAGCATCATGGCCGTGGAGGTCTGGAACTGACAAGGCGCGCTAAAACAACATGGATGACGAAACTATCGATGTTGTTGTCTGAGTACGGGTGAGAAGTTAAACACCTTCTATTGTACCAAGAGTTATGTGCAACTTACCGTCGAGCATGACCTTCCAGGAGCTTCTTGAGGAAGTTGTTGTTGATGTGTCCAATATTCGTTTAAGCTGTCGAGTGGGCTTCAAAAAGCCAGGGGAACAGGTACCTCGGGATTTTGTGGAAATTGGTTTAATGGATTCTTTTGGGAAAATATGCATAGTTGGAGGTGTGCATGTGGTCTTGTGGCCAACCGACTAGGGAAGAAACGAGCTTGAGGTCTTATTGAAGGGCAGGAAAAGCCAGAATCACGGAACGGACACATTGATGCTGTGTAGAGATTTTACCTTTCCATTTTTGAGTTCATTTGTTATTAAGCTGCCATAGGAAGAGAAAACAATCATGACGTACAAATAAAAAAGCTCAGTATTCCTGAGTCTACGTTTGCATTCCTGTCTTCATCCTTTCCCCTCGATCCCTCCCTTCTGCTTTTTTTTTGCAAAATGCAAAAAATCGGGTCAGTCAGACAATGAGAAACAGAAAATTAAGTAGGGATGGCTTAACATCAAAGCAGTCCATCAATAGGTAGTCCCCTGAAGATATTTGGTTCCTAAATGAACTAATGGACCTTTTGCAGTTAGGCATTTACGTGATTGTAAAGAATTGGATGGCAAATAATATCTGACTTCATTTATTTTGAGGCCTTGTACGAGATCGGTATTGTTATTAGCAAAACCTGATTGTAAATGCTATTTTTCACCTCTAAAACAGCGTTTTTAAAGATAGCTTGCTCTCCAGCATCCATGGCAATTTGTTAGCTGCAAAAGGCTTATTAGATGAGTGTGACGCGTTCTGTAAATCTAATTGGCCTTGTCAATTTTTAACAAGTTGTGATGAAATTATTTGTGCTGCCAACAGAATCACATTAATCCAGTTGTGAGTACAAATGTGAGTACAAATTTGTTTTGTTTTCTAGTCGAGTGATGGACAGCAAATGGGGTGGGAAATCAGAAATAATTAACATGAAGCTCAACGTTGAACAGGTGAGAATGTTTGTCCAGACTTCATTCAAATTGAATTATGTGTTACTGTATACAATGATGTATGCAAACCCATGGCATAAATGGCATCCAATGTAAATAGGTATTGTCATGGAGATGTGGAGGCAGCATCCCCCAAAACCAATGATGCATTCTGTCTTATTTTTGCGATTTTTGGAAGCTTGCTATTCAATTCGTATTTATCAAAACATTTTCAAACTCTGCAAACTTACTAATTGTAGTGTCAATGATCCTTCATGTGATGGGGTATGTTTTTGGCCCCATAACCTTCCTCAACTCCAAAATGGCTAATTGAGAGTTCACATGTAACTGTCACCCAATTGGAATCAATATTGTGACTAAAATGAATAATAATTCCCTTTTAATAGTGGATTTGATATACATTGTATGTAGTTTTCTGGAGGGAACCAGGCATCAGCCATGTACATGTAACTCATGATGAAGGGCTAGCGCTCGAAACGTCAGCTGCTACTCACTTTCCACGGTGGTTAGCTTACCTCAATCGACTTTTATTAGTTGATTATATACATGTAACTCAGCAGTATAAACTTTCTAAATTGTCAAATAATAAAAATAAAAAGATAAGAAGCAGAAACAAGACTATGTACAATGTAAGAGTTCAGTGGAGTTTAATACTACATTGTATGACTGACAACACAAAATAATTATATGTTAACTGTACAATCCATTGTTACCTTAAGGCTTGCTACACAAGGGATGCCCTCGCCAAGGCATTGTATACAAGACTCTTTGACTTCCTAGTACAGGTATATACATGTACCGTAAAGATGCGATTTAGCGCCCGGGGCGCTTATTTAATTTTTGAGGGTCGAGGGGGGGCGCTTATTCGGGAGGGGCACTTATTTCATTTTTGAAAACATACTGCAATCCGAGTCAATAAAAAGACAACTTTTATTAAGATCCTAACAAGAACTGTAACATGTAAAAAAGCCATACCAAGTAGAAACACCAAGAAAACGACCAGCTTGTAATGTGCCCGAATGTGATAAAAAAATGTTGAAGTTGACTTTGTACCGATAACACGTGTTTCTTATTATCGAGAGAGGGGGGCGCTTATTTGGGAGGGGGCGCTTATTTCAGAAAACGCAGTTGAAGGGGGGCGCTTATTCGAGAGGGGCGCTTATTTGTAGGAGGGCGCTTAATCGAATCTTTACGGTATGTCAATATGTGATGTAGGAAGGAGATGTTTGACGAGTTAAAGAGACTGTACATATGTCTGATGTAATGGCTGTATTTTGTGTCCAGCCTTGAACATAATATTTCAGTGATTTTCTTTCAAAAAAGGAAATGCTCACACTCTTTAAAGTGCCCCTAACCTCTTTTCAGTTTTATTTATTTTCAAACTGAGGACGATTGAAAAAGGAAAGAAAGAAATTGTTGCAATCCCTGATTTTTAAATCACGATTAAAGTCCTGGGTATTTTGTTTCGCGACTGTGCAGTTTGAGATCTTGGTCGAGTGACGTAAGATCAGGAAAAAGCCATTGTCCACCAGCACTTGTTGTAAGTCTATTGTTATGATTGTTGATCTTGCGTCACACACAATGCACGATGTACTAGACCAATGCTTCTAATTTGTGTACTGCCACTCGGTTGTGAAAAGAGTCTGGTCACTGTTTGCCTTTTTAAACCAACTTGTACAGGTTATAGACAATCAAGGATCCATGCAAAAACAGAATTACTCTTAAGATTATGAGGAGTTGAATAAAAAAAATAGGGGCTAGAGGCACTTTAGTTATAAAATGAATGTACATCTGTACTGTACTGTACTGGCATCTTTCACTAGAACTGTACATTTTCTTATTTTCCCCCTGATCTAAATAGATATTTGATTTTAGGGATTTTCAAAGTGATGCTAAAAAATCTATAGATAACAGAGTCCTCTTGGATCAACAAGAGACATCACTTGTATCCCACAACACATTTCAAGCCCAAGAGAAGGGATTAAAATAATAGTCAATGGTACAGAGTACATGCATATAACACCATATGAACTTGATTTGTGTATATTTCATGTCAGGGTTGTCGTCAGGATTTAGGGGTGAGGTACATTGGGCATAATTAGAAATTGTTATGAAAAAAATGGGGGAAATATTTGGGGGTAAAGTCAGAAAACAAATGGGATAAGAAACAGTTTTCCAGGTAATCCAGGGAGTGACATTCAGTGGCTAAATTTAATTGGTGTGGGGGTGGGTGGGGGACTGGGGGACTGGGGGACTGGGGGACTGGGGGGGGGGGGCTTCCTTGGGGAAGTTGGCCCCTATTTCACCCAGCTCTGGCTACAACCCTGCATGTATTATGAGTCGATATTTTAATAATAATAATAATATTAAATATTTTCATTTTTTCAGTCTGTTAATAAAGCGATGCAGAAAGATGTCGTAGAGTTGACAATTGGTGTGCTTGACATTTATGGCTTCGAGATATTCCAGGTAAACTGCAATACCATGTATTTAACAAATAAAAGATTGTTCGATCTCCATGTTCTGTGACAAAATAATGCACACTTGAGGTCTTGAAAAGCTGTGGATGCATGAGCAGAATGCAAGTGCATTTAGCAGCTTTCAAGACCTCGAAAGTGCATTATTTTGTTATAGGACATAGGAGAACAATGTTCTATTTGTTTTGTAAATAAATATAAAATTTGATCTACATGTACGTGGAAAGAAAATCAAGCACAAGCAGCCAATGAAACTGTCATGTGCATTCTTTAAAGATGTTCCTGTAATTTATATGTAATAGATACAGAATGAGTGGCCGTGCTTTATGGGATTTACAAACTAGAGCTGAAAGCGAGAGTTTGTAAATCCCATAAAGCATGGACATGAATTCAGTATCTGACTTATCAAACGTCTAGATGTATAGAGTCGTGTTTTCAGTTATTTTGGCGATGCAACTTATTTTGGCCAAGAAAATCGAAGCAAACATTTAATGTAAATCAGGATGAAATCTGTATCAGATTTGCAGATCACTTATCACTAAGTGATTTCCTTTGTTTTTGCTCCATGAATTATTAATTAATGAGTTTGATAATAATTTTATAATATACATGTACCACATAATTTGGTTTCCTGGTATCATAATTATTCGGCAAGGCCAGCTCTAGATTGAAGAATTCTTTAATATTGGTGAATGTTAAACAAATGCTCAGGGTAACTTTCTGGCTAAATCCAGATTTGAAAATTTATTAGGACTAAAAAAGTAAATAAGGGTGACTTTGAGGCACTTATTAATAGCAGACCTGCATGGACATTATTTTTATAGTTGAATTTATACACTTGTAATGATGACTTGTTAAAATGTAATTATTAACTAAGGTGTTCTTTATTCCTGATAGAAAAATGGGTTTGAGCAGTTCTGCATTAACTTTGTGAATGAGAAGCTCCAGCAGATATTCATTGAACTTACACTCAAAGCAGAACAGGTTAGTTTATTGTAAATACTTGAAATGTTCTAATGTCAGTGGCTGCAGTAAACTTGCAAAAACTAACCTTTTAGTTTTGGCATTAAAGAGCCCACTCACCCAGTGTATCAGTTCCCTTTCCTGTAATCCAATTCTGAATTAAACATTAACATATTTAGGATCTGTTGATTACCATATGCATTACTTCAAATCATTCTCACTGGAGCTGAAGAGCTCAAACTAAAACTGAATTTTGGCTTTTTGGCCATTTTTGATGGCATTAAAAATGCAGGCCAAGATGGTCCTTTAAGCTCATGGTGTGCACTGCATTATTTCAAGGTCCTTTTGCATTTTGACAGATTACATGTAGATTTTCTCCTTGAAAAGATGACATGTCTGGTTAGTTTTGGAAGATGTGGTTGGTGTAGTTTGTGTGTTTGATGTGGTATCTCTGGTTGATGTACATGTACATGTACTGTAGTTGGTCAGTATAGTTGGTGTCTTAGGCATACATTGACACCTCCTTACATGTAGATGTCCGAGAAGACTGTAAGTAAAACAGCCTCATTCTTGCCTCCAAAAGATCATTAGAGTAGGACTGAATGATTCATCCACCAAAAGAAGGTAAAAAAGAGTCTAACATGGGGTCTAAATTGCATAGAATTTTGAGGTCATTAATGTGTGATCCAGTGGAAAACAAGTCTAAAATGGGCTACAGCGCTGTTAAGTATAAAACAAGAGGCATGGAAATGCTTGCCCTTAATGTTTTTAAATCAAATTGGGGGTATACATGTATTAGCAATAGATCAAAATTTTGAAAAAGAACGAATTCCAAAGTATCTCCCTGATTTTTACAAAAGTGTATTAAGATGTTGGGCGGAGTTTGCTAGGGTAGAAGTAATAGATATTTCTGATATTTTGCAACAATCTTTATGGAATAATAGATATATTAAAATTGATAATAAATCAGTCTTTTTTAAGACTTTTTCGCAACTCAATATTAATAGAATAGTAGACCTATTGAATGAATCTGGTGAATTTAAATGGCAAATGGTAGAGAGGAAAGGCCTCCAAGCTAAGGATTTTTTTCATTGGGCAGGTTTAGTACACTCCATACCAAGAAAATGGAAAGAAGTAGTCAAAAATATAGGTATAATAGAGGGTACTATAGATATACAAAATTAGGAAAAAAATACTTAAAACTTGGGCAAAAGTCGTTTGATATAGAAAATGTTGAGAACTCAAAAGAAATTTACAAAATTAATGTTTAATTGGTGCGAAGTTTAAGTCACCTACTTCCCAAATAAATATTATAAATCGATTAAAGCCCATTAAGTTGGGAAGAGATTTATAGGCGTATATATTCAACAACGATTGATTCTTATTCACGATATTTTCAATATAGAATTTTGAACAACTGCCTTTATCTTAATTTTGATTGATTTCGTTTTAAATTAATTGAGTGTTCACGTTGCTCTTTTTGTTTAATTAACCAAGAAACAATAGATCATTTATTTGTAGAATGTATAGACTGAGGCGAAAAATTTATATTTTGAATTACGAACTTGGTTTGGAAAGCACGATATAAATCTACCACCATCGAATCTTGTAAATATCATATTAGGGGTAAACGAACAGCCACAAAACTTTATTATCTTAATGTATAAATTAGCTTTATATAAAGCAAGAGAGAAAAGAAAAATCCCTACATTAGCTCTATTTATAAACTCTTTAAATAGTGTATTTTGAGCAAATTGAATCCAATGTAGCAAAATCAAGGAACAAAACCCTGGAACACCTTAAGAAATGGGAAAAACTGTTAATTGCAATTAGACATTTTTCTGAATAGGAATAGCAGGCTTATAGTATTTTCTTTTCCCCCTTTTTTTTTTTTTTCCTTTGTCTCTTTTTTGTGTCTTTTAATGATATAAATTTTGTGTAATGTAATTTAGTAATTAGAAATGTTTACAATAAAAAAAAAGTAAAAAAAAAAAAGTGCTTGAAATGCCCTTGAAGAAAAAGTTCTGAGGTCTGTTTGAACCATGAAACAGAACCAGGGAGGGGTTGTGGTCCCACTCAAGTGCCACACAAACTCTTAATATTACAACATATACCCAGCATGCAAGCAGAAACTTCAATGGTAGATATTGTCAAATATTAAGACAGTTGAAATGATCTTGGTAGGTTTACACGTGAGCTGCCAACCCATAGCTAGGTGATGCTATTAAGCTTCAAATGGCAATCGACTGATGTTTTGAAATAAAATGTCTCATCTTTAGGAGGAGTATGTAGAGGAAGGCATTCAATGGACTCCAATTGATTACTTCAACAACAAGATTGTCTGTGACTTGATTGAATCTAAGGTGAGAAATGTGAGAGAGTAATTATGTTGAATGACTTCACCAACATCGCATTCAGTACAATGTATATGACTTTCCCCAGAGAAAGAAAGAGGAGCCTTTTTCAATTGAGTGTCAAAAGTAATGATGTTGATTGCTTTGGGTTGGTGTTTGCTTAGCTTTTCTATTGGCTTTAAAAATATTTTGTAATTATCAACCAATCAGGTTCTAAACTAAAACCACTGTAAGTTTTGGTTGCAATCTATTTTCGTTTTATTGAGAGAATCCACAATTGCAGTTTAACAAATTGAAGTTAGTTTTTTGTGTCTGTCCTAATATTGACAATGATTTTCGTCATAACATGGTCAAAATATATGTGGATCCACGAGGTGACAGACACAAAAAAAACTAACTTCAATTTGTTTTTTACAACAACAACAAACTAAATTATAGTCAATTTTACAAAAACGAAACACTTTTAGCTTCAAACGAAAGCCGCACACACACTCCTTGACAAATGATGTCAGCTTTTGTTGTCTGTCAAAATATTGCATATGAAAATAAGCCAATCAGATTGCAAAAAAATTGGTGGTGGCTGTAAAATAATTTTTCTCACAATTGCAATTGCTTCCAATAAAACCAATCACAAATTTATCCAGTTCGATTCATGATTGGCTCATTGTGTTTTACTTGCTCCCGTGATTGACTTTGGTTTTGGTTTTACGACACTCGATCTAAAACCGCTCTATCCACAGAGACAACAAAGAATGTAAAACAAAAGTACATCTAAATCAACAAAATAATAAGAACACATTATAGACAATATAATGACAACTAAAGATAATATTATTGATGACCATTAGAGTGCCAATGAAAGTAAAATTTACAATGCAGCAGTCCAAAACTTTTTAAATTACCTGGTCTTATTTTGTAGCGTTAAAATTTTCAGTTGGAAGATTTGTAATCATTTTACAGGTATATCATAATAATTAACATTTTAAGGGCCAAAAGCAATTTACACTTGATGACATACATCACAAAGTGCAAGTTAAGGTCTCATATTATAAAGTCTAGCAGTATGTGCGAGAAATGTATAATTATATACATGTAATGAGAGCCATTCTTTCTGGGTAGTACATAGTTAATGTGATCAGCATGTCTTGTAAATAAAGCATAGAAAACTGCTCTCCTTGCATATATCCTCTTCTCCTATCTTGTTTTAAATTTAGAGACCTTGTATGAGGTTTTTGCCATGCATCCAGTTGTTTTTGATTTTATTTGATTTATTCTGTTTTACCACTTGAAGGTGGACGGAGAACCTCAACAGGCTTAAAGCCCCTCTATGGAGGTTTCCGAGGGCCTGCGATTTATCTGAGAAGACGTGAAAGTCTAACCATTTGCTGTTTGATCACAAAGGCAGCACCTTCTACTCAGTTATTTTAAGACCATGAGCATTGGTCCGGCCTGGTTTTGAACCCGCAACCTCCCTCACAACAGACTGTAGCTTAACCACTGAGCTAACCGGGAGGTGGTTTTGGCCCTTAAAAGGAAACTCTTTGAGTACAAATCTTAACCTGGACCTTTCCAGGATATAATGCGAAGATCATGTAACTTTAAATATTTTTGGTCAGAGTTATTTTTCGTTTCATTGGCACTTTAATTTTTGCCAGCCTTCTCTCTTTGGTATACTGTAAGTTGTTTTGGATCAGTCACAGATTCTGGGAAACCCCCACCCACCCCCTGTTGTTTCACCCTAAATGTCATGGTTCATCATTAATAGCCCAGTTGTGATTATGCTTCACTTGTCATGCACAAAGGTTTCGATATGAGGCTCAGGGGTAAATTAATATTAAATGTATTATTCTATTCTCTGAGAATAGGATACATTTAATTTACCCAGGAACCTCGTATTGAAACCTTTGGGCTAAAGTGAACAATCTGCACCGTAAAAAAGTGGTTGGCAAGTGGTTAGCCGACTACTTACCAACCACTTACCAATCACTTACCAACCACTTACCAACCACTTACCAACCACTTACCAACCACTTACCAACCACTTACCAACCACTTCAGGATTGTAGTGATTTGAGTTTCTTTTAGGTTTTTAATGTCCAAGGGCAAGTGTTCCAATTGTCCAAGTTCTGGGAGTGGGAGTCCTGAAGTTCACCAAATTAATAGTTTGCCAATAAAGTTGATGTTTTCCTCGAAAGTATTAAACAATTCAGCGGCCTTTGAAGTTCAGGAAGACGTGCTGCCTGACCAGACTACTTCAGGATTGCTTTCATTTAAGTTTCTTTCAGGTTTTGAACGTCCAAGTTCCAAGTCCTAATATCCAACGGCTCGACCATGTTATGTTTCACAGCCGCCATTTTGTTTTTATTTTTCGCTTTTGTAAACCCGAGGACTGGTAACCAGTAATCCATGCGGTCAAAACAAAATGGTGTTGGGTTAATGTTCGTGATCGATCGCGGGTGAAGAACAGTATCAATATTGTTCCCAGAACGTTGGAAAACCACACTAAGATGTTGTGAAACTGTCATAAGAAGGTATTAAGTGTTCTTAAAATAATGGTAGTTTGGTCCAGTGAAGAAAAGGCAAACATGTAGCGATCGAGTCAACAGCTTACTGACCACTTACCAACCAGTTACCAACCACTTACCGACACAGTTTTGCCGACCACTTACTGACCACTTTTTTACGGTGCCGATTGTTCACTTTAGCCAAACCTTTGTGCATGACAAGTGAAGCATAATTGCAAGTGGGCTGTTACACTTGTATACCCAAGGGAGGGTGGATAGTTTCCCAGAAACTGTTTGATCCATGGTTTTGGGTAGGCTGTATCTTCTGATATAAGACCCCATCTTATCTGCTTTATTTATCATCAGCGTCCTCCAGGTATAATGTGTGTTAATGATGATGTTTGTGCGACAATGCATGCAGTAGGAGAAGGTGCAGATGCCACACTACTAGAGGTTAGAAACCAAGTATATTTTTTATTTACTTTTAAAACCAGTTTCAGTGACAGTTGCCTGAAAGTGTAATGTCTCTTATAATAGCCATTAATAATTCATAAGGGTGCTAACCAATCAAAACGCAGCATCCAGGTCACATGGATACCCCGTAAACCCCATACAAGATCCTAGTCAGCCTCCTAGTAGTCTGTATCAAATGATGCAGAATACTAATAATCCTATTAGCAGTCTTTATCAAATGATACAGAATACCAACTAAGATAACTACATGTAGAACCCTGTGTTGAATGATACAGGATACTAACATGCTAGCGTTGGTATGATGGAGGTCTCAACCTGAAATTACAAGGTTCATGCAACTGCTCTTAATGTATACAGACCGTCTCTCCAATGTGGGACAAATATAAACTAAGGAACAGATAATTTCTAGCAGAAGCTTACATCATGCACCTTATTCTTACATGTATCTCATTGCTGTGTGGAAAAAAGGTCCAGTAACAATGGAGTAAGCCATAATTTCATCAAGCGTAGCTTTAAGTACAGTGGTGCCGTGCTCTGATATAATCTTACGGAAGCGGCTAGAAATGCTAGTATGCTTCGACAATTTAAAAGCAAAGTTCCTTTATTACCTGATGCTGAGTTACGCTGGCTACTGTTTTTAAAGGCTTTTCACAGTTTTTAAGCCCTCATTTTTTATACAATTGCAAATTGAATTTACAATTTGTATTTTTATTGTAAACATATAGAATCTGTTTTCATACGCCCCATTTGGAAATCAGCCTAAAATCTACTTGTAAATTTGAAGTTGAGGGTTGTAGTGGCTAAGCGTATTAAAATAAAATATTATGTATGTATGTAGCCAGAGTAAGCCAGGTTGCAAAATTGGATTTGGTCAGAAATTTGTTAGTTTCTGTCATAGTGCTCTGTTGTGAACATTCTTTTGTGACTAAAGGAGCTTTTCGTTATTTCCCATCATCAGTATTTATTGTAGATTTGTTCTCTTCCTGTGACAGGCTGGGATAGCTGACCTTGCTGTGATGCCTTTATGTGAAAGGTCAATAGTAGATAACATTTGGGTTTTCTATTTCTTACTAGAAACTCAACAATTCTGTGGGCAGTCATCAGCATTTCCAGGGAGTGAGTGGAGGATTTATTATACATCATTATGCAGGAAAGGTAGTCTACCAACACTTTGTCTGCTTGATCAAGAAAATCATGTACCAGATCAATCAGTACACTCATTCTGTGAAGTAGCTGCAGAAGTTACATGTAGATCAAAATATAATAGCAAATTTAAGATACAGCGACTACAGTTGGACGTGCCTAGAGGTTGGCTAGAGTACTGGGCCGAGTACACAACAAAATTTCAACATTTTGGTGAGACTGAGGTGAAGCCATCGCATTGCCGACCAAATTGACCCAAAATGCCCACATAAGCCATGCCCAGAAATGCTGTAAACTCGAACAGAAAGCAATTTATTGTGTATTTTGAATGTTAGCTATTGAAATAATTATCCAAAAGAGTGGTGACTTACATGTACATTAAATCCGACTAACATACTCTGTTATGGTGACTACGAAAAACGTGCCGACTTCTCACCATCGTGGACTTGCTACGGTGCAATGAAACCAACACGAGTGTCCCATTCCAGTCCTTTATTGGCACGTGTTCTTAGACCGTAGTCGTCGTATCTTAAATTCCCTAATCTCTTACTCCCATTGATCTAAAACATCTTAATAACTTTAGTTTTCCAGAAAAGGTCAAACAGTACCTGATACTAAAACAAATCCCTGATTTAATTTCTTAGAAATAATACTCATATCACATTACGTTCCGTCTAATTTCTATCTGGGTTGTCCGTTATTGTTCTAGTGTGAGTTCTTATTATTGTTAGTGTGAAAATTATGTCTGTTCATGTTGATGTCTGCATATAAAATACTACAGAACAAGACTAGTGTCTAACTCGAAAACCTCATGGTTTGTTTAGATGCTAGGCATTTCCTTAAACATACCATATATTTAGTTTATTTAGCCATTTATTGTAATCTCTATAAAATCTAGATAAATTATATTTGAAACATTGTAAAAATAGTGTGAAATGTGAATAAAGTAGTATTGTTATTACTTACATTTGAAGGGCTGTGTGCAAATACGGCTTACAATGTAAGTGACTCCTGATCACATTCTAAATTCTCCCTTAGAAAACAAAGAAATTGAAGGAGAATTTAGCATGTGTCAGTTGACATCTCTTGATAGTCTATTAAAGTGACGTAAATATATTAATATTATAATGATCAGGAGAATGATGATAAAATAAGTATTAAATAGTTTATTTTACACCGAGAACACTCAGGGACAGGGTCCAAAATTAACTTTTTCACGTTGGCACCAACTGGCGACTAGCCAAAAAAATTTAGTCGCCAAAAGAACAATTGTTGTTGCCACATTTCAAGTTTCAAGCTACACACGACAAAGAACATTTGCTGGCGATGTTTTATTGGCTAAATTTACTTAGAACATCGTGTGACTTTGGGACATTGTGAAAACATTGTGAAGACTTTAGGTAGGTCGCCACCTGGTGACTAACTCTGAAATTTTGGTCACCAACACTCAAAATTTAGTTGCATTGGCCCCAAATAAGGTGCAGTTTCCAAACCAGTGGCTTGTAATATTATTACATGTACATGTACATTGTAGGTTTTCGACAAATTCCTGGGTTGAGTTGGAATTTACGTTGGTTTTTGAGAAGAGAGGAAAACTTGAGAACCTCAGCAAGGGCGAGATACACCCTGGTCAACAACAACAACAACAACTTTATTTGTACTTTTATAGCAATGATTTACATGTAAATATATAGAAAAATTAAATAGCAAGAGTACTGGGACACCTGAAATAGTAATACAAACTAATCGAGTCAGGCATCCCAGGAATGTACATGTATAGATTAAAATAATTATTGTTGAATTGGGTCAAGCACACCTACACAGAGCACTACATATGATGCATACATTACAAGCTATACATTACCCTATGAACTCAACTCACATGCTGTTTGGTGCCGTGATCTGTAATTAAAGCCAGGTCACAGAGGTGAGAGGTGAATCACTTACCACTCTGCTAACCTTGCTCTTCTATGATGGCAATGCTGCTTAAAGTAATGATGTGTCTATCATTAATGTGACAGGTCAGTTATAACTGTAATGGCTTCTGTGAGAGGAATAGGGATGTACTGTTCAAGGACCTTATTGAGCTGATGCAAAGCAGTGACATGTAAGTAAGCTACTGAACTGTAGTACTTAATTATCATATTAAGGCAGGGTTGTCGCCAGAGGGTCTAATGGGGGGCAGGTAGGGGGCCATTGGACCCCCTACCCCTATCACACTACCCCCTCCCTTCACTCCCACATCAAGTCCCTATTAAATTTAGCAACTGGACATCACTCACTGGGTGTACAATACATGTATAAACATACTCCCCCTCAGAGTCTCAAACATTTTTTCCATTTGTTTTCTGACTTTGCCTCACCTTACCCCAAATATTTGATATCTGACTTTGCCTCACCTTACCCCAAATATGTTACTTTACATTTTTTTCCCATTTCTGATTTTTCCTGACCTTCCCCCTAAATCCTGATGACAACCCTGTAAGTTGCTGTCAACTTCATGAGCTCAAGGAAGGCAGGATGAATAATAATTTCTTCAGCTCATTTAATTCATTAGAATGGAATACAAATAGTAATAGAAAGGTGGTTGGCAAACTGTCAACCTAACATGGATATGTATAGTTCCTGTAAAAAGTATTGTAGGTTTGATCTTGCTTGGAAGGTAAACACTGGTATAATCAGCTAAATATTTATTATGGTACTTGTATGGTATATAACCTCCATGGAAAGCGAGTAGTAGCAGCAAACAGTTTGAAGGCTAGCCCTTTGTCAGGTCGAAAAACATAACATACATGTTTGCTACCATCCAGTTGTCAATACAGAAGCCAATGATAGTTATACTAAATAAAATTCTGCATCCTATAGTTCCTTTATCAGCGCGCTCTTTCCTGATGATGTGAAATCAGACAAGAGAGGACGACCCACTACAGCCAGCAATAAGATAAAGGTACAGTATGATGCTTTACTGGGCCTATGGTTATTACATGTAGGTCCTGTTACACATTATACACATCAGGCCATTTTAACAGGCATCCAGCAGAAAGGTCAGCTGCTTGTCTTGGAGTTCTGCCTAGTTTGTGGACGATTTAGAAGCCATTTCCATGTGTATCTTATATGAACTGGCTACTTCTTTTTTTGAGCTATGGACTTTAATTCTTTTTGAAACCCCATACATTTATGTAGTACATGTACATGTATGTATATAACTGTAATAATAATAATGTTTATGAAACAGGAACCATTCTCACACATGATTTTTAGAATGGTCCTGTATAAAATATGAGAATTAAAATAATATATCTTGGGGCTAGAAATGTGGGGGCAAAGCTAATACAGGAATTAGAAAAGTTACTTCTAAAAAACGTCAGACACTCCTTTCTTAGGGAAAAGTATACTTCATGATCCAACTGCCACATGATGGCCAACTAACAGGCAACAAATGACCAAATCTTTTTGCTGACAGTTCGGCCGACAGTCAGGCAACAGTTGGTGACTTGTTAGTGAAGTGTTGCCAGTTAAGTGTTGCCCAAACTTGGCTGACAGTCGGCCAATGTGTATCAGTTGGATTATAAAGCACACTTTTACTCCTTTCTTACACATGTAGCTAATATAAACTCGTTACTAAAATTTTAGCGCATTAAAAATTGGCTTTTAAAACTATGTAGATTATAGAGCTGGAATTTCTAATGTAATTATTTTGCTGTTCTAGTCTTTAATGGCATGATATAAACTAGCCTCCAGTTTCTTTAATGTGTGGGGAGAGTAGTATTGTTTTAAACACATAACTGTGTATTTCATTTTTCGATACAATTTCACAATGATGCTTAGAATTTTGTGTCAGCTTTGTTTGATAGTTTTTCAAAAACCTACCAGGTAATTGCTTTTCGTTAGTTTTGAGATTAGTTAGGAATCTTTTGAGAATCTTAATTTGAAAGTATCTCATTTCTGGTGTTCAGCTAATGACTATTCACATTACAGTTTTGTTACTTTGTGTTTCTAGACCCAAGCTAACTTGCTTGTGGAGAAGCTGATGAAGTGTACCCCTCACTACATTCGCTGCATCAAACCTAACGAGACAAAGAAGGCTCACGACTGGGAGGGAGACAGGGCTAAACATCAGGTTGAGTACCTTGGGCTCAAGGAGAATATTCGAGTTCGCAGAGCTGGATTTGCATACAGACGGCCTTTTGACAAGTTTTTAAGAAGGTAGCTGGTAATCATAACATATATTCATCTTATTGGCACCATACTGAAGCCTGGCCCATGAATTTATCTCTAGTTTATCTAAAAAATTATAAATTGTCCTAGTTGTGGCAGTTGACAAAAACCTTAACTTTCACTGAAATCTGAATTTTAATGATTCTGGATTACCTACCAGGGTCTGTCAGCTAATTGGCAGCTTTGACAGTTTCTTCAGACGTTTTTGTAACCTTACAGAAGCTGAGCAATTCACTAGTTATACTGTATAAAACACAGATTTTTAGTAAGTTTGATAGTTTAAAATTAGCAATTGTGTTAAGTTTTAGAGCAATGTGTTGAATTGAGTTAATATACATGTAGGCATTTAAAATGCAGAGAAAACATCAAAGCAAGGCTGGAAAGGCTTCCATTTTTCTATTTAGTCTCGAATGGCTTTAACTTCGCTGCTTTTTAGGCTACATCACTCAAATTTCACAAGATCACTATAAATGTCATGCTCTTTCACTTGGTAATAATAATGTTTTCTGTTCATGTAACAGGAATACACAGTTATGAATAAGGTCCATACTATTATCACAAGATCACTAATGTCGACATGTTCCTTCACATGGTAATAATAATGTTTTCTGTTCATGTGACTGGATAAACTATTGAAAGAAAGAAATGTACACATTTATGGATAAGGTGTATCCACATCAGCTACATGTATTTAGCTGCCATTAATCTAACCTGCTTAACCAAATAAAGTATGTATGTATGAATAAGGTATATACTATTATCACAAGATCACTAATATTGACATGCTCTTTCATGTGGTAATAATAATGTTTTCTGTTCATGTGGATAAACTATTGAAACAGAAATACATGAATAAGGTCTGTAATGCAGTGATTTGATAGGGTATGTTGCTGTTGATTGATAGGTATGCTATTCTGACAAAAGAGACATGGCCCCATTGGAGAGGTGAAATAAGACAAGGCATCAAGCATCTGATGAATGCAGTCAACATGGAACCTGACCAGTGGCAGTTAGGAAAGAGTAAAGTTTTCGTCAAGGCACCTGAATCGGTGAGCCAATAACTATAGGTTTACATTTCTGTGGTTGTGGATGTACATGTATGTCAAGACAGTTTTAACAAGTCCTTGAATTTGACTGCTCATCTTGAAATGTCCTTAAAGTACTACTACGATCAAATTTTGAGATAGTGATATTTTTGCGTATTTCTACAGTAAAGTTGCTATATTTCCTCCTGCCCAAACCGTTTTTTGATATCACGAAGGGAAGTCTTATTCATTAGGATCCGAATCTTGAGATTTAGTGTCTGCCATTACCGAAGCCGTTCCTGTGACAGAACTCATTTCCAGCGGATGTGGCGTAATTTTCTCAACCCAACTACATTTCACACAAACTTTCGCACGAACGTATAAGTGAAGTACATGTTTATACATTTTTTTCCAAAATGGAAAGGAAAGAACGAAGTTTTAAATGGAAATATGCATTTACAAGAGCAACGCGTTGAGAAAATTACGTCACGACAGCAAACCGCTGCTCGAAAATAACGGAACACACTTCAGTAATGGCGAACGTGATTTCGACAGTAAACTCTGCAAAATTCATAGTTAAATTTTTCACTGATTTGGATATTTTTGACACTGTGTCATTTTGGAAGACACATGTAGAAAAGAAAATGGTTGAAATTCGTCGTAGTAGCACTTTAAAACAGGGTTGCCACAGGTCAGGGAAAAGTCAGGATTTTTTTAAGGTCAGGGAAAAGTCGGGGAATTTTGATCTTGGTCAGGGAAAACTGGTACATGTACATGTATTTGACTAGAAGTCAGGGAAAATAAATGGGTGGAAAGGATGGCTGTAAGGGGTGGTTGGAGACCGTTGTTATATGTGATTTCTTCTTGTATTTGGACAGGGAAAATTGAAGTTGAGTCAGGGAAAAGTCAGGGAATTTTGAAGTCTGATCTCTGTGGCAACCATGTAAAGAATCCTTGAATTCTGGAAAAAGGTCTTACAGTCCGTAACTTTCTTTGTAAGCACATTTTCCAAATCTTAATGAATTACATCTTATGGTTTCATGAAACGTTGACAAATGTAATGACGTCTAGTACCGTCCTACATACGGTAAGTATTAGTACTTAAAAAATAACATTTATCCTTGAAAAGTCTTTGAATTTTGGTTTGGATGAAGCTGAAGGAAGCTAGTACATTTGCATGATGATGTTAAGCAAACGACAATTACCAGAACTCATTGTGCAGATCTTTTTGTTCCTCTAATTAGGGCCATTACTTGGTATTCTCAGAGGAGTTTAAAATCTGAATAAGAAATAGAATTTGAAAGGATTATGGTAGTTTAATTTAAATGCCCTGTTGTGGTGATGTGTAAGTTGGAGAGAAACCGATTTATCTTACACTTCAAAGAATGATGTCATTCCCTCTAGTTATTTCTTCTGGAAGAACTGAGAGAACGCAAGTTTGATAGTTACGCTCGTCGTATCCAGAAGGCATACAGAATGTACAAGAACAGGAAGTACTTTGCAGAACTCAAGCAGCAAGGTAATTAGTAGAATATTTTTTATTTGATAGGGCACATTTCATGCCAGTAAGGATTGGTCCATGATCTGATGTGTACAATTTGACTGAACACAATTACATGGAAGAGTAAACATGAGGCTGAGTTTCTACTCTGAATTTCCAACCGGTCCTTGAAACAACCATAGAGGCTGATCAAAGTCGGGACCCAGCTAAACCACAGAATGAATTGGAATTTAGCGTGTTAGTTTTTTGTGGAGGGAGGAAAACCGGAGGACCCGGGGAAAAACCCTTGGAGAAAGGGTGAGATACCAACAAACTCAACTGTGGCACCGCATTTGGAGATCAAATCTGGGCCACAGAGGTGAGAGGCAAAATGCTTAACTACTGCACCACCCCGGCGCCCTCCCCCGGCATACAAAAGGAGTTGGCATTTCTTGTCATGAAATCCCAGAGTTCAGGGCCCTAGGAATGTTCTTTTTGTTCCCTGGAAAACTACTGAAAAACGCCAGGAATTCCAACATCTCAATCCATACAAACCTTGAAATCAGGTGTATTCACGTTATTCAAGCCTATGAAGTATTGTTGGAATCACCGAGACATTGTTATCAGTTGTTTGTATGAACTTAAAATAGACAATGCAATGCTATTACATCTTTCCAGCTTCAGACATCTTTTTCAACAAGAAGGAGAGAAGAAGAGGAAGCATCAACCGGAACTTTGTTGGTGATTACATTGGTTATGATGAGAACCCTGCTCTCAGGAGCTTAGTGGGTAAATACACCTTGTCACTATTATGATTAATGGAGATACCATAGGTTTTCAGTTTATATCGAGACATTGTTCACCACTATCGGTTGCAAAAGCAAACAAGCATTACCGATTAAATATACAGATATCAAGATACAGTTTAGGTTTAAGCTTCATGGATTGATAGTATTTATTATTGCATAAGACTTTACCATTTTGCTTTTCCTTCAAGTAAGGTTTCTGATTGTTTCTTCTTATTTCAGAGAAGCGAGAGAGGATTGAGTTTGCAGCCACAGTAAACAAGTACGACCGCCGATTCAAAGCCACCAAGAGAGACTTGTTGCTATCCAGCAAGCACATCTACCTCATTGGACGAGAAAAGGTAAGAAAGGAAACGAAATTATGCTCTCTTCAAAGGTTCTACAGGAAGTTTCATCTTGAACTTACTTTGCTTAAAACTAAAACGTTTGCTGTCTTGTGATTATCATGGATGGAATTTTTGTGATGCTTCTGTTTTCATATGCACAGGTAAAGAAGGGTCCAGAGAAGGGCCGAGTGTACGAGGTTGTTAAGCGCAAGCTTGAAATGAAGTCCATTGGATCTGTGTCACTCAGGTAAAGAGACGTTTTAAGAGTGGACCACATTCCTAATGAGGAACCAGGCAATTCAAAGTTGTATTAATTAATGTTTTCTTGTGATTTACTTGTGCAGCCATCTGCAAGACCAATTTGTGGTGCTCCACATACCTAACGAATATGACAGTGTTTTGGAGACCATGTTCAAGACAGAGTTCATCACTCTACTGACGTCAAAGTTTCAAGATGCGACAGGCAGGCAGCTCAAAACAGAGTTCATGAGCAAGTGAGTAGCAAACATTGAAATCTGGACTAATAAATATGAGTGGTGGATACAGACATTCAGGAAAGGGGACAGAGGGCTGGCCCTGTGGACCTTGTTTCTCTCTGCCAAAAATGGGAGGACCATGGCCCTGCAGGCCTCGTTCTCTTTGATGGCTAAGGGGCCCTGGAGCTTGCACTCCCTAGACCTGTCACTGCATTTATCTGTATTGTAAGTAACCTATGGTAGTGTTGTGCTCACTGCATCCTGGGTGATGGTAGTGAAGGTGTTCTCACTGTATGCTTTGTTCGTTCCAGCATCACCTTTACTGTTAAAAAGGAAGGCTGGGGTGGTGGAGGCACTAGGCTGCTGTCATTCAATAAGGGAGATGGAGAATTTCCCATTTTGAAACCATCTGGGAAGACACTGAACATCACTGTATCTCCAGGACTTCCCAAGGACACCAGTGAGTTTGTGTATGATGTTTATCCAGTTCTGTCATCCAGTATAATATCCTGTAATTATTTGTTATTCTGGGAAATTAACTTATATTTTCCTAGGTCAACCCATAAACTGGTAGTAAATGTATTCTACTTGGATAAGTTCATTTTTAACTTGCGGATATGTGAAGCATAGGAACGAGTTGTTGTGGTGGAAGAATTGTCACTCACCCACTAGGTGAATATGTATGGCGTTTGATGGCTAAGAGCATAGGAACGAGTTGTTGTGGTGGAAGAATTGTGTCACTCACTCACTAGGGGAATATGTATGGCGTTTGATGGCTAAGAGCGTAGGAACGAGTTGTTGTGGTGGAAGAATTGTGTCACTCACTAACTAGGTGGATACGTATGGCGTTTGATGGCTAAGAGCGTAGGAACGAGTTGTTGTGGTTCAAGTTAAAATTAAAAACGTTTCTTTTTAAGAAGGCCTATTGCTAATTCATCATTTTTATTGCTTATTTTTAGTATTCTTGCGAATAGTCTAGAGAAATGTAACGATTTGCTTATTTCTTTTCATTAGTTATGTTAGTCACATTTTTAATTTTTAATATATATATACAGACATTTTCTGTAGAAATTCATGTAAAGCACCTAGAACAGCAATGTATAGGCGCTATATAAACTCATTTATTATTATTATTATTAGAATTGTGTCACTCACTCACTAGGTGGATCTGTATGGCGTTTGATGGCTAAGAGCGTAGGAACGAGTTGTTGTGGTGGAAGAATTGTGTCACTCACTCACTAGGTGGATCTGTATGGCGTTTGATGGCTAAGAGCGCAGGAACGAGTTGTTGTGGTGGAAGAATTGTGTCACTCTCACTAGATGAATATGTATGGCGTTTGATGGCTAAGAGCGCAGGAACGAGTTGTTGTGGTGGAAGAATTGTGTCACTCACTCACTAGATGAATATGTACGGCGTTTGATGGCTAAGAGCAAAGGAACGAGTTGTTGTGGTGGAAGAATTGTCACTCGCTCACTAGGTGGAACTAGTTGCATTGAGCACGCGTTGACAAAATGTCTCAGATATTCATTACAATCTGTTTTCTTTATAATCGAGTTCGCTTTTTTATTATTGTGCTTAATGTAAGAGCGATGAACAGTGTCAAACATGTACTCAGGTAGCACGTGATTTATAAATTGTGACTATTTTCTCCCGTGGTGCGACGGCCATGACCTTTGCTTACGTAACCAATTGTCCTGGTCACCATATTACATATATTATCTGGTATCAAATGTTTTCTGGCTTTTCGAGTCAAACAAGACTGAATCGAAGTGAATAGTTCTACTATGAAAGAACCACATACAGCACTAGTATACAGAGAGTTCCCATGAACCGGTTGATTTAGAATGATGTTGATTTATTGGAATAACGCAAACCCTTAATACACAAATTACAATTAACGACTTGGATCTAAAAATTACAAGGAGTTTGAATTAAACAAACGCGTAGCTAGTACTAGATTCATGTAACATATGTGCGATACAAATTAAGCATACAAATGTTGGGGTGTCGTTTACTCTGTGTCGGTTAGATCCCAGATATAAACATCAAGTGCTTCCATAAATCCGATAAAGTAATTGAGTGCACATTATATAAAGCTTTACTTTGAGAAAACGTGACTGATCACAAAATGAAGGTAAAGCATATGAACGGGAAATTACCTAAACGTTACATGATCGTGGTAAGTCATTGACAAAACTACTTGTGTTTTATCTATGATGGGCTTGACAAAACAGGATTTAGTCTGCATAGCTTGCATTTGGGTGGGTTGTTTGGAGGCGAGCAAAAAGGGTATCAAAGATAATTTTATACATTTGAAGTGCTCAAGTTGCTTGACAGATCGTAATTGCACAAATGTCGAAGCTCAAAATAGAATTGACCTTCTATCTATGAGTTGTCCATTGGGTTCCTATTTTTCGTTACTCTGTAAGAGTACAGTAATGATTTGTACTGTGAGGTATTCTGTAACATGTTCTCTCGTCGTCTTTTTATGTTTCCAATTCAATCACATTACAACTTGACAGTAAGGCAAAAATACTGTACGGTTATGGCACAAGCAAAGACAGTACCGCTCGAAACGAGCCACAGTATTGGCTTACCCAACAATGCAAAACACCCTAATCTTTAGAACGAGCAGTACAAATACAACAGAACTACAGTATAATGGTCCAATCAGAATACAGGTCTGGAAGTGGTACTGTATTACTCACAATAGAGCTACAGTATAATGGTCCAATCACAATACGGGTTTGGAAGTGGTACTGTATTACTCTACGGTACAGCTGATGTTGTGCCGTATTTCGTTTCCACTCTTAAAATACGTAATAACATTTAGAATTGAGCTTTTGTGATTTATGATCGAATTACAAGTATATTTTGGTATGTATTGTCATTGTGATATTGCCCTAAAGAAGATCCTTACATAAAAGGGTAAACTAAATTGTTTCTCTTTGCAGGACCTGGTCGTTTACCAGCTGGTGCAAGTCCCACCAAGCCACATCGCGCAGCACCTGGTGAGCCATCCAATGCTCATTATTCCCGCCCACACCATCGAACGCGTAGCGCATCCAACGCATTTCGCCTTTCAGCTAAACAGCCATCGCTGCCTCGGTCTGGTGCTCAACACCTCGCTAGAGGGCAGTCTGATGTTGATGTCCATGCAGCATTCATGCAGACCCCTGATTCTGGAGTGTGCGGGTAAGTGGCTTACGGTGTGTTTGTAACGTTGTTCCATAAGTGAATTGGGCTTTAATGTGGTAATTATTTAGATTGCGGAAATTCAGTCAAGTATCTGAATGACCAAATAGGTGCATATACCCATACCTAGACGTTGTGATTGTTTTGTTGTTTCAATGTCATGGTAGCATTGCCTTTGGATTTTATTGTGAAGCCAACCAAACTCTAGTCGTTTGACTCCATTAGGTTCGGTTACTAGTACGATAGCAAATAAGTTTTTACAGCTGTTTAGCAAAAGTGCAACCTTCTTGAAAACAATGTGAAGGTTAATGTATGTATCATTAATGTCGATTCTCTATCAAGTGAATAGTTGAATATTTCTCGATTTGAGTTTTGCATCTATGAGTTATAAAGGTTTCTATTTCCAATATGCTAACGATGTGACGGTAATTTGACGTAAATTCGGGAATTTACTTTCATTTCTTTTTCCTTGTGAATGAAACCGTTTTCTGATTTTGACAAAATATTTGGTAAAATCACTGATATAACCTTCAGATATAACATAGATGTTTACAAAAGGTCATTTATCTCTACCAGTATGTTTTTGTATAATAAATGAAGACCGAATTTACGTCACCGGCTTGAATGTATTATAAATAGAAACCTCTATAACTCATGGATGCAACACTCAACATCGATAAATATTCTACTATTCACTTGATGTAGAATCGATATTAGTGATACAAATGTTTGACCTGATATACACTTTAAAGTGCCAATGGCAAGCCTTAATACCGCTTCTTGGATAGAATGTGTAACCTTAACGTAAAATCTTGCCATAACTTTCTTTCTCCTCAAATTTGTCAAAGCAAGTAACATGAACTGCATGTTTTAATCCACACCACTTTTTCCTGCATATGAATGCTTAGTGCACTTCGCCATTTCATTGCAAATCACACGCAAAATACGTCCTAAAGCTCAGACTAACTTGAAGCATGACAATATTTGTAGTATATAATTTGACTGATAAGATGTAACAAGTATTTTTCTTTTCGATGACTTTTACAAGGATCAGCAAACTATAAAAGTACATATTTGTTCTTGGTTGAGTGGCCCTCCAAGGTTACCTCCCATATGTTGACGTTAAAGCCCAGTTCATTATCATCACTATGGAATGTTTTCCTCTTCTCTCTGTCTTCAACCCCATATGCATCGTTACTGTGCTTCTGTGTTGTCCGCTAGTTCATTGTGGTTTTGTGTTGTTGCTTAGGATGCATGTATAAAGGGGATGCTTATTCCACGTATTGCAAAAGTGTTATCACGAAATTTGGGTAGATAAATTCCCAGAGCTCATTTGACACGACAACAACAAGTTGTTTTCGAATGTCGATTTAATGATAATAGGCACATGTAAAAAAACGGAAGGTGTAATTTGTTTTCCAGTAATATTTGCTGTGTCTTGACCGCGATTGTATGATTTGTGATGTGACTGTTGATGCTGCTGTTGATGACACTTTTGCTTGTCATTGCTGTATATTATTCTGATGGGGCCAGCTAAATGGAAATCATTCATTGAACCTTAAAACTAGCAAGACAACTAGTTAATACATTGTAAGTTAGCATGAATATGACACATGAAAGTGCTCAACTCCGAGGCTGAGGAACTGAAAGGAAAATACAAGACACTACCAACTTCAGTAGTATTCTGTAGGTTACGTTAAATTCAGGACTTCAACAGTGTGATCCAATTGAGCTATTGTAATGAAACGATGGCTTTATGTACTTGCTCCGAAAAATTGTACATAAACAGCAGTTGTTATGGAGATGAATGGAAGAATCTTTACAAGAACAGAGATGTAGGATCTTTACTAGAACATTATTACAAGAATCTTTAAAAGAGATGTTATAAGAAGGAATACAAGATAGATAGATGAATCTTTGTAAAACACAAAAACATCGATGGGATAGTCCTTACTAAGACATGGATAAAATGATTTTTACGAGAACCTGGATACAAGTATCTTTTCAAGAGATTGGTTAAGGATCTTTCGAAGAACGTGGATAGAAGTATCTTGACAAGAATACGGAGAGAGGAATCTTGGTAAGAGGTATTACTGGAAGGATCTTTACGAGAAGCAAAAAAACATGGATAGAATATTCCTTACAAAAACCTGGAAAGGAGAAACGTTATAGGAAGAAAATAGAAAAATCTTTACCAGAACCTGGAAAAAAGGTATCTCTACAACAAGAACCAAGATGGCTGCATAATTTTAAGCTCCACGTTGTCCATCAAACCATTTCCATCACAAACGTTGTGATCTAACAACGGAATATGCGGTATACCTAACAATTGAGAGACTTAGAGCTTTGTGGAAAAGTGATTTCCTTCCAAGCAACCACCGCAAGTTAAACTAGAAATCCACTCGATAAACGTGGCCTTGAAACAACTCAACGACCGCTGTGCAAAGATAGAACAGTCAGCCCTTCCTTGGAGAGAAATATGATAATGCCAAATGGATTATTTTGCGTCGAAGATACAGGGTGCTGTTACTGGGTCTTCCAAGCCAGAGGCTTATTATTAAGTGTTCCTACGAACTCCAGGGTAGAATTGGAATTTAGGTTGGGTTTTGAAGCTATTGAAGTAAGCTGCTAAAATGGAACCACCCTGACAACAAACCAAAGAGAAGAAACAAGATGATGAATTCGACAACCTGAATAATTCAGTTTATCAGAAACAGACCAGCATAGGTGAAATGCAACGGTATAGTCATCAGGACTGTCTTGAAGTCACAGGAATACCGGCGCTGCCCCAGGAAGATCAGAATAAACTTGCATTAAACATACTCCAAGTAGCCTCACTTACTGGGGCTAACATCAAGAAAGATAATAATTTCTACTGCCCATCGTCTCCTGGATACACGCAAAGTAAAGATTAATCGTTAAATTTGTACACAAAGATAAGCAGGATGAAATGTACAGGAAGAGTTTCAATCTAGTTGGGAAGTCTTCGAGAAACGTGTTCCATTATCTAACTGTTGATCAACGAAATAGCTCACACCAAGTACATTATCTTGTAATTATTTTCGTTATTTGTTTGGGTAAAATAGATGTGTGAATACAATGAAGTCTGATGGAAGGAACGTTTCAAGGACATGGATAGAATAGTTACGACAACATAAGAACTTTACAAAACTTCAAGAATATAGGTAGAATATTACAAACACATTGAAAGAAGGACCTTAACAATTATCTGGACATAAGATTGTTTATCAGGAAAAGAATATTCCTTACCAAGGCATGGGTTGAAGGATCTTAATAAGAAGGTTGATGGAAGGTTCTTGGGGAGAACATCTTATAGAAGACGTTTACCAAAATCTGGAAAGAAGTATCTTTAAGAGACGAATCTTTATAAAAGGATGGATCGAAGGATCTTTACAAAACATGGATAGAGGAATAGTAAGGAGAACATGTATATTTTCAAAACCACGAGAATAAGGGTATAATGAAGGATCAAGTTCGCAATAAAACATAGATGCAAGGATCTTAACAAGAACATGGATCAGTGAAAGAATCTCTACGAGAACTACTAAAACGTACTGCATATTCCTTACAAAGACACGAACAGAAGGATCTTTACAACAGCCTGGACATGAAATTGTTTCAAGAAAATTGATAGAAGGATCCTAACAAATGCGATTGATAGAAGGCTCTTAGGAGAACGTAGATGGGAGGATCTTTACAAGAACCTCGATAGAGAATATTTACGTAAAGGATCTTGATGAAAGGATCTTTACAAGGACATTGATGAGAAAATGTTTAGAGAACAAAGACAGGTGAATCTTTGCAAGAACAAATGAAGATAGCAGGTTCCTGGCAAGAACATCGCCATGGGTAAACGATTCTTGACACCAATATGGGAACATGGATGAAAGAATGTTGTGAGAACATGAATAGAAGGATCTTAATTAACAAGTTTATAGAAGGTTCTTTTGGAGAACATATATGTAAGAATATTTACAAGAACATGGATAGAGGATTCTTGAAAAGACCTATGGTAGGACAACTTTTACAGGAACCTAGACAAAAGATTGTTTACACGAGTATGGATAGAGGGATCTTAACAAGACGGTTTATAGAAGGATCTTTAGGAGAACATATATGGAAGAATCGTTACAAGAACATAGATAGAGGATTCTTGACAAGACCTATGGTAGGACAACTTTTACAGGAACCTAGACAAAAGATTGTTTACACGAGTATGGATAGAAGGATCTTAACAAGACGGTTTATAGAAGGATCTTTAGGAGAACATATATGGAAGAATCGTTACAAGAACATGGATAGAAGATTATTGATAAGCCCTATAAGTAGCATAACTTTTACAGGAACCTAGACAAAACATTTTTTACAAGAATTTCGATAGAAGGATCTTTAGGAAAGCATATATGGAAGAATATTTACAAGAACATAGAAAGAGAATTCTTGCCAATACCTACAGAGAACAACCTCTACAGGAACCTGGACAAATGGTTGCTTTCAAGACCATGGATAGAAGAATCTTAACAAGAAGGTTTATAGAATGATTTTTTGGAGAACATATGGAAGAATCTTTACAAGACCATAGATAGAGGATTCTTGATAAGATCTATTAGGATAGAACAACTTTTACATAAACCTGGACAAAAGATTGTTTACAAGAACATGGATAGAGGATTCTTGACAAGACCAGGGACAAGAACATGAGGTTATGGATGCAAAGATCTTTACAACAGCATCGATTAAAGGTTCTTTACAAGAAGAAAACGTGGAAAGAGTTTGTTTTAAGAAGATCAATTAAAAGGTCTTTACAAGGGCATGCATAAAGGGACCTTAACAAGAAGGATAAATGTAAAGATCTCAAGAGAAGGTGGAATAAAGGATCTTGACGAAAATATGGATAGAATGTTCTTGACGATATTATGGCTAGAGAAACCTTAACGAGAACATGAGTAGAAAATTATTTATAACAAGAACATAATTGATGATACTTGAGAAGAATATGGACAGCTGAATCTTTACAGGAACTGCAAGACCCTAGATACAATATGTCTTACAAAGACGTGGATAGAAGGATCTTTACAGGAATAAAAGAAGAAATACATTTTTTTAGCCTGTGGAATATGGATAAAAGGATCTGTACGAGAATGACAGATTGAAGGATATTTACAAGAGCGTAGTAGAAGGGATTTGTATAAGGATTAATATAAAGAAAGACAAATGGATGAATCTTGGCAAAAACATTGATTTACGAGAACTATAGATGTAAGAATCTTAACAAAACTACAATGGAGGAAAGGATCTTTAGGTGAAAAGATCTGAATAAGAAGATGGGTAATAATGGCCTTTTTGACAATTGATTGATGGTTTTTACCAGTTCATTGATAGAAGAATATTTACAAGTTGTATACAGCGAAGGATCTGTATAAGAAGATAAATATATTACAAGGACGTGAATATCAGGGTGCATTCTATTTACACGAACCAACTAATCTGACCGGCCAGTTCTCGAATGGAGCATCTCAGTTCTAAGCACTGGTTCGGGACAGACTGGCTCTATTAACCGGTTTCTGCTAGTTCTATCCTACAACATGTACAGTTAGGGACCTTATTAAGAAACCAAGACGACAACATCTAGTGTCTGCGAAAACAACATGAAAATGCTGAAGTTTACTTTTAAAGAGAGCGGACATTTCCTTTTGTACAACATGAACCAGTCTGCCCAGTCCAAACTGGCCGGATAAATGGAAACCGCCATCTTTACAGGGACATTTACAGAAGAATCTTCAGAAGCACACAGACAAAAGGATCTGTTCGAGAAAGACATAATTTCTTTACAGTGCAATGTAAATGACTGCTATTTAAAAGAGTTAACCAACAACAAGAGTGGCTCGAAAAATAGCAACAAAGAAACAACAAAATATTACTGAAGGGAAATGGTCATGACAAACGGTTTGGAGGTTGACAAAGAAGAGTTATTAAAAAGGGCTGTACTCTCTAAACTATCATCAAAGCACTGGCTGCTGTTCATTTAGACACTGATGTATATTTTATGTACCAGAAAACTGAAGGTGGGAGGTATTAGTTATTGTCAGTTAATGGGTGTGGATGGAGCCAGGGTGGCACAGTGGTTAAGCACTTCACCTATGTGGCCCGGGTAAGGTCTCTGGATGCGGCACCATATGTGAGTTGATGGCTTTTTTCCAGGTTCTCCAGTTTTCCTCCCTCCACAAAAACCAACACGCTAAATTCCAATTCGATCTGTGGATTAGCCAGGTCCTGACTTTGATCAGCCTCTATGGTTGTTTCAGGTCCCGTTAGAAATTCAGGATGAACATGGAATACACTGGAATGAAGTCTACATGTACTACTCGATGTAAGCCATTTCCTGCATACTGTACGAATCTACAGCAATTGGTTTCCAGGAGAAGTAGCTATAACGAAAGAAAGAAGACAAAGGAAAAAAGAAGAGAAAAACGCACCCGTGTGACGTTCAGCCTTGCCTTAATAAACAATTGCTTTCAGTGAACCTAAGATTTTCCATAGATCACTTTCATCAATAAGCTTTTTGTGTCTACTGCTTCTGTGAAGTAGTAGGCACCATGTAACCGCGTTAACTGTGATAACGTAATCCAACGTTTACCGCCGCCATGTTGGGTGCATGGAATGCCATGGCCTTTGAACGCGGTTGAAAGACCACAAGTTTGTTTGCTGCGTTTGTTTGCTGTCGTACGTGGGACGATTCGCTTTGGTAAGTCTGAATATTATCATGAATTTCTTAAGATTTACAAACTTAATTTGCCACAGCTTTCGAGGTATGTGTCAAACCGGTCGGATGAGAGGTTCTCGAAGATACTTTGAAGTTCTAGGTGGATGTACTCGGCGACATCAGATTTCTTTTGTGCTCTCTTGCAAGAACTCAATATCATCACTGTTTCCCAGTCAGTATTTACTCAATTCGGACTTTAAAACCCAAAACCATAGCGGTAGAGAATCCAGCAGTGCTTTGTCCATGCTCCTAAAGTTATTCAATAAACCTGTGCATTGTTTCACACGCATTCACTAGACACACGTACCCATTGGGTACCCACTGGGCACCCACTGGGTACTTATTTTTCTTGATGTAGTCAAATAAACATTACTTTTATAAGACATGTATCCGTTATGGTCGTGACTGTTGCCGTGGCTATCACCACTGTTGCTCTTTGTTGCTACTCTTTCTTTGTTTTACTCTTTGTATCAACTCTATATATGTTTTGCATGTCTGTTTACGATAGTTATCCTGTGTGTTGTATTATTTACCCTATTTTGTGTGTGATTTGTTTGTTACGATATTATTCAGACAAAACACTCCCATCATTTAATGTTACCAATGATACCGTTCTCCTATTTGAATACAAATTCGAGTAATACCAATAATGACGACTTTATAAAACAATAACTGCAGTTACACTTTTTTAATGCAAGATAAAACAACTCTGCTTCCTTGAAGATTGCAATAAAAGTACTATTTTGCGAGTTTTAAGCTGCAAAGTTTAATAAAAATAATTCAAATTTTTTTTGAAATTCATTTCCAGCCTCAGTTTGCAACAAAGGCCACCATTATTTTTTTTCAAATATAAAGTTAGACTTCAATTTTAAAGGCCATATTTCTCTGCAACTTTTAAGAGCTATTTCTAAGAATAAAGTAATAAGTAAAGAACTATTTTCTGTCATAGATGTTATTCTTACTTCTTCTGGTCATTCAATTTTTTTATTACGAAAACAAAATCATATTTCAAATTGAATAATTTTAGAGAACATGTTATGTCTTCTTGATTCTAAAAATCCTAAATTCGAGATATTTCTCTACGTATGACAAAAAAAGGTTTTGCTTTGCAGCTTTAAACTTGCAACACAGTCATTGAAAAACTAAGGACTTAAATCTAACATGTACTAAAACAATCAATTGACTTCGTTCAGTGCTGTTATTAAGATGACAGGTTCTGGAATTCAACCCACAAGGTATCGTTTGCTAAAATGCATGATATTCGGTAATAATCAGCTTTGAAAATGTTAAACCTGTTAAAGCAAAAGTTAAACTAAGGCTCCTTTACAACACGGAATTCGGTAGTTGTTGGATATTGAATTGGGGAACGAAGCAGAGAAGTATTGTCGCTTTTGGAATTTATCTACATTATCGGAACAGAAAAGACTGTGACATGTATACAGTAACGTGATGACACAATTATAGCATATTGATGACCTACGTCAAAATATTACAATCACAACATCATCACCCCAATCATGAATACCGTCATTGACTTCACCAATACATTGGAAGATACGACAAGACTTCATCGTCACATGACAGGACTAGTTATTATCACATAATTAAACCTCATACTCAATATTTGCGTAACAAAAAGCCATGATCACTTTGTCATAAACCTCATAAAATCATAACATTTCTAAGCATTGAAAATAACCAATGTCTTGACACCTCTAAACCATAAACAGATTTAACCGCATGAATCCTGCACCTGGTAAAGTCCCACGGATCCCAAATCGTGGATGCGTTACCTACTCTGCTGGTTCTGGGAGGACAATCGAACGAGTAAAGCCTTTCCGAGTCAAATCGGTATCATTTGGAGAAGTGGACAAGAACCAGAAAGACCGGTATGGTAATGTGGACCCGCGTGAGATGCAACAGAGATATGGTACTGTTGAATATCAGCGTGGAGGGTACATTACCCAGAGTCAATACCAAGAAGCAGTTCGACGTGCTAATGAACAGGACCGTGCCAAAGCAAGGGTGTATGCAGTCCCTCAGCGCACCAGTGGTGAAATGCAAGCACAGCAGACTCGGTACAGAGATGCAGAATATGCAAAAGCCATTGCAAATGCACAACAAAGTCGATATGCTGCTTCAGAATCAGCCCAACCTCCAGCAACTGTACGTGAGAGCAGCTTTGGGGCTTATTATGGCCATATAAAGGAGACCTTGAGAGGAAACTCACCAAACAGTGTACCACAAAATCCGTCACAGTATCAAGCAACTAGTTGTTCAAATCCCCGCGGATATGACGCCATCATTTGCTCACCACAGGGTGCAAGCCCAGGAAGACCTCGACGACCTGCCACAGCTCATGAGCTCAATTCCCTTGGGTTTGCTGCAGAGCAGTATCCACTGTATTCAAGCGCAGATGTAGAGCATGGAACTCTACCACGGACAGTACAATCGTCTCGCACTGATGCCAATAGGTACCACGGAGCTGCTGTCCGCCCACGTAGACCAGCTACTGCACATGAGTGTACATTTGAGGACTACTACGATGGGAGGAATGCTGATGCTAGGCAACGGGCATCCCCAGCAGCATCAGAGAGCAACAAAGCGAGGTGTCTTCCTGTGTATGCAAGTGTACAGCAAAGGGTTCCTTGTGTTCAACCTCCTCAGCAACCCTCCATACAACATGGATACAGGACGGCTAGTTACCGTATCGCAACGACAGGCCCCAAACAACCTACAGCCAAAGCATCAGGGTACGCAGCAATAGAGGAAACTTTGCCACATGCTACTGTAGACAATGCCTGTACAAGAGACGCTAAGTATTCCACTTCACCACAGTCACACATCCTCAGGACAACGGCACAGGTCACATGTCCATCTTCTAGATATGCCATGAAGAGTCAAGGTATGGTCTTCAGAAGCAACCCTATTAATGATGACTATGTAAGTATGGAGAATTTGCCGCATCCTCCCGCAAGAGAGTGCAGTCCTGTGAATACTAAGAGTTTGGGATGTACTAGACAGAGCACGGTAACAGGTGTCAGGGATGGCTCAGTGGCACACATTGTTTCCTCTGCACCAGGTGTCGCACAATGCTCGGATATATCACCCAAGTTTGGAAATGGCGCAGTTAATAAATCACAGGCTTCTCGCTCAGAAGACGTCACCCAATGCTCTTACTCAGTGACACAGAGGACCTATGATAAGACACCTTACTCTTCTGGTGCGGTGGCAGCTACTCAGAATTCTCCTTTAAATTACTCCACTGGAAAAACAACAACTGGGTATTCCCAAGGAAATAATCCTGCTACGGCTTTGAAAACTCCTGAGGCGGCAAAGACACAGCTTACAGGAATGGCGAAGTTTATTCGAAGGAGCAGTCCAGGGAAAAAGTGTGCACCAAAGCCTCCCCCTACAAGTACTGTAGGAATGAAAACTGAATCCAGCAGCAATGGTATTTATACGATGGAACGAAATGGGATGTTACTGACTCCAGAGAAACAGTATGCGCTAAAACCTCCCTGTACAAATACTGTTCGAATGAAAACTGAATCCACCAGCAGTGGTATTTATACGATGGAACGAAATGGGATGTTACTGACTCCAGAGAAACAGTGTGCACCAAAGCCTCCCCCTACAAGTACTGTTGGAATGAAAACTGAGTCCAGCAGCAATGGTTTTTATACGATGAAACGAAATGGGATGTTACTGACTTCTTTTCCTGTTTCCCCCGAAAGAAAGCCGTTGACCTTTCCTGAGAAAAACAGTACCACTCCTAGCACTGAAAACACGACAAAGCCCACAAATGGTGTTCTCAAACTACCTTGTCCTGTTGTGTCACCCAAAAAAGGAGAGAGGTCATCTCGCGGAAATGACAATGTTTCAAGCAGTGAAGTTACAACAGTGGAGAGGAATGGCATACTACAGACGACTTTTGCAGTTCCACAAAAAGGGGTAGAGCTAGCTTCAAAAGGTGTTGCTGCCTTAGTGCCATGTTTCGAGAATTCAACAGGAACAAGCAGCGTAGGGCAACAGTGTATTCGCCGAGGTTCAACTGGTAAAAAGAGTACTTTGACTCCAGATAGCCCGGTAGTTCCTGTGCACCGTAACGAAATCGTAAAACATTCTGATAGACACGCGCTAGAGAACGAAAGTTCCATTGCTGAAACCTGTGATGACACGTCTGGACAGAATGGCTCAATCACAAGTAACACAGAAAAGCAAGCAAGTACATCAAACTCGTCGCAAGGGAACTCTGAAAAACAGAAGAAGTTTCCAACAATAACCTCTACTGAACTGTCAGACAAGGAAAACTCTCTCTATCGACCAAACCTGAGGAAGCCTTGTTGGCCTGCTCCACCTCCCCCTCTCCAAAACACGTACCCCAATCCTGCTCCTTCACAGAAAGGATTCGCCAATACAAATGCACAGCCCGACTGCATCAACACCGAAGTTGTGGCAAAACATTGTGAAGCTCCGGTGCAGCAAATAAGCGAGAGAAAGAGTTCCTGTGGCGAAGGTAAGCTGAAGGACAGTGATGTCACAGCCTCCCTTGGAAGCCCTGCAGAATTCGTGGAATGTTTGAAGAAAATTGCAGAACGCCGAAGGAGTACGTACGGTTCTTCTAATGAAACTTTAGACTCGGTTGAAAGCGGAACTGATAGATCAGATGCGCCGACATCTGACTATGTGAATTCTGATTGGTACAACGAGTATTATGCGGCACACAAGGCTTCTAATCAGAAGAGTAACCACTATTCTGAAGATGACTATTTCAGCGATGATGATGATGAATTCGATGATTTCGATGATGATGATGAATATGATGATGACGATGAAAGCGAACTAGAGAGGTGAGGAGACAACTGCATATAAACATCTGCACATGTCTTAACACGCTTTAAATTGATAAACGAAAATAAAGCTGATAATTTATAAAGAGACGTGGTTTTACCTGCGAAAACGTGATCTTGAGCCTCGCATATTTCATCCCGTCCATGATTCAGTAACCTTGCTTGTATTAATGGCGTCAAAATGCGGAATGAAGATCACGTTTTGGCATTGCGTGGATTCGCTGCTGTTTCAATCCTTACATAACCTCAGGTTTTGCGTAACGTCTATAGCCAACGCCGATAAGCTTAAAGGAAGGTCACAGAATATTACGCTTTACAGCAGTGCCCGCCCTTCGAATGCTTGCTATTGTGCAGGAGCGGATTTAGGTGGGGGTGGATTGGGTGGCTAGCCATCCCCCTTTGGGCTGGTTGGACTGGCCAAATTGCAGCATTTTACAGAGGCAATGCATGTTCCTGAACAAAAAGTCTATGACAGCCACCACCACCCCCCCCCCCCCCCCCCTGCATGTTCCCAAACAAAACATCTATGCCAGCCACCCCCCCTTAAAAAATCCTGTATCCGCCCCTGTTGTGCTACGTGTTCGTTGTACACAGAAAGGAATCGAGTGTTTGGAGATATCTTTTTCTTCGAATGTAACTGAACTACATCGCGGTCCATCGATAAACATTCTTATTGGGCGCGAATCTCTGAGGTTATGCTTGGTAGTTAAACAGCAGTAGCATTACACGTTCTGATAAGCCACGGTAATTAATGGTTGAAAGTAAACCCTTGTTGTAAAGGTGTCCGTTAGTTTAAATATTGTATAAAAGGTAAAATTATGTCCTTCAATTAAATAACTTCGTTCTGTTTTAAATGTGCACTTTAAACTAAAATGTATTATTTCGATAACTGACTGACTGTTCTCTTTGCGTCGTTGGTTTACGGGGCAAATGGTTTTTCTTTACATATTCCTGCGTGTTTTACTGATCATGAATCCCCAGGGAAACACCATTCCTAGCTTGTATAGTTTCACATCGTTTTCTGTACATTGAAAACGAAAGCTAACTAAGGTTATATCTGCAAGTCAAGGAAAAGCCTTGTTTCATTCTTCAGTCGCTCTACCTTTTCCCGCTTCTACTTGCAGGGCTTCAAGTCTCCCTATATTTCCTATATTTCCTTTTTTTTTTTAGATTTCCCTATATTTCCCTATATTTTCTAAAATGTCCTATATTTCTATAATTTCTTTTCTACTAACTAAAAAACGAATACAATTATTGGATATTTCATGTACTTCTAACTGTTTTTGTTAATAAGAAATGAAAAATGCTGGCTATTTTGCCATGGGCGCTTAATAGAACGTTCACGGCACTGCAAGAAAATCGACATCGAGAAATAAAGAGCCATTGCATTATTTTGTATATGTTCATGTGTTTGTTGTTGTTTAAAATCCAGCTAATGTATGGAAAACATCGCCAACTTCGTCTATATTATCTCCCTATATTTCTTCATTTTGCCCTATATTAGCCCTATATTTTCCTGAAAAATGTCCTATATTTATCCCTATATTTTTTACCCTGGCCACTTGAAGCCCTGTACTTGGTATATCATAAAACCTTGTTCCCAGATGTCAATGATCGGTTATTATGAAAAACCAGTTTTCCTCGCATTTTCCTCCTCATTTTTTCATTGTGACGGTTGGACGGATTTGAGTGTCAAATCAGTTTCCCTACTCAAGCTTTTGTAGCTATAAACACTGGTATAATAATAATATATTAAGGTGTGCTAACTATGGACGTGGAAAGCGAGTGGCAGCTGATGTTTCAAGTGCTAGCCCTTCTCTGACGAAGGGTGACCTGCTTCTCACGGCATACCTTCGTGGTTCGCACGGGCCTTGAAATATGCCAGGGCCTTGAAATATGCCAGGTCCTTGAAATATGCCAGGGCCTTGAAATATGCCAGGGCCTTGAAATATGCCAGGGCCTTGAAATATGCCAGGGCCTTGAAATATGCCAGGGCCTTGAAATATGCCAGGGCCTTGAAATATGCCAGGGCCTTGAAATATGCCAGGGCCTTGAAATATGCCAGGGCCTTGAAATATGCCAGGGCCTTGAATTTTGACAAATTAGGTTTTGGTCTTGAAAATACCTTGAATATTTACTAAAACTATTTGAATTTTGTTGAAACCTCCTTGAGTGTTTGATGAGACAGCGAAACAGACTCGTTTCTGCCTCCAAAAGGTCGTTAGAACAACACTGAATGATCCAACATGCAAACAAGTCGAAGATCGGGGTGTAACATCAGATCTAAATTACATATTATTTCGAGGTCATTAATGTGTGATTCTGTGGAAAACAAGTCCTTTGGAAGTGTGGATTGTCCTTGAAAAGTTCTTGGAAGAAAACGTTCTGAAATCTGCTGAAGCCACGAGTCCTTTAGCGACTCTTAGTTGATTATATACCAGTGTTTATCTTCCCCGCTGCTGCGTACCTACACTAGTTTTTTTACAAGAACTAGTTATCCATTGTAGAGATTATTCTAGTCTCTCCGTCAACATACGAAATTTCTATTTTGACCCTTTAAGCCGATTCAAAGAGAACAGTGGTCAGTTTCATTTCCTGTTCTTTTCTCGTTGACTTCTCTGTAAAAGTGGTTTAAACCTCCCTTTGTTAATGTTTGACTTGTGACCAAACAGTTGCCAATTATATAAAGTACTGGGGCCGAGTGTGGACCAACTATGTAATGTTAAAGGGGCTGTGTCACTGTAATATACTTTACATTCGCGTTCCGGGCCGGAAACCGCTATTTCCACCGATTTTGATATGAACTAACGAACCTCTCGGCCATGTGGGATGCTAAAATGACTAACAAACAGTGTATATAAACAGTCTCCAGGGAGAATATTGAAAATCCTTTCAATCAAGCATCGAGGCGAAGTTTAATTGTTTGTATCCAATTAACAGCCACCAAACGAACGATTACTCGATACTACACAGTACCATGACATAGCCCCTTTAATCAAATTAAGAAACAAACCTCACCACAAGAAAGATCACATCGATATTAGTATGTTTTCTGAGTTTGGGGACTAATTTCATTAACTTTGCATAGTTGGTCCAAACTTGGAAGCAGTACTTATATGTTTTCGCAATGGCTAATTGCATTCTAATGTCACCATCACTGATTTGTTTGTATGAAAGTTAAAGACAATATTGTACTATCGCATTGTGTTTTGCTTTTAAAAGCGTTGACCTTAATGCAAATCAGTATTTTTAATTCCAAAATTTGTAAAGCATTTAAACATTGCCAGTTTTTATTTATTCATCATGAAAATAAATAATTCGAAATGCTACTAATGCAGTTAAACTTTAAAACCATTAAAAACTATTTTAATATTTTTAATAATATATTTTGGGTATAAAGACATCGTTAACATTCATGTTGGCGATTAGCAAATCCTATTTTACAACATTTTCTGACCAAACGTTTTTTCAATTTCTGAAGCTTATAGGCCTAACCCTTCTCCGTATTATTGCTGTGAAAAAAGTTGATGGAACAATACAAATGTAGAACTGAGGGTATTGGAATTCGGTCTGAAGTTAAACGAGTGATTTCAAAATTGCACGACCGCATAGCGGGATTGAACTTGTAACAAAGAGGACGATTTCAGTCCAAAATTGCATGACACGAAGTTCTATTTCCAATTAATTATCTCCATTTTGAATCTTACCAAACAATAAGATAACTTGAAGACTTATTTTTAAATTAACAATAGATACAAAAATACTCAATTCTGATTGGCTGAGAATAGACATGTTAATCACTATCTGCAGGCAGTGCGAACACAGTGGTGGGCATAAATGACCCCGAAATCGCCGGGGTTGAGCCTCCTCATTCCCCCTCCCCTTCCAACGCCATGCAGGTTACTTAGTCCACGAGAACCAATCACATTGCAGAACGAAAACAAAGCATTTCAAGTCACGGTTATTCGAGGCAAACAGTGTCTAGTACAAGATAATAGCATTTCAACTTGCTCGAGCCTCGACCCGTAAAAGGAGAGTTGGTGGACTAGTTCTGAAGTCTTATCAATGATGAATATCGCGTAGAAATGCGAGGACTTGTAAGGTGGAATGCTTTCTTTCGTTTTGCAATGTATTTAGTTCTCGTTGTCTTAGGGCGCTTTCCATTTAAGCGAACTGACTGGTCTCACCGGCCAGTTCTTAAATGGAACGTGAGTTCTGAGAACTAGTCCAGTCAGTTCCTAGAACTGATGCATTCCATTTAAGAACCGGCCCATCAGACCAGTCAGTTCTCGTAAATGGAAAGCGCCCCAAGTAGCCCCGGTTACAGTAGTCGCACTATACAATACGTTTTACCGATTACATTTTGTTGTAATAAACTCGCAGTAGTGTTATACCACGTCTATGATGGCCTCGGGGGGTTTCATCACGCTAAACTGGCAGGGCGGGTTTTACAGTGAAAATTTCGATTAATGATACTGAAAACAATTGATTTCTGTTAAATCATCTTGCTGCCATGTTCTGTGGTTACAGGCTGTTCATAGAGGATCATACCTTAGAAATAACTCGAACAAAGCGACGAAAATAACCCGAATTACACGTTTCAATCTTTCTGGTTTAACTGTTGATTACAGAATCCTGAGGTAAAAAAAAACTGAAAAAATAAAACTGAAACTGCTGTTAATCCGTTTTTACGGACGGAAATATTACGTGTGCAAATTCTTCTAAACCTGTGGCTGGTTTCCGTCTGTATCACCCGGATATGTACATGTAATAATCAACAGGAAATGTAATACTAACCGGATACGTAATTAAAATCAACAGGATATGTAATAAAAATCAACAGGATTTGTAATAAAAAGTTAACAGGAAATGTAATACATTTTTAACCGGAAATGTAATAAAATAGTTAACAGGAAATGTAATAACATTCAACAGGAAATGTAATAACACTACTTGTTCGAGGAAGCGTATCATCAATTACTCTAGCAGTGAACAAATAACACCTACCAATTACTTGAATGACGTCATCAGTCATGTGAATCATTTAGTCTGATCACAATAAGCTTCTCAACCTGCACAACGTCACAGATCACGTGATCAACGCTGCGAACGTCACGTGAGTTATTCTCTGTCTTAAGTCTCCAGTTTTGCAGTCGTACCAATATGGCTAAGACTCTCTTCATTTCGGTTGTTCTCTTCCTTCCAACGCCAATTATAGCGGCAAAACATGACATCGGGAAAAAGCAAATCTGCCCCCTGGAAGACGATCTACAGCTTATGTCAAGGGACGTTTGAAGTCGGCCTACATAATATTTTGGTGAAACCAGGAATCTTTTTGCGTGAAGGAAAAAAAACGATAAAAAAAGTTGTGCTATAATTAAGGATAAGCCTATGTGACGTGTGTTCTATGACGTCATACAATTTGCTTGTTTAATTTGTTCCAACCTGACGTTCGCAGCGCTGATCACGTGATCTTTGGCGTGCAGGTTGAGAAGCTGATTGTGATCACTAAATGACTCACATGACTGATGACGTCATTCATTGGTAGGTGTTGTTTGTTCACTGCTAGAGTGATTGATGATACGCTACCTCGACCAAGTAGTGTTATTACATTTCCTGTTGATTGTTATTACATTTCCTGTTAACTATTTTATTACATTTCCGGTTAAAAATGTATTACATTTCCTGTTAACTTTTTATTACAAATCCTGTTGATTTTTATTACATATCCTGTTGTTATTACAGATCCTGTTGATTTTTATTACATATCCGGTTAGTATTACATTTCCTGTTGACTATTACATATCCGGGTGATACACCGTCTACGTGTCAATTTTCTGGAGAAAATATTTCTATAAAAACGCAACAGCAGAAACAGTGGGTGGTGCTGAGATTTCAATACTATCGGCAAGGGCAAAATAGCTAACGAGAAATCACTTGCTGCTTTGTTTACAGTATACAGAGGGAAACTTCCACCAAAAAGAGTCGTGGAAAACGTCCTCCAGCACCCAGCAAACCCCGCCTCCCACCTAAACCAGCTGCAAGTCTACCGAAGTGCAAGACCCTTTACCCATACGACGCGTCCGATGTGGATGAATTGTCATTCCAGTCAGATGAAATCATCGAGATTATCATAGAGGGTGAGTAACTATAGTGTCTAGGTACGGAGAATTCGTCCACACGTATTTTGGCAACTAGAGTATACAACGGAGAGATAGGTGGCGCTCATCTCCAAGGGGTTTTCTCCGGTTTTCCTCCCTCCATAAAAATCAACTTGTGAGTTGAGCGTTGAGTGCAGAGAATATATGAATGTTGTAAGGAGTGTTTGTGGAATGAGTCTTGGTAACATTAGCATATCTTACTAGAGAATATATGAATATAGTAATGAGTGTGTGTAGAATGTCTTGATACATTAGTATATCTTACTAGAGAATATATGAATGTAGTAAGGAGTGTGTGGAATGAGTCTTGCAACATTAGCATATCTTACTAGATAATATATGAATGTAGTAAGGAGTGCGTGGAAAGAGTCTTGGATACATTAGTATATCTTACTAGAGAATATATGAATGTAGTAAGGAGTGTGTGGAATGAGTCTTGGATACATTGGCATATCTTACTAGAGAATATATGAATGTAGTAAGGAGAGTGTGTGGAATGAGTCTTGGATACATTAGTATATCTTACTAGAGAATATATGAATGTAGTAAGGAGAGTGTGTGGAATGAGTCTTGGATACATTAGTATATCTTACTAGAGAATATATGAATGTAGTAAGGAGTGTGTGGAATGAGTCTTGGATACATTGGCATATCTTACTAGAGAATATATGAATGTAGTAAGGAGAGTGTGTGGAATGAGTCTTGGATACATTAGTATATCTTACTAGAGAATATATGAATGTAGTAAGGAGTGTGTGGAATGAGTCTTGGATACATTAGCATATCTTACTAGAGAATATATGAATGTAGTAAGGAGTGTGTGGAATGAGTCTTGGATACATTAGCATATCTTACTAGAGAATATATGAATGTAGTAAGGAGTGTGTGGAATGAGTCTTGGATACATTAGCATATCTTACTAGAGAATATATGAATGTAGTAAGGAGTGTGTGGAATGAGTCTCGTACATTATCATATCTTACTAGAGAAAATATGAATGTAGTAAGGAGTGTGTGGAATGAGTCTTGGATACATTAGCATATCTTACTAGAGAATATATGAATGTAGTAAGGAGAGTGTGTGGAATGAGTCTTGGATACATTAGCATATCTTACTAGAGAATATATGAATGTAGTAAGGAGAGTGTGTGGAATGAGTCTTGGATACATTAGCATATCTTACTAGAGAATATATGAATGTAGTAAGGAGTGTGTGTGGAATGAGTCTTGGATACATTAGCATATCTTACTAGAGAATATATGAATGTAGTAAGGAGAGTGTGTGGAATGAGTCTTGGATACATTACCATATCTTACTAGAGAATATATGAATGTAGTAAGGAGTGTGTTGAATGAGTCTCGATACATTAGCATATCTTACTAGAGAATATATGAATGTAGTAAGGAGTGTGTGTGGAATGACTCGATACTTCAGCATATCTTACTAGAGAATATATGAATGTAGTAAGGAGTGTGTGTGGAATGACTCTCGATACTTCAGCATATCTTACTAGAGAATATATGAATGTAGTAAGGAGTATGTGTGGAATGAGTCTCGGATACATTAGCATATCTTACTAGAGAATATATGAATGTAGCAAGGAGTGTGTGTGGAATGAGTCTTGGAAACATTAGCATATCTTACTAGAGAATATATATGAATGTAGTAAGGAGAGTGTGTGGAATGAGTCTTGGACACATTAGCATATCTTACTAGAGAATATATTAATGTAGTAATGAGTGTGTGTGGAATAAGTCTTGGATACATTAGAATATATTGCTAGAGGCCAAGTCAGCCTCGTTCATCCGAAGATAACAAAAATATTTAACTTAAACTGCGTCTGGACGGATTATCTGTCTCTAGTTCTAGTATAGAAACATCGAGATTGTCACTAGGGGGTAAACAGCTTATGATTGGTTGCTCTGTGGTGTAGGTAGCTTTGTTTGTTTACTGTGCGGTTGATTTACACTTCCCTGCGGTATTAAAGTAGACGTCTATAAGCCCAATTTTATCATTCAAATCGATTCTGCATCAACTAAATAATCGAATAGTAAAATATTTCCAGATTTGAGTGTTGCGTCTACAAGGTATAAAGGTTTTTAGTATATACCACACCAGTGAATATCACTTTTCGCACGCTCTGATTGGCTACTCAAACAGTAAATATGATTTCATATTCACCTCCGAACAAAGTAGCGATCATCTCGCGCGAGTGTTTGTCCATTCTACAGAAATAAAATAACTGTTTGGTGTTGGCTATTAGGCATGTCCCGATTGTGCTCGTAAAACCCTGAAAAGTTGCTAAAAAGTTGCCAAAAATCCAACAAGTTTCTACCTAAATTTACCTAAGTTGCTAGTACCTGCTATCTAAATTTCGCTATATTTTCACACAAACGTTAATTAAAAGCTTTATTCCTTTTTAATAATTGCTAATATTGGTTATGATAAGATAAATTGATTGAAATTTGAACAAAACTATAAAAAGTTGCCACTGCATTTTGAAAAGTCGCTCGCAAATATGGGCGTATTTTTAGAAAACTCTTAACGGAACAAAACTTCTAATGGTTCATTTGATAAACATCAAGAAATTTGCAGAAATTGAAGTTTTCTATCAAATTGTTAACTTTTGCGTGCTTGATTTATGCTGTAAACCTGTAATTTGGTCAAAAGTTGCTCAAAAAGGCAAAAGTTCTCCAAACGCCAAAAGTTGTTCAAACGTTGCCGAGCACAATCGGGACATGCCTATTCACCTGCAGTGTGGTATATACTATAGAGGATATTACATGGCCGCACGGAGATACGAATTTTATCTTCGAGTGTTGATGAAATATCTTACTCGTTAGCTGCGCTCACTCGTACACTCGAAGATAAAATTCGTATCTCCAAACGGCCATGTAATATTCTGTTTAATATATAATTTTCGATGAACTACCAGTTTCAATCTCTTCCCAAAAAGCCTAGAAATCTTTGAAAGCAAGTCATATTTTCAAAAGGAGATATCTTCACACGTGAAGATATCACTTTTTAGAAAGAGATATACACTGGTATTTCATCGAAAATTATATAATAAAAAACAATTATTCACCTCCACTTTGGTGAATAATCGTAAAATATTTCTAATATGCTAAGCTAATGTATTGACGTCAAACAGGAAATTTATTATTATTTCATTGTCCTTGTGAATGAAATTTACTTATGATTTAGACAAATGTTTTGGTAAAATCACTGATATTAGCTTCAGATACAACATATGTTTAAAAAAGGTAATTTCTCTACCAAGTTTGTGTAATACATTATTCCGTTTGACGTCACGTCGTTAACATATTCGAAATAAAAATCTTTATAACTCGAGATGAGACACTCGAGTTAATAAATATTTTACTTTTCAACTATTTACGTGGCGTAGAATCGATTTTAATGATTAAAAAAATGGGCTCATGTGCGATTTTAAGGAATATATAATGTTGATTTTTAATTGCAAAAAACCTACACCGAAAACAAATTCAAATTCGTTTACGAGAAATGGCGAAGAGGCGAAAGAGAAGAGCCTATTGTATTATCCGTTGAGAATCTCACTTTGGTTCAGAATTTGAACCTCGTCCCTGATTGGATAATCTACTCATTACCAGGCGCAACCGTGAGTGCTGGATGTAACGGTAGTTTTCATTGGCTTACTTACCAATGCCGGCATTACCTCAGACTGCGTCATAAAACTCCCTTTGTTAACTATGAATAATTTCGGACTTAGAATATTTCCCGAGCACCCGAAGCGGCAATTTGACAAGAATTGGGGAGCCTCTACTTGAAAAATAAAATTATCTCCGCTCAAAGTAGGAATCGAACCCTAACCGCTAGACCACGAGTGAATTCGCTTGATGGCTATCTTTTTTTTTTTCCACGTATTTATGATTAGTAGGTGCATAAATTATAGTATCAGTTTCAATACACTTATCGGGTAATACGACAACTCGCCGAGCACGCGACGGCATGGTCTCCAGGGAAAGGTTCTTACACCGAGGTAAAGCCCCACTGCCCAGCAAAACCGGTTTGACGTGTTTTCTTGATTTGAAACTCTTCCCATGGAAGTGAGATTGTAATGGATAACACACCAGAGGCTCTTCTTTTCCTTCTCTCTCCTCCCTTTTACTTCTTCTGGCATCAGATAAAATGACAAGGTAATTACGTGTTGGGCTATGATTCTTTTAATACGGAGCACAAAGCACAAAAGGGCTCTGCTAAAGGGGCAGTGTCACGGTAATAGACTTTACATTCGCGTTCCGGACCGGAAACTGCTTTTTCCACCGATTTTGATATGAACTAACGAACCTCTCGGCCATGTGGGATGCTTAAAATCAAAGGAAAAATGACTAACAAACCGTGTATATCAACAGTTTTCAGGGAAGATATTGAAAATCCTTTCAATCAAGCATTGAGGGAGGGAAGTTTAATTGTTTGTATCCAATTAACAGCGACCAACCGAGCGATTACTCGATACATGCGCAGTACCATGACATAGCCCCTTTAAAACCCTGTTTCTGATGACGGGTTCGTCTCTTCTTGACAGATTCTTCAGGCTGGTGGACGGGAAAACTCGGAGGTCGAGAAGGACTCTTCCCTTCGAACTACATCGAGAAAATTTGAGTCTTCACAGGACGAACACTTTGTACCCGTCAAACCAGTTATTCCAACTGAATGACGTCATACAGTCTGATACCAGTGAAGGCGAAATATATTGAAATGTCAAGTTAGGTTATTTTTAGAAAGGTTTCACGCTATTGTTGAGTTGCAATTATTCCTAAGGGAATAAAATCACAAAAGCGTAGCAACCATGTTGTTTGATATAACAAAAGTAGCTAATGAGGCATCTTTTCTTCCGACACGGTTACAACCCAACAATTGGCGGGGAAAATAATCTAAAAATAGCCCAACTTGTAAAAACTGTGACACCCGTATAGGAGACATGGACGCTCCTGGTTATGGCCCCTAGAAATGTGTACTTGTTTTAGTGACTGGTTGCGTCTTATTGTATAGAGGGTTTATACCATTACGCGATGGAAGCCAAATTTCATGGCTTCCGTCACGTGATGGTGTAAACCCTCTATAGCGATACTTCGTGTTGATAAACATTACAACCATGACTTCAAAAGGCCGCTTTGTGTCAGTAACCAATGGATCTCTGGTTGGTACATTAACGACAATGGATGACAGTTAGTATCGCTATTGGTGAGCTTGTTAAGGTGGCTCGTCTTGATTTTCCTGGGACGCACCAACCCACTTTAAACAGCTAATACTCCACTGTCAGAGCTCGGTCGGGCCAACCTCGTCCCCAGGGTCTTCTCGGTCAGATCCAAGATGGCGGCTACTCAGAGAGAAGACCCTGGTAAAGGCTGGATCACGTGATCAAATACTCCCAGATTTTGGGAGTATTTTGTCACGTGATTTGGCGATCTAAGATGGCGGCCAAGCTAAATATGGGAATAGTTCGAGACGTGTCAAACCATAGGTATCCCAATCCGGAGTGAGCGAGAAGCGATTTTAGGTCTAGATTTCGAGAAAATTGATATGTAAAATACAAGACGTCAACGCTGTGTTGCTATGGTAACACCGATGTCAAACAAACCTACATTTTTGGAAAGTTTATTCTATTTCTAGTAAATGGGTGAAGTGGCTAGCCCGACCGAGCTCTGACAGTGGAGTATCAGCCGTTCAAAGTGAGTATGGTGTGTCCCTGAAAATCCAGGCGAGCCACCTGAAATGGTGTTTTAATTTTCTCAATAAATGCAATCTTGTCCAAAATTGTAACATTATCGCATATGTTCCCTACCAATGTTAATCTCCACTGAAGAAAATTGTACATTAATCACGAGGTTTAGGCAGTAGACTGTCGTGGTTTAATTGTTACCACTGGTTTTAATATTTCTACTTATGCCCAGGTTGGTAAGGAGATACAACTGATATTTAAACTGTCCTGAAAATGAAGTTTATGCAGAGAAAGCTGTATGCAGGTTAGATTTATAAAATTAATGTGAGAAGGTAAAATAGAACCAAGTGAAAGATTAAACTACAACAGAAAAATAAAAATGTATATTATTTCTTGTTCATTCTTTTGCGGTGGACTTAAGCTAGGCAAATTTTAAGTACTGTATTCATTAGGTACCTGAAACGTAGAATGTAAATTACGTATTTGAATCCTATGATTTCTTTCGTGGTCACAGTGATAGTTTTCAATCAGTTTTTTTTATCAAAAGAATAGGTATATATCTGTAATGTATATTATCTTGAAGTACTTGACATTCGTATTTTGTGAGACCGTGAGAAATTGGAATTTAGCTAGATACACCTATGTCAAATGTTGATCAGATTATCGCAGAAGAAACATGAATAGTAATTGCAGTAAAGTACTACAGTTCCGATCGAGACCTGTATTCTGACTGGACCCATTGTTTTGTTGTGCAAGCTCGTTTCGAGCGGTATTGTCTGGCTCCAATAAACCCGTAAATAAGCTAGATCACGAATATTGTTTCTTTGCATCCAATAGTCTGTTTCTCAAGCTCTTAAATAATTAATGAGAAAATCACAAGCGTGATTGCATAAATTACCAAACTTACTACGTTTCTCTTACATGGTATGTTCGGAGAAGCCATATTAAAGTGCTTCTAACCCTTCTTGCAATTTTTCTACATATGAACCTTTGAATTCTTTTGAGTACTTTAAACTTTAAACTGGAGATCAAAATACACCTCGAACTGAGTTTAAAATACTCCATTGCGCGTCATATTTCAACTTCAGTTCTCATTGTTCTGATCTCTTGATCAAACATTCGTGTGAGTGTTTTATGTAATATCAAAACGAGAGCTAGTGCTTCACTAGCCTACGTTGCATTCGAACTGAACCTCAGTTACCGGACTTAACCGGAGTTCAGTTCGAATGCGACGCAGACTAGTGGCATTGGATCCCACAAGTGGGATCCAAACAGACTTGTTTCGATCCCTGGTGAAACACTAAACTCGAGTGTTTGATATTACTTCTCACACGAAAATTATCTGTATTCATCAAACATTAGGAAGTATTATTTGCCTGGTATTTTGTTGCATATAAAGAGTTTGAGAAATCTTGAATAGTATTGCAACCGCTAAGTAAACCTGGGGCCAATAGATGGTTTGCACTCAATCCCCAGAGATTCAAATGCCAAAGGGCATGGCGGCCATGTTGGTGTACAGAACAAAAGCTAACGAAAAATCTATTGTTAACTGTACACCAACATGGCGACTATGACGTCACGTGCAAAGGGTCCAGAGACCTTTTCCGTTTGGCTCAATGTTGTCCCATTTCAGATTAACGCATGAGCAGATACATTGATATGAAATACTTCGCACAAAGAATAATATTCCCGAAAGATATGAAATGGGACCACTTTGAACCAAGCTAAAGAGGTCTATTCAAGCAAACATTTACAAGTCTGACCATTGTTTCATCGCCTGGAAACAATGTACTGTGTTCGCCCCTGGTGCACAAATTAAAGGTGTGAATAAGAACGATAGTTGCTAATGAATTCTACATATGTTCATTGTTCAGTATGATCGACATTTTTTTAAATGAACAATTAGTGACAGAGTACCAATGCCAAACATTACCTGTATGAAATAAGAAAAAAACAATAAATAGAAGATGGAGTGATAAATCAAAAGTTGCCCTCCTGCATGAATTCGTTAAAAAAATACTTTAGTAGTTATGTAGTTAAGATCATTATGTTCATTAAGTAAAACACTCCAATCAATATCCTCAAGATACAGCTCCTTATTAAAATTGGAATAATCTATTAAAATAAGTCTTTTCTTTCTCTCTTTTAACTTTACTTTCAATAATACAGAATGTGGGTAAATGGTCTGATAAGTCGACAGTTACCTATAAGGTAGATGAATTAGTAGACATGATCGATTAAAGTAGCAGTGTGTTCAGTTATTCTAGTTGGTTTGGTAATAAGAGGTAGAACATTATTACTCGGGCTGCCTGTGGCAGCACCGAGTCTAAAAATGCAAGTCGTTTTTAATTTTTTTATTCCGTGTAGCAAGCGTTCTGCGCATGCGTTAATGGTCAAATTCACCAATCAGATTGCACTGTGCTGGTCACACAACAAGCCAGGTTAATTTATTTACATAATTTAATACAGTAAATCAAGATGGCGGCGGACCCGCGAGGAACTTTCTCTCTAATTTGGAGTCCCATCTCTCAAATGTAAGCACTTTAATGTTTTATTTAACTTCACTCGTGCGAAAGCCTTCCAACAGGCTCAGGATACTTGTTATTTATTTATGCTGAACCCGAGTGAATGTGCGATCGAAAAATATGCTTGCCTTGCTCGCTGCATAATTTTGAATTGTGCTGTTCGGTTTGCCGATACCAAAACTGCAAATGGTCAAGATGCTATAAATCATACCTGAAGGCTGAAGAGAAATACATGGATATGAATATTTCAGTGTGAGTTGTGAAGAAGCTTTTTAAATACTACACGTGTGCATCGTGGTGGTTTAAGTCAAACATGGTCTGTTTTGTCGGCGCGAAGTTGAACAGAGAACTGAGTCAAATCAACTCACCATAATTTGTAAACAACCGAATGAATTCTGTTGGCTTGCTCGCTGTACTGGATTCTGCTTTTCGCTGTACATACAGATACCGAAACTACAAACAGTAACTAAAGATGACCTGGCTGAAGAGAAACAAGGTCTTGAGTTTTCTAGATACCCGTAATCGGCGTATCTTGTGTGTCGAGTTGCGACACTGTGTACATCTTGGTTATACAAATTAACGGATTCAAATTAACACTACAATCAGACAGAGAGTTAATCTATACCGACACTTTGATATGCCAAGGAACTGGAATATCAACACAGTACAAGGTGAGGGAAATTTAAAGTACTGACTTCATTGCTGTGTACAATTAATCTACACTGAATTTCTAACGGACCTGCAACAAGGCTGATCAAAGCGACCATAAATTATTCTGGAACAACAATGGCGCTCAATATTCTGCAACCAACCTTGTTCTCACTTGAAAAATACCCGGGAAACGTAATGTGAACGATCTGTTCAAATCGAAGGAACTGCATGGGCTGTACTTTATACACATCCATGTATAGTTTATGTTCTAGGAACTGGAATTCAGTTTATACACATCTGAATAGTAATATTTATTTATACGTACTTTGTATTAATCCCTTTATATATCCTGTAATATAGTGTCCCCAATTAGCTTTACAGCTAAATACTATTGACACTCGAATAAAGTTCATGTATGTATGTAAAGCCTGAGTTGATTTGTGTTCTACACTAACTTCAATTATTGCTTTACACTGTATATCACACAGCAAAATGTGCTACTAATTCTCAAATCAATGCCATAACCATATAAAACACACATGTATACATATAGCCCCATAAGCATCGCATCCAATGATTTAATGTTACACAAAGATAATTACAGTTTTATACCCAGATGCATCCCCTTGTATATTAACATATAAGTCAAGACATCAAAATTTTCACATTAGTTAAAAAAACAAGCACTTTTGATCAGGATTATATACGTACACCGTCCACTTCATTGCAGCAATTTTCAGCTTTTCAGACTGTTACCACAGTCCTTTCTCTTTCAAAAATATGTTGAATGCACTTTGATAATCTATGATTACTTCTAGTAAATATATAAATATGAAGAGAAAGGGTACAAACTCAGTCTTATTTTCTCTAGCATAATAGATTTATACTTTTACAAAATGCATAAAAGCTACTTGCTGAGAAATACGTCCTATCTCATCCAGAATGAAAATAATACTGATCAGTCCTGGTTACAATATATTAACAACACCCCTCCCCCCGGGCAAATGTGCAGCATTTGGCAGTTGTAGTTCATTATATATCCATTATCGCAAGAGCATGAGTAGTGAACCAGTATTATTCTCTGGCTATAATAATAACATTTATTTATGACAAAAAACTATGCTAAAACTCCATGGACTACATTTATTCAATGTCTCAGATGTATTTTTAATAGAATTCGATTAATTTTATCTGCACAAAATGTGGCCCATCACAGAACCAGTAAGCTCAGTGGTTAAGTGTCAGTCTGTTGTGCAGGAGGTAGTCAGAGTTCAAATCCAGGTATAAAGCGGGACCTTAAAATAACTGGGAGAACTGGTACTGCATGCCTTTGCTCTGACATCTGCAAATGGTTCTAAAATAAAGCTTTGTGTCTTCTTGGATCACAATGTTAAATTGTAGGCCAACACTGAGAATGCAACCAAATCTCTGGTAGTGACCACCCTCAAGTGTAGTGGAATTATATAGTTGTATAGATAATTATCGAGAGTAAATATATTTGTCCCCAATTATAGCAATACCATGCTAAATACATAGACTCTCTCTTCTGTTAGTAGTAGTAGTACTAGTTCCCTTGGTGCCACTATATACATTTTATATATTCTAAATATACAGGCTAAATCCAGTAGTCACGATTATGTTTTATGTAGTAATAATGTCCACTGATACATGCATAACACTGCTGTGGTAGCTGCCAGTATATATGCAAAGCTACTGATACAGTTCAAAACTGAATGCTAAATCACTGGGAGGAAGTTAAAATGAACATTGCATGTGTTATTTTAAAGACTTGTTGTTGAGGTTGTACTTGGCCTCTTGTTGCCATTACGAGACAAGGAGATATAGATCAATGAGTCATTGTCAGAAATCTATTCTCTGGCATAACATTAGGCAATCTGTCAATGGTAAAACTGTTGACAGTTTGGGTCAGGTCAACTACACAGCTAAGGCATGTTTTACGACAGAATAACCTAGCTAGAGAGAGTCTACTGGATTAAGATACTGTTACATGTCTGTTAATATGGGGAAAACGGAAGAATCCTTCATTTAGCTTGATAACCATGTTTGGACTTGGAAGCAGAATTGAGACTTTAGATGTATTTTTGAGTCCCAAATCGCTTGTTCCCATACAGTCCATACAAGTCATACAAACACGCGGTTTTTTTGCCAAACCACATTATATATGCAAATATATAAATGACGTTGTGTTTACAAACAGTAGTATCGCTATAGCAAGAACAGCAGATAAAGTTACATAGAGGCACACAAATTGACATAGCTAGCTCCATCACAGGATGGACAGGATACAACTTATAATATGGTACAAATATAAACATACATTTGAGACAATCGGAACCTGCAGTATAACAGAACAGAAGACTAATGTGTCTTACTTGAATAAGTAGTGTTTAAATTAAAATGTCAAGTTCTTTAATTTACATACGAGAAAAACAAAAATATTAAATTACATATATACTTGGGGAGCAGAGAATGAAAGTCACCGCGCTACCGGCCACTCCTAAAAACTTCTAAATTCAGCTAATAATTCTTCCCTTTGGTTATTACTAAGAGGATATCAAATGAAAGTGTATTTCATCTTCAATCTCATGTGGCCCGAGTGGAAGCCCAGATGGGCTCTTGTTTGAATATAACATATCTAAGTACTCTTCTGTTAAAGTAGGAGAGTTGTACTATATAAAATCTAAATTCACATCACCCAAAATATATATTTCATATTTATTCTCGTTTAAATCTTTTACTATTTCCTCTAGTTGGGAGGTAAATTCTTCTAAATTTGCTTTTGGGTTTCTGTATATACATCCGATCATTAAATGTAATTTATTATGAGTCGGTATAATCTCTATCCAACACGAGTCTTCCAGTGGCATAGTAAATTTGATGTCATTCTTACTTAAATAAATTCCTGTTCCATCAGCCATTGTTGGTGAATCATGTGATATAAATTATAATTCACAACGTCAACATTAGATGTTGATCGTTCATTTAAACGTGTTTCGGTTACAGCTAGTATATCAGGTTGTTTGTTAAGTGTAAATAGTAAATCATTCAAGAGAGGCATATTCTTATTTAGGCTTCTTATATTACAGTGAAACATTGATAACGAGTTGGAAGTAGTCATATCGAGTAAACGATTAAATTTTGAAGCTGTATAATAATTAGAAACTGTCATAGAAAGCATACGATCAGGATCAGTTTCATCAAACTTATCAGGGTTAGGGCCTAGATCGTAAAGATCCATATCTGAATTAAATAGAAAGAGCCATGAACAGGGCAAGGGCAACTCGTGGAAGGTCAGTGAGCCATTTTGGCATATACTAAAAATCACGACCGATGACGTCATCGCCAATAAGTGATTTGTGGGGACCCAGTACCGTGATGACGTCATCGTTACGTCATCGCCACTAAGTGATTTGTGGGGGCCCAATGTATGTCCAAGTTTGAACTGTCTGGCATTAGAAATGAGGGAGAAATGGGCATGTACTTCATATCACGTGACCGATGACGTCATCGTTACGTCATCAACACTTGGTGATTGACAGGGAACCACTGCCATGTCTGTCCAGGTTTGAGCCGGCTGGCTAGAAATGAGGGAGATATGGGCATCTACTTAAAATCACGTGACTGATGACGTCATCGTTACGTCATCGCCACTAAGTGATTTGCGGGAACCCAATACCATGCATGTCCAAGTTTGAACTGTCTGGCATTAGAAATGAGGGAGAAATGGGCATGTACTTCATATCACGTGACCAATGACGTCATCGTTACGTCATCAACACTAGGTGATTGATAGGGAACCACTTCCATGTCTGTCCAGGTTTGAGCCGGCTGGCTAGAAATGAGGGTGATATGGGCATCTACTTAAAATTACGTGCCCGATGACGTCATCCTTACGTCATCGTCAATAAGTGATTTGTGGGGACCCAATACCATGCCTGTCCAAGTTTGAACTGTCTGGCATTAGAAATGAGGGAGATAGAGCGGATTTCAAATGAGTGTCGAAAGTATTTTGGTTTTGCGTTTACTTAGCTTTTCTATTGGCCGAGAAAATGGCATGTTATTAATCGACCAATGAAATTGCAAAGTAAAACCAATCATGTTTTGGTCTTGGTTTTGCTTTGGCTCGTGATTGGTTCAGGCCGAAACCCATTCACGAACTTTTCCAGCCTTCAGTTGGCTTTTTTGTATTTACTTCCTCCTGTGATTGGCTGGCTGTGAGTAATTTGCGTTTGGTTTTAAGACACTCATGTGAAAACCGCTCTATGGGCATGTACTTGAAATCACGTAGCCGTGGACGTCTTCGTTACGTCATCACCACTAAGTGATTGATAGGGACCCACTACCATGTCTGTCTGGCATTAGAAGGGCACCGTCAATACATCTTCTCCAGCATGACCACATTTGGACGCGTACCATATAACTCCGTCAATATATCTTCGGAAAATTGAACACTATTCGGACAGCCAACGGAGAGTCCCCGAAAAAAACGAAGTACACACCATAAAACGATGAATAAATTAGCTCGATTCCACTAACCCTAATAACTCGTTATGCGCTTGCGCGCATCCACGAGTTAAAAAGACCCTAACCGGGTAAACATATTTGCCCCAGTTCAAAAGTATCTGCCCCAGTTCAAAAATATTTGCCCGGTTCAAAAATATTTGAACCAGGCCCTTTATTAGAACACTACGGTCAGCCAGCACTAGGCACCTTTCCAGAAAATCATTTCATCCGTGTTCAATAATTTACTTGTAAATGTTGGGAACTCTGCAACTTTTGCTGAATTTTATCGGTTATCAAAAGGATATCTAAAGAACTGCGCTGCCGACGACTCCATTGATTATTTTCTTTTCATTAGATTATTTGCATATCCAATAGTTACATCGCACATATTACTTATACCAATAGATACGTATAGCCATATTGTAATCCTTAGTAGTTAGATTATATATCTCAGTAATATATTATAGTTATATTTTATATATTACATTAGTTTAACAGGCGAAGAGCCACCCGATGTAAGTACTGTTCAACAATTAACGACGACAACTACAACAACCCCTCCTTTCATGTAGTCGAGACCTTTTCCTCTACTAGTTGTGGATTGACAATTTGCATGAGAAAGACAAGAAACTAATACGTAGAGAGCTCGGAAAAGACGTAGTTAATTTTGTTTCGAAATTATTATTTTTTCGGTCGGTCGATGAGAAACGAAACATTTTATTGTATGGCCGTAGTGGATTCGCAGAAGGAACTACAGTTCAACCATAGTTTTACTTGAATTTATGAACTCTAAAATTTGTGATTGGTGCATGTACATCTATGCGTTGATTTATTTTATGAAAACAAATGAAACTTAAGTTCGCGCAAAAAATACAAAAAATAATATAATGTCTTATCAAACTCGTGAATAATTCATGAACTTTTTAGTCAATCATAGGGCTGCATTTGGTTACATGCATGAATCTGGATACCCCATGAAACACTAGATGAACAGCACTAATGATTTGGATATCCAAATCACTAGTGATGTTCATCTGTCAGGAACACCCAACGGTAAAACTTCATAAAAACAAACATTCTGATGTTTTTATAACAAATCAGATGTATTTAAACATATTTAAGGGAATTGTTTTTCAGCTGGCAGACGAACAGCTGTTCTGCAGCGCCAGCCAGCCTAAAGTTCATGAAGAATTTCTAAATTTCCCAGCTGAAATATTTAAGTGCAGAATTTGCCAGCAGCAAAAATATAGAACGCTATATTTTTATTTTAAGAATAAAAACCTGAGCTAACCTGCAGAATTCGGTATTTTTAAAAACCTGTGAAACAACAGGTACGTGCAGAATTTACCAGCTGACAAATATCGCTCCGTTATATTATTATTTAGTATCAGACTGCAGAATTTGCCAGCCAAGAAATTCCAAAGTGCAGAATTTGCCAGCCGAGTGGCCCAGAAGAACAGTTATTTTGCAGAACAGTTCGTTGGGTGTTCCTGATCTGTGTTCTCATTCATGCATACAAGGATTACAGCTACAAGGATTACAGCATAAGTATGTCTTTACATGGAGAAGACGGAAATAAAAATCGGTGTCCCTAGAGTGTGACTCGAACCATCATCCTCATGGCTGCTCTTGACTACTAGTCCGCTGTCTTGCCCACTACGCTATCCGGCAGGCTGTTTGTTGAAATGACCGTGACAAAATAACAATCAACCCTTGTCGTCTATAATTACATGCAATAAAATTCCAGGCAAACAATACTTTCTAATGATTTATGAATGCAAGTATTGTTTTCGATTGAGCAGTCATATAAAAAACTAGAGCTTAGTGTTTCACAAGGGAATCCAAACACCTCGAAAGAATAAAAGCACTCGGCCGAAACGTTTTTTATATATTACATATTAAGGTGGCTCGCCTGGATTTTCCAGGGAAACACCAATCCACTTTAAACGCCTGATACTCCACTGTCAGAGCTCGGTCGGGCTAGCCACTTCACCATTTACTAGAAATAGAATAAACTTTCCAAAAATGTTGGTTTGTTTGACATCGGTGTTACCATAGCAACACAGCGTTGACGTCATGTATTTTACATATCATCAATTTTCTCGAAATCTAGACCTAAACTTTTAAAACGACCTAATTGTCCCTTGTAGTCTAAATGTAGTCGTTCAAGACTGCAAAGTTTAAAAACATTGTATGAGAACGTTTTCGAAAAAAATTGGATTGAATACTTTTGTTTAAAAAATAAACAATTCGCCTTACTTTCTGTTTAGTCGCCGAGAACTGTGTTTTCCGGAACGACTGATTAAAACGATGTTTTTCGCATATTTCATACCTGTGGCATAGGACAACTTCCCATAAAAAAATTCATTCCATTTGCTTTATTCGATTTCGGTTTATGGAATCATAAGTAAATATGCTCATTTTACTCAAAATAGTAACGTGCTGTAATTCGAAAACTAGTCGATAATTGTTTTTTTATCCTTTCACCTGAAATTCAACATGTACTATCCTGTCCCTGTAAATTTCAAGAGCATTGAATATTTTAAGGGCACGGAAATAAATAGGGAACTTTTACATTCATCCGCGCAAGCTTCATATTGTTGTATCATTTTGTTGATAGCTTGTGTCTTTCCGAAATTTCTCTTGTTTATATTCTACATACTTGTGCTTTTGAACTAACAAGTTTACCATGCACGCTTGCTACGCTTCGCTACTGCCAGAACACTGTTTTTAGTGCAATTATCATAGTCACACAGCCAGTTGTAACGCTGTTATAATAACTTATATAAGAATCAGTTAACCGCGTTGTTTGTTTTGAAATTTGGAGTTTTTGCTGTCAGCCATTCTATGAATCAAGGTTGCAGTTCGATCACAAAGCTACTGACCAATCATAGGAGAGTGTTCACCGGCGCGCCAATTCGCTAAAATTCTAATGGCTTTGATTGGGCAGAAAAATAAAACAAACCTGCTGATGTCATGCTTGCATATTGGAAACTAATTTAGCGTTCGGGTAAGCAGACGTTCTTTTTTTTCTTCGAATTTATGAGAGTGAAAAAATACGTCTGCATAGCAGGCTGAGCCCGACCGAGGTCTGACAGTGGAGTATCAGCCGTTCAAAGTGAGTGAGGTGCGTCCCAGGAAAATTCAGGCGATGCTCGAAACACTATTTTCATTGTTTTCTGAACTTAAATAGTGACCAGTTTTCTCTCTCGTCATCTTTTCCCTACTCCTGCATTGAATAAATTATAAGCGCAAGTGACTCGCAAGGTATGACTAGTTTTGCGTTTTATTCGTGCTACTCCACACATTGAAGGAAAATAGCGTTAAGCGTGTTTATTCCCCGGGGGAGGGACTCCGATATAAAAGGGGTAGGGATGCTCGTCGGACATTTTCGATTTGACCCCTAAGAGGTACTAAAATGGGCGTGGCTCAAGCTTATTTTGAACCCTAAAAGATAATAAAAATGTAAATTGATAACAGCTTTTTTGTTCAATTGACACCCGACTCCTAAAAGGTACCGCTTTACATAGAAATGTCTGTGTTTGATGGTGGATACCCTAAGTGGTACCAAACTCCTGATTTTGACCCCTAAAAGGTACGACGAGCATCCATGTACCCCTCACATAAGGGAGTCCCCCCCAGTCCCCCCCCCCCCCCCCCCCCCCGGGGTTTATTCCCATTGGGGATTTGTCATTCGCGAACCTTTTCGCATTTGGCTTAAAATAGAATGCGCTAATGCCTTTCGCAATTGATTCCACTAATCCCGGCAATGTAGAGAAGATAAAACTCAACCAAACAAGGGTCATGTTTCTCATTTAGGCAATGCCAAACGTGGCTCATACTTCAAATCAGCCTCCCGTTTTGGTTACGTTTTCCTCGTAGCAAATATAATTCATACCAATTTCAAAGTTTGAAACCGTAATGTTTCTGTGTTCGCCTCCCCTAAACCGAAATAATTTCCTGTTATAATAATAGATAGTATCCAATAACGACTTAGCTGACTTTCTTCCTAGCAGCAGTTCCAATTCCCAGAATTTTCGTTCTTCGTTATCAAGAACAGGCAGCTTTTCTTCTTTCTTATAGTCTGGCCTTTTCTTGTCCCGTTTTTCGTTTCGGGCATCGAGGGCACGTCGAAAGATAAGAAACCTATGAAATTAAAGTTTATTTATAAAAACATTAGCACTTTGAGCAATAATCTCTCTCAAATGGCACAGCCTAAGGTGCTTCCTTCAAGCAGTGTTTAGTGGATTCATTTCCTCGTTGGTTTTTTTCTCCTCAATGTAGCGCCGAATACCGCACACTATCCCATACATGGTCTTCGGAAGATAACGCTCCTTGGAAGGCTTTGCAACTTCTTGTATGAGCTTGGTCATCCAGTAGTCGAGGCTCATGGCATCCATTTATACTAATAAAACGTCCAGCGCTTGGAGTTTTCGAGGCTGTTTGTTTGAATAAGCCTCATGTTTCAAGGACGGCTATTTTTAAAGCCCTTTCTTTTTGCCACTGCTCAAACATACTTATTCTTGTATCTTGTTGAATTTGGCACAGTATTAACAACCAAGTCCTCCTCCTCAGCAGGGTTTTAGGCGAACGAAAACGCGAATCCGCCATTCCAGAGAACACCCAGAGTACAAGTTTAACAAAGCTTACATTTCACCCAACAAATCAAACAATAAAATATAATTAGCCAAATATTTCACTTCAGTAAACAAATGTCTGTTTAAAGCATTCGCACGAGAAGACATTGCAAACACTCATTGTTCGTCTTTCATCAGGGTTCCAAATATGTCGAAAACAATAAAATCCTCGAGGCTACGCCTCTCGGGTTTCATTTGTTTTCTCAATATTTGGAACCCCAATTTCGACAGTGATATAATCATCAGGTTCAATTTCATAATATGAACCAGGAAAGCCGTCATTTCTGTTAAGAATATAAGTCAGAGCATGAACTGAGGTGCTGGTCAATTCCTGTAAGTTGTCTAAATTTTGTGACGTAAAATCTTCACATCTATTGTGAAAACGCAATCAATATCTTCGTCGTTGGCATTTAGTGATAGGTACATGTACATCTAGTCTAGCACCTATCTTGAATGTGTTTAGTTACACAGGGTTAAAACTACCTTGAACAGGTTGTGTAGTCACGAAAGATCAGATTGAAATTTGTTTAGCACCAACGAGCATGCGGTATTGACAGGCATTATATTAAACTGGTTTAATTAAACAGTTATTAAACATGTTTAGGCTTTGGTTTGAAGGGGGTATTGGATGCTAAACGACAAGATGATTTGGTTTGTCTAGATTTTTTCAGTGCCTTTGATTGTGTCATGTTACATATTATTGGTATTTGTACAAAAGTTGGGTAATACAGTACCGCTCGAAACCTGTATTGCGATTGCACCATTATACTGTAGCTCTATTGTTTTTGTACTGCTCGTTCTAAAGGCCGTTAGGGTGCCGGTTTTGCATTGTTGGGTAAGCCAATGCTGTGGCTCGTTTCGAGCGGTAGAGGCCGGCTCCAAAAGTTACCTTTCTGTAGTTTTAACTATAGACATCTCATACAGTACTTAAGGCGTATTCAAGCAAAATCGTATGTGGGGAACTTGTGGATATGCCCATTTTCGCAGCCTCAGTATTGTCGTTTGCTATAGTTCTTTGGCAAATCGTTACACAGGTTGTCCATTACCTGGGGCATGGCGGAGTTTAAGAAATGTAAAATGGATACATTTATCTTATTTTGACATTAGTTATGCTAAAATTGACTTAAGAACTGCATAGGTTGCAGTCCTTGCACTCATTACTAACTAATTGATTTAGGTCTGTCTTTCTGATTACTCTTTTAAAAGCCTTTAATAAAGTGCGTTTACCAATTATTTTGGGCCGTTGCTAAGTAGAATTTAAAACGCCATAAAACTCCAACAATTTGAGTAAAATAATTAATAAATCACTCAGGAACTCCTGGGAGACAGACCATAATATTTTTATGACGGCATCATATGACGTCATCTAGGCATTATGACGTCATCTAGGCAGAAAAATTCAATCATTTCATGATTTCTTTGGGATAGTGCTTTAATAGTTGCATATATCATTGGTCTGGGTTAGTCACAACAGGTATAGCATGCGTTTTCCGATATACCGAAAATTGATTGTTTTATAATTTTTCCAGGTGAATTTTAACAGTTCGATGGTCATAACTTTCGTGTTTTTATTTTTTTCGCTAAACCCATGCTTGGCTCTGTGCAATGCGACTTCAGGACAATTTTTATGTGAAAAAGGATTTACTTTTCTTTGTTTTACGAACTCAGTTTGATTTTTCGTGAAACCGGAAGTATAATGTTGTTACCAGGGCCCACCGGGCGCGGCCGCGTTTGGGTGGTTACAAAGCAATTTTCTTGTACCCAAGTGTACCGATGAGCTCACTGACCATCCGCGAGTTGACCTGAGATCAGTGAAATCAGTGAAATTGAAACAGAGCTGCATTATCAGACATCTAATTCCAGTGGTTTATTCACGTAAAGAAGTCGATTTGCGACCATCTGCACCATAATCAGTCACACGTCTAACCGCCTCTGATGCCGATTTTTTTTTTTTATAGCTGCAAAGCTAAATACATTGACACTCAAATAAAGTCACTTACTTTACTTACTTTAATACTTTGCGTCGCGTCGAGGAGAAACAACCCGATTCAACTTACGGTAAGCTTACATCAAAATCTGATTCAGTTTTCTATCCTACAGCAACCAAAACCACTGCTAAATATGTCAATTCCAGAGGAATGTCTTGCTATAATATTTATATAATACCATTCGCACATGTTCGTATAAATCCTTATAATATTCTCCATTGATCAAAAAAGAAATAATTAAAAAATTCGGCAAGTAGGCCCTAGGCTTTGTTCGCCCTAAAGGAATGGTTCGGACCGAATTGCAATCATCACAAGTTATTAGGAATTTGCCATCGTTCGTTTCCGTATTTACGTTTGACTCCCGCATTTTTCACAGACATTTCCGGTTGACGAATTGACGAATTGTTCAAGCAAGCAACTGATCGTGAACGACAATCTACGTTCTACGTTATATCGGTCTTTGCTTCTTTATAGTTAGAAATAGTGTCCAGGGTATCAGAATATATGAAAACGTTTTGGTCATTATTCACCGATTACTTCCAGTCAAGTCCCTAGTATCGTGACGAGCCGCCGTAAAAATGGAGTTTATTTCTCTTTCGTAGGCACTGCATTTTTCTTCGCTATAGTGGCTCAAAACTAAACTCTTCGAAGACTCCTCTCACGTCTAGCTGCTCACTTGTAAGTACATTCTGGCTCCTCTGGTTATCAACAAGCTCTTTCCAAACTTTCTTTGTCGAAATCCGAAAGGAATTTAGTTTGTACTTGACACCCGAATTCCCTGACATCGGAATGTTCCCTTGTCCAGCGACCCTCCGCAGCTAGAATGGCTTTCTCGGTTTTATCGTTCTTTTTCGGCATTTATATAAAGTAAACTTGAAGCATGGAAAGTAAAACACCCCGGGTTGAAGTAGCAAAAAACAACTTTGTACCTTTTACCAAATGTAAACAAACCCGGAGCTTGCTAGCGAAGGGCGTGCGTTGCTTTTTCACTAAATATAAACCGGAAGTAAGTTTTTTGTATGAGCGCGCGCGAAGCGCGCGCCGACCCTTCATAGCAACGTCGCTGTTTAGCGACGAAATTGGTAAACGCACCCTTAAAGTTGGCAGGTCTTTTATACTGGATTCAATTTTACACCAGAGCATAGGGCCCAGAGCATAAGGCCCAGAGCATAAGCCCTTCTAAGGTTTTAAAAGGGGTGAACCGTTGTCATTTTTAGCTAGTTACTTAAACCTGTAGTAAGTCATGACACTTTGAATGTACTTTGGCTGCTCTTTCCAATGATCCTATTGGTTTGGCAATCACAGCAAGTTACGACGCCTTTCTGACGTCATAAATAGGGGTGAACCGTTGTAAACCGTTTTAACAAGCCCCAATACTGTAGAAATCGTTGTAACCTCACGGCGTTTTACTTTCACCGGTTGTAAGTATAACAGTTTGAATCTACTTCGGCTGCTCTTTTCAATAATGCTATTGAATTGGCTATTAGAGTAAGTTATGACGTCATTGTGACGTCACAAATAGGTGTAAACCGTGAAAAAATGCCAAAACACTTCATAAAATAATTTTATGAGAATGGTTAAATAAAGATCAAGACTACGGTCTATGTCCTATCGTTTCTTTCTAGTTAGATGTGTCTTCATAAACTCAGACATTACCCCGAAACTCTTTAAAAATGCACTCCATCAGTGAAAGAGCCTGCCAAATCTGGATATAATTATCTTGTTTGTCGAGATTCTACAACCGATTTCCTCAAAGAAGCTTCTAAAAAAATAATGGTCAAAAATGTTGGAAAAGTGAAAAGAAAAATACTGTATGAAAAGTTAAAACAGCTAAAGCTTCCCAAACCCTCCCCCTTTCAATGTTGGTCGTGAATGAATTTCAGATTAAACGTACACCAAAAACAACATTTAAGGAGGAGAGGGGGGTAATTTAGAGAACGGTCTCTATTAAAACTCGAGCAGTTTCCCAACTCATTTTGCCCATGATTGTACTCCGGATGGTTCTCCGTCGATTCGTCGTGTATCATGCTTCATGCGGTCGCATACGGACGGGCAGGTTGTTTTCATCTATCAAGAACTTGAAGAATGGTCAGATTTCCTTGCCCTTCCTTATCGGCACCCTCGTCTCCAGTCTTCAACTCGGTCGTTTTTTTTCCAAAATGGCGGCCGTTTTGACTCGAATAAGTCGCAAAGCGAAATACGAAAAAAGGCAGCTTTGCCAAAATATTAGAGAAAATAACAAAACAAGCACACTAGCCCTGATAGAGCTGCATGGTCTCCATTGTGTTGCTGAACAAGCTATTATGGAGTATTGGAGGTTACTAACTGGAAGCCATTTCTTTTTAGTTCTTCTTTCCTTCGCCGGTTTTTTTTTTCGGATAGCATGTACCATACCCTGGGTGCCAGAGGTTCCAGCCAAAGTTTAGGATCGACGAGAAGGTAGGCGTGTACCAACACTTTAAAATGGAAATTGGAAGCCCTAAATTTTATTTGGTTAGGATAATTTAAATCATAATGCCTGGCCTTGCAAGCAGCTGTGGGCAAAGGACCCGGCAAATGGAAAGGAAACAAGCAAGACAGCATAAATTAGATTGCACAAAAACTCAAAGTGCTGCTGAAATAATATCTAAGCGAACATATTTGTCACTCCTGTCATAGCTTTGTATACAGTATCGACGCTCTTTTCGACCATGGAAGCTATAAACCATTTAATAATAATAATAATAATAATGACGACAACTTTATTTAAGTGTTAGGGCTTATAGCGGAGCACAAGTGCTTTACTAATCAAGGACACTAGAATTAATATATACAAATGTTAAGAAAGTCCTAGTCATAATACAGTCTTAATACTAAGTTAATTCTAATAATTTAAATGACAACAGATAAAGGCTTAATAATAGTGCTAAAGCTAATTATCCTAAATGCTAAATTTCCTAATGCTAATTTAATTTTGATTTTATACCTGTCTATATCTACATATAAAATATAATAATAATAATATAAGGTGAGTTAGCTTACATCAATCTGGTCTAAAAACGAAATTTGGAATTTACATGTAGTTGTTAGCTATTATACACATACCACAGTCCTTACATGAATTACTATCGACAAGGTCAACCAAGTCTAGTTTTCTAATGTTATTTCTAAAGCTATGAAGAGATGTAAAATTTCAAAATCTTGGCTCATTATAGCGATGTAATTTGAGAGAAATCGGTCGCTGTGCCGGAATCAGAACATTTAGAAAAACAATCGAGAAGAAAGAAACAAAGTAAGAGCTTCTCAATGATCCCTAAAGGAGGAAATGAGGAGGAGTAAGAGAGGACATACACAGAAGCTTGTGTACTAATGTACGTGCTCTCAGATCTCGCACCGGTACACGTACGGACTTTGTCAGCATATGTTGTAGTCATTTCAAGAAAGACCAACATTAAGATTTCTGTAAAAAGCTGATTTAAAATTACAGTTCCAGGCTCCATACTGGAATAGTAACCGCGCATATACGAGAACGAGGCTGGTGTTGACCCGAGGAAGGTACAAACAGCTGTTTCAGTATAGTGTTTAGCTATTTCTTTGGATTTTGTTGCCACATCGACGAGCCTAACAGCAGTTAGAGCAGTGTCTGAGGGGTGGACCGGTATAAATTCAAGCTTTTTCTCACCACACTAGGGCTAAATCCCCCCACATACAGCACGGGGTCCCTCAGGGAAGCCAATGACAAGTGCATTACACTTGAGACATGTGAGAAGTAATATAAGAAAGCAAACAGTACTGTTCAGGTGTTTTGAAGAATATTCTGACAGCTAGTAAAACGGTAAATTGAACATCTTCTTCTTCAAGGAATACCTTGGTCAACGTAAACAAAGTTATAGGGTCCGCTCCCGTTTATAAACTAAGGCTTCAAGGCGCAAGATTCCTTTTTAGTTTAATTAAAACATGTTCCAGTCAGGATAAATTGCAATACAGCTCGCATGTCGACGGGTGCATGGTATCATAGCGAGCTCAAACTTAAATCAGCAAAATCTCAGCGTAAACAAAGTTATAGGGTCAGCCCCTTTCTGTAAGAAGAAAGTATTCATTAGAGAATGTTCATTTAGGCATATCGTTCCTACAATATCGCGTTCTATTCTTGCCCAACAACCGCACTAAGGTGCGGGATTGCAGAATATCAAAATATCAAAAAGTAATATCATTGAATTGATATTATCAGATTATCATGATATCAAATTATCATGATATTATCACATATCAAATCTTCAAAAACTCATGAATAATTAATGAGCATTTTGTCCAATCAGATGAAGCAAATCAGTCACGTGCATGCTCCTTTATACCTGATAAAATCTCATAATTCTAAAAGGCCCGCGGAGGGATTTCAATTCTGTCCCAGAGGGAAACGGGGTTAATGATTGAAACAATGGAATTTCTATTGATGTTTCAGCTTTCTCACTGAATTGCTAATTAGGATGAACGTTTTATATAAAGAATATTAATGAACATGAAATTTTATATAAAGTTTCATCCTAATTAAAAATTCACTGATAAAGACCCAAAGCAAAAAGTACACGGAATATAAGGTACCTAGATAATAAATTTTGCACTAAATTTACTAATATCAGCAGACTACCGAGATACACAGATATTATTTTTAAAATGAAGTTATCCAACTACCATTACTTGTTTACCGAGCCACTGTTTAGTTCCAATTATTAAACCAAACTCAAAGCCGTAAAATAATATAAACGTGCATTAAACTTACAAACATCCTCTTCATATTTTGTGCCGGAGTCAAAAATTTAGAGTCTGCCGTCATGTCAGTCACATCGCTTTCCAAGTCTTGAACTTTATCGATGTCAACCACGACACCAAATCCTTCAAGTGCAGCTTCTTGCCCGGCTAGCTTGGTATTTGCCACACAATGCTTTCAGCATTGCGAAACTCCGCTTCAAACAACATACAGTAGTATGGTAATTTCTTCATGTCAATCCCTTGAGATGTTCGTAATTGCAGGCGGTGATTACTCGAATATTTTGCAGGCGTTGTGAATACAAAGGTTCAATGGTTCATTAAGTAACCATTGAGTTTTTGAAGCCGTTTAATAAACTCGCAGCACGTGTTTTATCAGGTCTAAAACTCTCGGGCTGCGCCCTCGAGTTTTAAACCTGATAAAACACTGCTGCTCGTTTATTAAACAGTACATAAAATGATCTAAAAAGGTTATGATAATTTGATAATATCAAATCATAAAATTATCTAAAAAGGTTATGATAATTTGATATATCATGATATTATCAGATTATCGTGATATTATCAGATTATCGTGATATTATCAGATTATCGTGATATTATCAGATTATCGTGATATTATCAGATTATCATGATATTATCAAAATATCTTGATAATATCAAATCATAAAATTATCTAAAAAGGTTTTGATAATTTGATATCATGATATTATCAGATTATCTTGATATTATCAAATTATCATAATATCAAATCATAAAATTATCTGAAAAGGTTATGATAATTTGATATATCATGATATTATCAGATTATCATGATATTATCAGATTATCATGATATTATCAGATTATCATGATATTATCAGATTATCTTGATAATATCAAATCATAAAATTATCTAAAAAGGTTTTGATAATTTGATATCAGATTATCATGATATTATCAAAAACCTCGATGATATCAAATCATAAAATTATCAAATATCAAATTATCAAGTGTACATATCACTTTTGATATATCAAGTAATTTCTTCATGATATTATCAAGAACTTTCCAAAGAAACATTAAAGAAATGACTTGATATATCAAAAGTGATATTGATATTTAGCTCTGCATGCGTAATTCAGCGCAATAAAACACAGAAACGTAAAACTTATTGTTATTGCTTCGTTCTATAAAGAATATATTATTGAACTCGGGCTGTTTACCGCGCATCACAGAACCTTAAAACTTTAAAACTTAATTATTGCTGTGACTGCTTCGTTCTATAAAGACTTTTATTTACATGTACCTCTCAGTGCGAACCACATAAACTTAAAACTTAATTATTACTGTGACTGCTTCGTTCTATAAAGACTTTTATTTACATGTACCTCTCAGTGCGAACCACATAAACTTAATTATTACTGTGACTGCTTCGTTCTATAAAGACTTTTATTTACATGTACCTCTCAGTGCGAACCACATAAACTCAGTTAAAACTTAATTATTACTGTGACTGCTTCGTTCTATAAAGACATTTATTTACATGTACCTCTCAGTGCGAACCACATAAACTTAAAACTTGTTATTGTTATTGCTTCATTCTGTAAACATCAACACTGTTTAACTGTATCGGGCTATTCAGTAACAAAACATTAATTTATAATCCACAACACTAATTCTGAATGTTCAGTTACATCAAGTCTTTTCGCTTTAACTCACATTCCAAATCTCTGTTAAAACATTCATTCACAAACCAAAACAGAACGTTTCTCTTATACTGGGTCATCTTCCTGGTAAGTTCTAGATACTGATTCATTCTTTTAAATCCTTGCTCGCACGATTCTGTGTTCACCCCTTTGATTTCTTCAAATTGTGGAAGGCTTGGGTGGTATAAACACTTTGGGTTGTTTGGTGGCATGCAGACCTCCTCTGTATGTTTGGACACATGAAAAATGTCTACTAAGAATTGAACATTATCAATCAGCACAGTTGCTCCTGCACTGCCGTTGTTGGCTTGATTCTTCAGGAATGGTACCAGGCCACATGCTCTGTCATATCCCAAGTACTTCAGCCTTTCCAAATCACATACTTCACGGCAAAATGTTCGTAACAGGAACAGAAATACTTGAGTATAAGATTCACTTGTGCATGAACATCATGTTTTTTTTCATTTCGCTAGCTGGTATACACATACATATACAGGTAGCACTGTATTTCTATTTTTGTAATTTCCATTTATTCAGTATATCACCATATAAAATTCCCAGTGCCGTTTCCAATTGACTCGGAATTACTTGATTCAGCCTCATAATGATCGATGTGTTACCATAAAACATCTATGGAGGTTCGTCGTTCTCAAACGACTCAGAATTACATGATTCTAGACTCTAATATCATGATACTTTGATAATATAATTCACTTGATAATTTGATATTATCATGATATTTTGATATTATCATGATACTTTGATATTATCATGATATATCAAATTATCAAACCCTTAAATAATTCTTCGTTCTTTAAAGACTCAGAATTACATGATTCTAGTCTCAGATAATATCATGATACTTTGATAATATAATTCACTTGATAATTTGATAATTCACTTGATATTTTGATATTATCACGATACTTTGATAATATCATGATATATCAAATTATCAAACCCTTAAATAATTCTTCGTTCTTTAAAGACTTTCATATTATCATGATAATTTGATAATTCACTTGATAGTTTGATATTATCATGATACTTTGATAATATCATGATATATCAAAATAGCAAACCCTGAAATATTTCTTCGTTCTCTCAAGACTTTGATATTATACAATACCTTATAAGAATACCGATATACTTCAATGGTGAACTTTCATTTGACTTATATGGGGCAGGATGATTGATGCATTAGCTTGAAGATGCCGAGATATATCGAGCAAACAATTGGCCCGCTTACTAGAAAGCCAGAAAAAGCTATTTTAACGGCTACCGCTATATTGTGGAACTAAAAAACACAGCAGCATACTGTTTCCTGTAACTATCTCATGTTGCCAAGAATTGACAATGCTCAATGACGCCAACTAATCCAGTCCAATGAAGTACTTATATGTGTTCAGTTGAGCATAGCTTTCTAATGATGTTTGGATTTCTTGGCGATTCGTGCTCAACAGCCATGAATATACAATAGCGGTAACTGCTTGAGGGGATTCATTGTCATTTGAGCTCAGCATGTAAATATCGACGCATTAGACATACTTCTTTAGTTGCTGAACCGAGCTGAAGAAGTGAACATGTCGAGCACCAAACTACTGGTCCTGCTGATCTTGGGTCTCGTCGCCCTTGCAGCACTATCTGCAGCGCAGATGGGTGATTCTGGCGACTTGAGAGAAGGTCCTGAATCTGCGAAGAGTAAGTTGGCTTTTTTCTCCAACCAGTTTGAGTTATGAATCATTTTGATTTACTGTTGTCCTTTTTCAGGTATAAGCTTTTTCGTTGTCATTAAGCTCCGGCGCCGGCATCAAAATCATGCATTCTAAAGAAATAGTCTGAGACAGTGTTAAATAAAAGAGTTTCTCACTCTCCCTTTTGAACTGATCGCCTGATAGTTTGCGAAGGTAAGTATTGGTAACCATAGCTTGTGTTCGGTAATACAGCAAGGTGGAGTTAGGTGCTATCAACTAGTCCCCGAGTTGATTGACAGAAAATAACCGCATTCTAATGAGCTCTTTGTCCCCCCACCTCTTCAACAAACAGTTGGCAGTTCTCGCCCACACAAATGCGAGGATTTATACACCCCATTCCAATATGGCGGGTACACGGCCGGAGCGTTGGGGCGAGACACGAAAACGAGGGTAGTTAGGCGGAAGTCGATGTCAAGAAGGTCATGAGGCGGGAATTTCGCGCAAGTTTTGAAGTGAGTTTTTTTTTCCGAGAGGGTTGGAATAAGTAGATTTTATCCCCAGAGAGTTAGAAAATATGGTGGATATTCAGGCTATCGTTTTCACTGAAGAATATATCCCTCAGTGAAAATGATAGTCTGAATATCCGCCATATTTTCTAACTCTCTGGGGATAAAATCTACTTATTCCAACCCTCTCGGAAAAACAAACTCGCTTCAAAACTTGCGCGAAATTCCCGCCTCATGACCTTTTTGACATCGACTTCCGCCTAACTACCCTCGTTTTCGTGTCCCGCTCCAACGCTCCGGCCGTGTATCCGCCATATTGGAATGGGGTGTATAGCTCAGTAATCTTTGCTACTCACCTAATCGTAAGCATGACTGCACACTAACATTCTTGTTGCATTACCATTACAGATGAGCCCAGCCTTAAGAAAAGGTTTCCACAACGTCTTAGGGAACGTATTTTCGAGAACGAACTGGAAGGTGAGGGTTTTATGAAGACTTTGAACTAATATATTACCGTAGCCATGCGGTCTAGAACTGATCACCGGATAAATCTCTATCCTGCAGTTGATAAAATGAAGCTAGTTTGTTTAATAGGGATTTATCCAGTGCATATATTACCACTCTGAACAAACGGACCCTGGTTTACATTACTAAAGACGAGTTGACCTCTCTATAAAAACAAAAAAATACAACGACATTGACTGACGCGGGATAAAAGGTCTTCCTCGCCTTTATTGAACCTAGAAAAGGGTTTCTAAAAGAATCGATAAGTGTACGCTGGCACAAGATTCATGTTTAGTTTAAAACATGTTTCAGTCAGGATAAATTGCAATACACCTAGTTTACGAACTGTTCGCTTCAAGAATCCACTATAAAATATTGCTCATAAGCCACTCTTGGATATAAGCCCCGCTTGGAGATAAGCCCCTCCGGTTATAATCGAATTAGGCTTAGCCGACAGCGGTGAATAACAATCTCGTACTCAGACCCCATTTACTGAATAACGTGACGCACGTAGACTAGGGACGACTGCAGTGACCTTGCTGGGAACAATTAATATAATATAGCTCGAGCGAACTCAAATATCGAAACAGAATACTAAGTGTGGACGAAAGCCGAAAGAACATAATCCGAACGAAGCTGTGTCGACTGTGTGTTCGGGCGACTTCAAAAATTGTTTGAATTCGAAAAGAGGAGTTTCGAGAACATTTGGTTGAGTATTTGTCCGTCGGCATAACTGTTTCATTTTCGCGTGATTCTCAGAAATAGGAAATTTTCGACTGGAATCTTAAAACCAGTAAACTTCATCCGTATGCAGAGGACATAGGCGTCTCGAGGGTTCTTTGTAACTGAATCCGTGCTGAAGAAAAGTTGAAACCCAAGAATGAGTGGAAAATGCGCCGTTCGCTAAATATTTCATTACCGTAGTGTATAAGCTGCCAGGCAACACTTGACAATTTATAAACTAAGGCTTCAAGGCGCAATATTCCTTTTTAGTTTAATTAAAGCATGTTCCAGTCAGGATAAATTGCAATACAGCTCGAATGTCGACGGGTGCATGGTATCATAGCGAGCTCAAACTTAAATCAGCAAATCTCAACGTAAACAAAGTTATAGGGTCAGCCCCTTTCGGTAAGTAGAAAGCATTCATCAGAGAATGTCCATTTAGGCATATCGTTCCTACAATATCGCGTTCTATTTCTATCTCAGCAACCATTCTGGCGCAACAACCGTTACAGTCATTGCTCAACAACCATGCACTACTTACCGATTACCTTATCAGAACACCGATATACTTCAGATAACTCCAGTGATGAACTTTCATTTGACTGATGGAGCATGCAGGTTGATTGAGTCCGTTTATATTGATGCATTAGTTAGAAGATGCCGAGATATCGAGCAAACAATTGGCCAGCTTACTAGAAAGCGGGAAAAGCTATTTTAACGACTACTGTCTCTTGTGGAACTAACAAAACACGACAACACACCGTTCGATGACGTTAACTAATCCAGTCGAATGAAGAACTTATGTTCGGCATAGCATATAGTTGAGCATAGCTTTCTAATGATGTTTGGATTTCTCGGCGGTTCCTGCTCAACAGCCATGAATATACAATAGTCGTAAATTGCTTGAGGGGATTCACTGTCATCTAAGCTCAGCATGTAAATATCGACGCATTAGACACTCCTTTAGTTGCTGAACCGAGCTGAAAAATGTCGAGCACCAAACTACTGCGGGTCCTGCTGATCTTGGGTCTCGTCGCCCTTGCAGCACTATCTGCAGCGGAGAGGGGTGATTCTGGCGACTTGAGAGTAGGTCCCGAATCTGCGAAGAGTAAGTTGGCTTTTTTTCCCAACCAGTTTGAGTTATGAATCATTTTGATTTACTGTTGTCCTTTTTCAAGGTATAAGCTTTTTCGTTGTCATTAAGCTCCGGCGCCGGTGTCACAGCTATTTCGCCCCCCCAGTGAATTCGCCCCCCTTCAGTGAATTCGCCCCCCCGGGGCGAAATCGCTAGTGAATTCGCACCCCCCCCCCCCCCCCCCCAGGGGCGAGATCGCTAGTGAATTCGCCCTCCCCGGGGCGAAATCGCTAGTGAATTGTACTCGTAATTCTTATTGAAATCGCCCCGCCTCAGAAAATAGAGGCAGTAGATGTCAACGCACTGAATAAAAAGTTTTTTTTTTTATAAATCTAAAGTATTTTTTTAATAAAATGAAGTGTAAGAACCCTACTACTACTGACTACAAAAATACGGAGTCGGTAACACTCCTTTTCTTAATTCGGAAAGTCATTTCAAATTCTTCCCGGATTTGAATTAATTGTACTGCTAGAACTGTACTGCAATACCGCCGTTTTATCTTCTCATTAGTTAATAAGCTGTTTATCCAGAAAGGTTTTCCTAGTTAGAACTGATCTAATTACCGAATTAACAAGCGCCGTTCGCTCAATTGAAATAGAACAAAGCACGCGAGTCGGTAACGCTCCTTCAAAGTTCTTTCGAAATAGATGGATCGACGCGAGCATTAACGGGTTATCAAAATCTTACATAGCACGATAATTACGACAACTTCATTATGGTTTTCATGCATGAAAAAATCATCAGACTATTTGGCAGTTGTTTCGAAATATGAGTTCCAGTCGCTACAAGCTAAAGTAAGTTTTAAAACTTCCCGCCGTTTTAGATCCTGATTAGTTCATTGCTGCTTGTTTATTCAGGACGTTCTCACGCGAGTCGGTAACACTTCCCTTATTCGGCAAAGTCTTTTCAAAGTAGGCGGATTTACGGGTTGTCAAAAACTTTAAGTGTCCACGATAATTACATCATCTACATGTTGGCTTCAGGCAAGAAATACTAACAACTAATCATTCGAAGATTGAGGAAGATTGCAGAACCCCTTGTCGAGTTTCTTGTTGCACTGCTCGCGCGAATGAAAATTGCAGCGTTTACCGTAGCTTTACGTTTACCGTAACGAATTTTGTCGACGAAAAGTGAAGCGTGAATTTTAAAATAAAATTGAATTACATGCCTTTATACACATTACTGATAGCTTTTTGCCGTACTATTCTCCACGTCCAATACATTACAGTAGCGATAATAAGGAAAACATGTATTCATAACATTTTAAAAGGTTGAAGGGGAGGGGGGGCGAAATCGCTAGAGGGGGGCGAGGAAGGGGGGGCGAATTCACTAGCGATTTCGCCCCCCGGGGGGCGAATTCACGGGGGGCGAAAGCGCTGGTACACCGGCATCAAAACCATGCATTCTAAAGAAATAGTCTGAAACAGTGTTAAATAAAAGAGTTTCTCACTCTCCCTTTTGAACTGATCGCCGTATTTTCGAGAACGAACTGGAAGGTGAGGATTTTATGAAGACTTTGAACTAATATATCACCGCCATGCGGTCTAGAACTGATCACCGGATAAATCTCTATCCAGTTGATAAAATAGCTAGTTTGTTTAATAGGGATTTATCCAGTGCATATATTACCACTCTAAACAGACCATAGTTAATAGAGTGGAATGGTTATGAAACCCGGCAAACTTCAAAGGGGCTAACAAAGGCGCTGCGATTTATGTTGGAAGGGGGCAAGACAAAAGATTGTGCAGGGTCATAGTTCGTTAGCGTCCCCTGAACGACTGAACTCACACGTTTCTATTGGCTGATTGATTAACACATTGGAATTTCTATTGTGTTTTGTGCAGGGTAGTGGTTGAAAAAAGCTAACAAAGACATAAAACAAAGAAGGTCGCTGGGTTTCATAACCATTCTACTCTATTAACTATGAACAGACGGACCCTGGTTTACATTACTAAAGTCGAGTTTACCGGTCTATGAAAACAAAAACAAAATCCAACGACATTGACTGACGCGGGATAGGTCTTCCTCGCCTTTATTGAACCTAGAAAAGGGTTTCTAAAAGAATCGATAAGTGTACGCTGGCGCAAGATTCCTGTTTAGTTTAATTAAAACAAGTTCCAGTCAGGATAAATTGCAATACACCTCGTTTACGAACTGTTCTCTTCAAGAATCCATTGCAAAATGTTGCTTATGAGCCCCTCTTGGATAAGCCTGCATAAGCGGCCTGCATAAGCCTGCGGAGGGGAATGAGGAGAGGGAAGGAGTATTTTTTCTTACGCCCCAAATTATAAATTCATTTTCAGTGTCGTCTGTCATCTGTCAAAATCAACTACTTTGTTTCTGTCTGTTACTTGACCTCGCCGGGAATAATTAAAGGGCTGTATCACGGTAAGACTTTTCCGGGCCGGAAAGAGCTATTTCCACCGATTTTGATATGAACGAACAAACCTCTCGGCCATGTGGGATGCTTAAAATGAAAGCAAATATGCAAAAATGACTAACAAACAGTATCCAGGGAAAATATTGAAAATTCTTTCAATCAAGCATCGAGGGAGGGAAGTTTAACTGTTTGTATCCAATTAACAGCCACTAAACGAGCGATTACTCGATACATGCGCAGTACCATGACATAGCCTCTTTAATATAGCTCGAGCAAACTCAAATTTATGTCGAAACAGAATACTAAGCGTGGAGGAAAGCTGAAAGAAAATAATCCGAACGAAGCCGTGTCGATTTAGTGCCCAGTCGCCTCGGTCTATGATCTCAGAGCGCTACAACTGTGTAGGACAAGTTTAAGCCCGGGTTATTTTTTCGGGTTTGGCGCCTTCCAAAAGTTGTTTGAATGTGTTTAAGCCTTCGAAAAGAGAGGAGTTTCGAGGAGCTTTGGTTGGGTATTTGTCCGTCGACATAACTGTTTTATTTTCGAGTGATTCTCAATGATAGGACATGTTCGATTTGAGTCTTAACACAGGATGCCCAAGCTCTGTTTCTGTCAAGTATGGGAATTTTTTAAACTAGCTTTTCGATTAATATACTTACCTGGTGTCTAAGATGTAACACTCTCTTTGACAATTTATAAACTATTGATGTTACCTTAATACGGACCAAGTGTATTAAAACAGTGTGAAATCGAGCATGGCGACACACGCCAACAAACGGCGGCGGCAGAACGTTGAATTCGAGGAGGGATCAGTTGCAACATTCGCCGAGGCAAAATTATACAACATTGTATTTTGTCGATGGCTTCGCCGGGTTACAAGCTTTCAGTCCTATATACATGCTCAGCTTCTTGAATCTAGTCTTCTCCCCAAAATTACAGCTGAAGCTATTAAATGCTGTACTTCTACTATTAAATCGATTAAATAGCTCTATAAACTACAAGTTGAAATATACTTTTGCCAAATCTGGTGGGTCAAATGGCCATCAAGTCCTTCAGTCGGCTTTGTTCGGCTTTCAAGCTAAATCGAGCGGAATTTTGCGTCCAAACAATTTTGTTGCAAGCGCTCCCTTCCCTATCCCCATTCCCCCTCCCTTTACTCTTTCCAGTTCCCCTCCCTTCTCTTCCTCTCTCTCTCCCCCTCCCCTCCCCTCCCCTCCCTTTCCTCTTTCTCTATCCTCATTCCCTTCCCCTCCCCTCCCCCCAGGCTCGTCGAGATACTTTGGCAAGGTTTAAGTATTTTCCGGCGGAGATTAAATACACGGAGTGCAATAAAAAAAACCGGCAAAGAATTGCAGTCTACAATAACCCGAAATTCTTTTAAGTGCCGGGAGGATTGAAACGCTCCCTAAAATTAATTTGAGAATAGGTTGAGCAGACGTATTGTTACTTGGAACTAACATGTTCATTTTCTCGTCGATTACAGACAAACCCGTCCTGAAAAAGAGAGGAATGAGGCCTTGTAGCTCGGGTTGTATGGAGTCTGACGGTTCGTGTCTTTGTTAGGCCACCATGCCTCCTACGATAACTCTGCCATACTACAAGAGCTGCAAGTAGGACAAGTACGACTTTTAGGGTTCATAATGGAAGATGTCGCTCCAGACCGTAAAGAATTGGAATCACAAAATAATCAGATTTACGTTTTGCTTATCCTTCAATAAAACAATATGCTACTTAAGATGTCTTCATTGTAATGGAAAAATAAGAATTATAATTGTTCTACAACAATAAAATAATTTCAGTTCTTTTTTGGTCTGTTTTATATTCCTAACCTGACGTTATATTTATAAAATGTGCCACTACGATCAAATTTTGATATAGTGATATTTTTGCGTATTTGTAAAGAAAAGTTGCTATGTTTTTGTCTACCCACACTGTTTTTTGATATGACGATGGGAAATCGTATTTTTGGGGGGTCCGAATCTTGAGTTTTTATGTTCGCCATTACTCGAACCCGTTCCGTGACAGAGCTAATTTCCAGCGAACGTGACATCATCTTCTCAACACCACAGCATGCGGGGCTACGTTTCACAAACTTTCGCATGAACTTATAAGTAAAGTACATGTTTATACTATTTTATCCAAAAAGGAAAGAACGAAGTTTTGATTGGAAATACGCATTTACAAGAGCGACACGTTGAGAAGATGACGTCACGACAGCAAACTGCTGGTATTTGGAACAAACTTTAATAATGGCGGACGTGATTTCGACGGTAAACTCTTTGCACAATTCATAGGTTAATTTGGTCCTTTGGTAATATTTTTCAATGATTTGGATATTTTCGACACTGCGTCGTTTTGGAAGACAAAAAAGTAGAAAAGAAAATGGTCGAATGTGTTTGCTGACAAGTGCCTAACTCGGCTTTATATAATATACTTAATAACACGCGCTCTGATTGGTCGAAAGCCATGCATGTGCGAGTATAGATTCATAACATGACGTCATATTTTACTAACGCGCGCTCTGATTGGTTTGTGAAGTTATAGATACGTGAAATGACATCATGTCTCGTATATCTATAAGAATTGAAAATCAAAATGGAGGAGTGACACATTTTTAACTATAATGGATTTTGGCGGAAGATGTGAAGAGAACTAAAACAACACCCCAGAAAAGGATAACCGAGGTCAAGATATTTTTTACTGCAAATTTAAGCCAAAGCATAAGGCATTTAAGGAGCATGATTGCTCGACATCTATATACGTCGAAGATTCCGTTAGTTTTCAGTTAAAGGAACTCTTGTTTTCGCCAAACTGAATGGAAAGATCTGCATGTAGTTAACCTTCCTTCTAGTGAAATGAGGTTTTGAGTTCAAGATAAGAGAGAAAAGCTCGCTTTTGACATTAACATATTTTTTTTGTGAAACATCAACATTTGCTTTCGTTGCATAAACTTCACAACCGTGAATCGTGTAAATTTGGATATTATTTTTCATGTAGTTGTTCGTAAATGAAAGGATAAAGCTAACAAATCCTATCTGAAGTATCTAAGACCAGGAGAACTGGTTCAAATATTTCGTGACTTCGTTTTTCGGAATACAAAACTGTCGTTCTTGTGAGGAATGTTTGTGCATTTACCTCGTAAAGACCTCGTAAAATAAATCACTATTATATAAAGCAAGTAGAACAGGGTTTTCTGTGTTCTGTACTCTGAAGCGGTAGAACATTAAAAAAGCTACAGAAATCACTCTCAACTACGGCTCGTGATTCCTGTACTTCATTTTTAGCGTTCTACAGCTCCAGTCGTGTTTTTCACAGAATACAGCAAACATGGGTATATTTGTTAATTGTACAATAAACTGGGCTAAATGCACTCTGATTGTTCTATAGCCATGATCTATTAGAGTTCAGATGACGTGAAAAGATCACTCGCGTGCTCTATTTTGTTGGAAAAGTTCGCTAATTATTGAATGAAACCAGGAACCCATTGGTCTTACTCGACCTAAGCGCTGCCTTTGATACTGTGGACCACGCGATTTTACTCGGGCGCTTACATTCTAAGCTTGGTATTACTGGAAAGGCTCTTAACTGGTTCAGGTCTTATTTATCTGGTAGAAGCCAAAAGGTCTTACTGAATGGCGCAATGTCAGACAGGTTTGACCTTAGCTTTGGTGTCCCTCAAGGTTCCTGCCTTGGCCCGCTTCTCTTCGTTGTGTACGCGTCTAAATTGTTTGATGTCATCGAGTCTCACTTACCGGAAGTTCACTGTTACGCCGACGATTCACAGCTGTATTTATCATTCAAACCCGATGGCACTACTGCACAAGAGGAGGCTTTGTCTGCTATGGAGAACTGCATTGGTGATCTCAGAAAGTGGATGTTCCAGGATAAACTTAAAATCAATGATGATAAGACTGAATTTTTAATAATAGGTTCGAAAAAAATCCTCACTAAACTCAATGATGGTTGTCATATACGGGTTGGCAGTACTGATGTCTTCCCTTCGCCTGTTGTCAGAAACCTAGGGTCGTGGTTCGATTCGCATTTAACAATGTCCACCCAAATCACTAAGTCTTGTAGTGCCTCATTCTTTTATCTTCATAATATTAGACGTATTAGCAAGTACCTCAGTCAGGATAGTCTTACTACATTAGTTCATGCTTTTATTACCAGTAGGCTGGACTATTGTAATAGTTTACTATATGGTTTACCGAACACTGAACTGTCCAAACTACAAAGGGTACAGAACGCTGCTGCCAGACTTATCACTTCTACTTCTCGATATGATCACATTACACCTGTTCTCTATCAACTTCACTGGTTACCCGTTAGATTCCGTATTCAGTTTAAGATTATTTTAATTACTTTTAAAGCATTAGCTGGCCAATCTCCACAGTACAATAGAGATCTTATTACGATTAAGAAACAGCCGCGCTATCAATTGCGCTCAAATAATGGTGTTCTACTGAAGATCCCTAGTGGGAGGCTTTTGCGTTCATTCGGTGATAGATCTTTTAGCGTGGCGGCTCCGACTCTATGGAACGCTCTACCACAATATCTGCGCAATATTCAGTCGCTTAGTCTTTTTAAATCTTCACTTAAAACGTATCTTTTTAAATTAGCTTTTAATTTATAGTCTTTTTATAATAATTTTAATTGAGATATTTTAATGTATTTAATTAACTTGTAATTTTAATTTTATTTATTTTTTATTATTATTTTCTTTTCTATTTCTTAATTTTTATTATTCCTTTTGTAGTAATTGTAATGTAATGCGCTTTTGATCATTTTATGCGAAAGGGCGCAATAGAAATTATAATAATAATAATAATAATAATAATAATACCAGGAGCGTACCTATGTGATGGGTAGCACTCACAGCACAGTAGACGATGTGGCTATTTATAGTCGCGAAGTTCTGGTATGCGATTACGTTGTCTTTTGTTCTCTTGCGCTTTATTATTTTCAGCAGTTTGAACCGTGTTAATTACATTTTTTTCGTGCATCCTGATTGGTTGAAAATGACGGCCTTTGTTTCTTCTCGCGGGAAACAAAAAGCTAAAAATAGCTACATCATCTATTCTGCTGCGGGGCAGACCTAATCTGGGAGATGCACGCTCCTAGTAATGAGCTCCTGATAAAACAAAATGATTTCATTTTGCCGTGGGTCTACTCGACTGCGTCTCGTGGTGCACTTCTTTGTTCTCTTCACGTTGTGACGTCATCTGTGCATCAATAAGAGGACAGCTGCATTGCCTTCGTTGTATCCGCCTCTTCTGCCGGCTCAAACAGATGCATGGCAAAATTAAATATTTGTTAAATATCGATTTGCTATTATCATCGGAAGTTATGGACTTCTGTTATCATTGAATAATAATAATAATTCCTAACGATAATAATAGAAATAATACAATTATTAATTAATTAGTTTAGCATCGTGAGACTATTTACAGAAACAGAAACCAGTCTACCACAGGGAGCCCACTCAATTGAGTCTTCTGACAGTAGATATATATACAAGGAAAAATAACAATATAACAAACAAGAACTACTGTCAAGGAAGAGCTAAACAGGTGATAAACACCTATAATATAAGTCCTCCAGATAAGACTAAATGCAAGCAAGAAACAAAATGTAACATTAATACGCTAATAATTAGATCAAGAAACTACTGCAAAAAAAATTGTTTAGAAAATTATAGAAAAGAGATATTGGTCTCTCTACATGAGGGACAGTGGCAACTAGTGACCCAAGTACAAGAATTTGAACTATCAAAATTATGATGAAACAGGTCCCAGTAATGTGATGCTAGGTAGCGTCTAAAGTCAGATAAGTTTATGGATGTCCTGGCTTGGGAGGATAGTGCGTTCCACAGAGGAATAGTACGAATGAAAAAAGAATTAGAAAAAGTTACCGTATTGACCCTTTTCGCGGTGTACAGTGGACCTCTGGCAGATTTCCTTGTAGTTCTAACAGAAGCATACGGATGCATGAACCTAGAGAAGTCAGTACAAAGGAGACCGGTATTGCACTTAAATAAAAATATGAGGTCAATCATTTCATGGCGGAGAGAAAGTGGAATAAGTCTGGATTTGTAGTCAGCATCAGAGAAAGTTATAAATCTAGTAGCGCGCCGCTGGACTCTCGAGTTTTACCAAGTTGCGCTTGGAGGCGGCAGACCAGACTGGCACTCCCGTTTCCAATCTACTGCGGACCAGCGAAGAATAGAAGCTTTTTTGCCGAGGTATTAGTTCGGAAACCACAAGTGCGCTTAATGCAACCGAGAGAGCGATGGACTTTTTTACTTATCTTATCTACATGGTTGTTCCAAGAAAGATTGAACAGGACTTCGAAGCCTAGGTCGCAGTAAACTGAGGTATTATCAACAGTCCATACAGTATGGGAAAATAAGTGGGGTGGGAGACCTTGAAACACGCAGGATTTTGCATTTGGTAGCAGATGACATAGCCCACACCATGCCCCTACCGCAGCAATCTCTCTCTGAAGCGCTAAGCAGTCATCCAGTGTTAGGATTTTCCGAAAACACTTGTCTTGGAGTCATTCAAAACGAAAACATTGTGGTTAAATTGCAAGAATTAGAGTAAATAGAGACTTTTAGTAGAAGTGTGATAGGTGTATAATAAGACAAGGGAGACTTCAATAGCGAACACACTTCCATTAGATCGTTGGCAGTAGACTCTAACGTACCGCGAACACGAAGAGCATTTCTCGCATGAAGTGATTACTTTGGTTTTGCGTTTGCTATGCGTTTGCTGTGCGTTTGATGTGCGTTAGCTGTGCGTTTGCTATTGGCTATGAACATTGTTTGTACTTATCAGCCAATCAAGTTCTGAACTAAAACGAAAAGCAATCCACTGGAGAAAATAAACGCAGTCTCCCCGCTGACTTAACAACTATCCTTAAATGGAAAACACGCTTGAAATAACTATTATTGTCAATTCTAAGACAAATCCTAACGCGAACCACAAACCTAACCCTAACCATCGAACGAGTTCACGGTAAACCACGGGTTTTCACTCACCTAGAGCTAGGGTTCACAGGTAAACAAGAAGAGAAGGTAGAAAATATTTTTTTTGAACGCTCCTACTCTGGCTCGAACTCGTAATCCTTTGCGTGTACTGCAGTATAGTTCACGTCAGGACTACTACACTAAGCCGGTCTAGTCTACCGCTGTTCGAAATGTGACAAATCTTTATCTTTATCCTTGACTTAAGTATAATTGTTTGTGTCAGTATCTATGGTAACCAAATCTACATATCATCTTTAGTTTCTTTATTTTATGTATGTAGTTATATATTTATTTAATTATTTGTGTATCTTGTATCCGACCGCACATATATTTCCATTATATCAATATATTTGCGTTACCTAGCTTGATTAGCTTTTAAGTTATTTCTAGGTAACCCATACCATTAAATTGTTTAATTCTCCCTCCCTTTTATATGTAAAACATTTCGTTATGGTATGAATAAAATCGTTGTTGTTGTTGTTGACTGCATGGTTTTAAGAATGTCATTACAATTAACGATTATCGTTATTTCAAACGTGTTTCCCATTTAAGGATAGTTGTTGATTAAATTAATTGTGGAAATTTCACGGAAATATTCCTGAAATAAGATTTCCATACTTTGGAACAGGTCCAGTTTTTCCTGTGATCACGCAATCTATTTTTGTTATTGACGATTGCGTTAACTTTTCCTCGTGATTGGTTCAAGTAAAACCGATCGTAAATTACTTCAGTTCGTGATTGGCTCATTGCATTTTTACTTGTTTGTGATTGGCTCATTTCATTTGTACTTGTTTGTGATTGGCTCATTGCATTCGTACTTGTTTGTGATTGGCTCATTGCATTTTTACTTGCTTCTGATTGGCTCATTGCATTTTTACTTGTTTGTGATTGGTTCATTGCATTTTTACGTGCTCCTGATTGGCTCTGTAATACACACTATGCATAACTCGCGCGGTCACAACACGAAAAATAGGCTCGGAGGTCCTCTGGAATGTTGAAGTTGAAATACTAGCAGGTGTGAAACGTGTTGAACATGATTTTTATTTGAAAAATCGTTGCTAATCTGTCCTCATTTATCCTTTATTTTTCTTTATAGTACAACCAGCCAGGCGCATAGCAAATTAACGGCATTGTTTCACTGAACATTCGTTCAGTGCATTTCACAATCTCCCCGGGCGCTTCAATTTCAACATTCCAGAGGACCTACCGGCCTCGTTGACATGCTAGTTACCAGGACTTATGCATAGGGTCTATTACTTTGGTTTTACGAAAACCACTCTAACATGCAGTCTTTGCTTCGAGGATGTCATTGTTCTTCTTATGTTCTTGAGTCGAGATATAAATAGGTGACATATGAAATGTAAAACGTTACATGTTATTTAAATTAGCGGTGCTGTAACCAACGTCTAATATTCAAACATCCAGGTATGCGAATAGCTCGTCACAAAATGCCAGTTGTCAACTGTTGCCTACATCACTTTTCACGTAGGACCAGAAGAACTGTTCTGTCTTTGTGTGCGTGGATCCCTCATCACGAATACTTCTCCTGTACGAAAGACGTAGTTTCTAAACGTCTTTTGTTCGGGCGAAGAGATGTAACCTCGTCCCCAGAGATCTTTACGCGCCTAATCCAAGATGGCGTCGAAGGTACCCCTGGAACAGGCTGGTGGGATTTGGCCGGTGATTGACTAGAAGTATCGCGCGTTGGAGAATTTCGAATAGCGCGTGCATTTTGGATGAAATAAATTAACTGTTGACGTCGTCTTTCGCATTGCGCATTCCAATTCGTTGAAAATAATAATAATCAATGAGTAATTAGCGTTTTGCCTTTTCAATGCTCGCCTCAAAACTGGGTCAAAGTAGAACAATGTATGGTTGGAATTCATTGGGATAATGCTTCAACCTAGATATCAGATCTCTCTCTTGATGACGGAATAATAGTGAAGGATCAGAAAAGGGTTGCAGAATACTTCTCATCGGTAGCAGACACTACTGGTAGCCCATCATCCCTTAGCCTTAGGAGTCAGACTGGCTACGACACAACTGCATCGCTGTTATTCAAAATAGGTGGAGTTCCCATCCCACTTTCGCCTTTAAACCAGTAATGAAGTGAGTCAGAAGTATGGGTCTACCTAACTCTTTACCGTCCGAGCCTGTAAATAGGAGACGCATGAGTCCGTTGCTAGAAAAAATATTGCATCACGTCTAGACATGCTGGAAAGACGATGTTGCGATATTATGCGAAGGGATGTATGGCTTCAAAGCCAGAGCTATAACAGGGATCGCTCGACTCTTTCACTATGGAGAAAAGCCCATTTGTTTTGGCGATTGTTTCGTTTCTTCGATTTTCACGAATTTCGAGGAGCTGAAAATCGGCTCAAAAAAACCTTCCCATTCGCACTTGAAATCAAGAGCAAACACAAAATAACCACTCAGTCGTTACAGTACCTTGTTTAATCTTTCCAACCAGCAGGTTTGTTTTCACAAAACACACCAAGCGATGGTGAACCACGCCGATGTTTGCACTGCATTTCACTCGACCACATTTTCCTGCTCCCACCTCCGATTGCATGCTGGGTAATAGACAAAAAATCACAAGGGGACCCCCCCTCTGGGACTCCTGTAGGTGTTTTATATAAGGCTTTTACCCCTACAACCAAGAGCAGTGATGTGGACTCAAGCCGTTGCTTTAAAGTGACAAAAACACATCCTAATAGGTTGAGCAGGGGTAAGTAAAAGACAACCAACTGCAGGATTTCAAGGATTTCAGTGAATAATTTTTTCCTGTGTCTGAAAGCACAAACACAACGGAAAAACCCTGTGAAATCCCCTCACAAGGCCTACTAAAAGCAAACCAAATAATTTTCAGCCGTCCTCAGACTTAATGATGTCCTCAAGCTCTCTGACAGTGGCATTTTTCTCCAAAATTAGAGCACATTTCATTGGAAACCCTACAGAAGTTGCAATACCTACCGTCGACCAGTTCGTAGAATTCACCCGAATGGCATTGTGGAGAAAGTTTGAGCCCTCGGCTTAAAAAGTCAGCAGTATTTAACTACCCCGGGCTAGCCAAACTTGAATGAGGGGGGAGGGTTGAGTTAGCACTCAGGATTTCACCAATTGAGCTCACACACGATCGGACGACAAAGAGTTAAAGAATCTGAAGCCAAATAAAGCCTGGACAAGATCAATTATCACTCAGGATACTCAAACTAGCAGCTAACGAGCTCGCCCCCTCCTTAACCACCATCTTCAATTTAGTAATCAAAGAAGCGCAATGGCCAAAACAGTGTTTTTAAGAAAAATGACCCTTCAACTACAGACTAGTCACACTACTCGTGGTCGTTCAACTACAGACCAGTCACACTACTCGTGGTCGTTGATAAGGTGTTTGAAATATTAATGTGCAATCAGAGGAAGGAACGCCTAGATTGCTTTGGGTCTACCTACCGGAAGCAACACAGTTGTGAAACCACAATTGTTACAGTTGTAGAAGACTGGAGAGAGGCTCAAGATAAAGGGAAATCAGTTGGAGTAATATCTACAGACATGAGCAGAGCCTTCGACTCCATGCATCCGCAACGTTTCCTCTCCAAGCTTTATGTGTATGGTATATCTTGAGCATGCTTTAGGCCTTCTTCGGTCCTACTTTACCTCAAGAGAAAATAGAGGTAGACTGGGAAACATCATCAGTGCATGGTAGACCCTTGAACGCAACCCCTGTGTGTAGGATATCGCTGGGCCCACTGCTGTGGAACATTTATCAAAACGATCTTTATTACTCAGAAGTTCAATCACAACTCTCCATGTACGCTGCCGATCATCAGCTGTATTCGTCCCACCGCTCCTTGTCGGAAGGAGTGTCAACAAGGATGCCAGCGTAACATCAAACTGGTATAATGAAAATCTGTTGAAATGCAACCCAACCAAGTATCACGTAATGACCATCTCGTCAGAGCACTTGTTGAGCATTAACTCTCACACAATCAAGCCGTCAACGGAATTGCACTTGCTTGGGGTTACCATAGACAACCAACTAGCTTTCACTGAACATATCTCAGCAATGTGCCGCAAGTCAACCAAGCAGATGGGAGTACTTATGAAGCTGAGAAATCTCATCCTGGATGGTATCAGCTAAATTACAAATATACAAAACAGCAATATTATCACACCTGAAATACTGCAGCCTTGTGTGCAGCGCTGTCTTTTGTCAGTGGAAGCAATCCTTCGAAGCTCTGCTAGGTAAAGCTAAAATGTCAACTCTATATAATCAAAGACTTCAGGATATTTATGTTCAAATTTAAGCATCAGTTATTATCTATGAACATTCTGCCTTTGTTTAGCACAAACATCTCATAATTTACGCAATGCTGACTTTCATCAGCCCAGATTTAGTTCAGTGCGTTTTAGTAAACATTCTATTAAATACTTTGGACCCAAATTATGGTCCAAACTATCACTTTCTGAAAGGAGTATCACAACCATTAAGAATTTCAATGATCTTAACTGACTGAGAAGTCTGCGCCCGTCCCTGGTATATATGCGTATGTCTAGTCGTGCACGCATGTGCATGTATATGTGTAGTGTGTGTGTATATAGTGTTTTACCTATGTCACATTGTCGATTAGATTATAAATGTTTATCTTAGAGGTTAGTCTTAGTAATATTTTATTTATTTATTTCTACTGCTTTTATAACATATTCTTACATTTTATTATTATCATTATACCTTTAAAATTAAGTGTCCCGGATTAGTAGACCCACTGGGTCGGCTAAAATACTCAGACACGTTAATAAACAACCATTAACCGTTCTTCATCGATGATGAATCCAAGATGGTAGCTGTCTTTCAAAATATGCCCATACATTGGGCATGTTTTGGGTCACATGACCAGCCTGTAAAGACTGGCGCGTAAAGACTCCTGGAAACGAGGTTGGAAGATATGTTGTTTCCATTTTGTGTTCCTTGACCAGCGGTTGCTCCAAACAAGTAGGAACGTTCCTGATGAAGATACTCGCTCTTATGGTGATTATCAAGCATCTGTGAGAGGTCTGGGCATATCATTCATCAACTGCTGGTCGAATGTTAAGATAAACCCTGCCGCCACGAAGGTACTGCCCTGGAAAATAGACAAACAAAGTTGATGGCAGCTGAAAAAGATGAAATACAGGAGATGTTCAAAAATGGTAGACTTCCAACATCACAAGCTTGAAAATACTTTCCTCTCGATTTTGTACCAAGATAACTTGCCTAGAAATCAAAGTATGGTATTTTAAATCACTAGCCCTCTTCTCTTGAGGTAAACAGAGTTTACTTTTGCAAAGGACAGTTTTCGGATGTGAAGGGACCCAACAAGTTCAAATTCTCAGTGGAAGCACTCTAAGGAAGAGGTTAAGAAGTAGTTATTTTCTTGTATGTGAATACGTGTCATGCTAAGGCTGGCTTCCGTGTAACTGAAGAGCAGTTGCGCAACCTAATGGAAAAGAGATGTTGTGGATTCCGTGCACAGCAGTTGTGCTACACGAAGTATCATCCATGGGCACAAAAACATAACTAAACAGAGCTTGAAAATGCAAGAGTTAGAGTTAATGCAAAGCCGTTACTATACGTGAAATGTTTCACAACGTCACTTTCAAATAAACCAGTTGTGTCTCCAGTGTGAGAATAAAGATCTAAGGTCGCTACACGATTAACTGATATTGCAAATTTGGCCGTCGCATAACCTAGGTATATGTGCTTATACATGTACATGCATAACCTGATGGAAGATGGGTAGACAAAAGAAGAGAGCCTGACACAGAGCCAGAGAAAAAGGTTTTCCACCTCCAAAGATTACGTCATCGAGCCATCACTGTTTAACCAATGAAATTTATTTCCGGTTTTCGGAGATTGACATAACTGTCATCACGGATCGAGCTCCGACTCTGCAATTTATAATTTTGAAATGTCGGCCGGATTTTACATCAAGGTTTTTCGATCTCTGTGAAGAAAATTTAAGACCTTAGTATGATACTTGTATTTCATCTGTTTCTTTGTTTTGTGCTATGACTAACACAGAGTTCTGCTACTCCTTCAAAATATTAAGCTTGTAATTCTCTCGAAGCTTTTGAGTTAAGTTATGTTGCCGTGGGAATTGTTTTGTCAAAGGCTTATAAGGAATGTGCAAACTTTCGAAGCACTCGCTGCAAGCCGAGAAACCTGCTGTGTTTTGATCAGCTCCAGAGGACTGACAGCTACAATGACGGTGACGATCTTCGTTTCTCCCGTTGTTCGGTTTCCAGAACTGTGAGAAGATCTTGGGAAACAACTGGTAGTAAAATTAAACTCGTCCGTATCCCACCGGCAACACTCCGAGGACGTCCTTTCTTTCGAGAAGCAAGCCTTCGAGACAAAGTTCTTGTGCAGGCTAAGACTAATATTTGGTAAAAACTATAAAGCACCTTCCAATGCTTTTATGAAATCCATTTCATTCGTTATCACAAGAGATATTTCAGATACCATATCGCTGTTTGCTGGCATTTTCACATCCGGTTTTGAGCCTCGTTTTTTAATCCAATCAGCGCTACGAACAGAATCTGGACGTTTGACCCAAATCTTTGAATATCTGTGTCAGGCCTTCCTTACTTTCCCCCTCTCCCCATTCTCCCTCTCCTTCTCCCTCCTCCCCTCCCCCACTGGGCCTGATACCCAGGTTAACACATGCAAATTCCACTGCACGCTATGGATTACTTTTTAGAAAGTGACAGCGTAAGTGCAAGTGAAAAATAGGACTTGTCTGTCTACCCAAACGCGTTGTCCGGCCCCGCGCGACAAACTAGTACCAAGTCTCCTACTCATTTTGGTTAAGGTCAATTGGTGTTGTTAGTTTACCTATGTGGCATGTGAAGTGCAGGCCCTCCACTGTTCTCTCCATGTCCTTCCTTTCTCCTTTCCTCCAATCCGCGCGTTAATTTGTAAAGACGAGATGGGTCACGCTCAGCCTTAACCTCTACCTGAAACATAACACAACAGATACACTGGGTAAAGAACATGACTAAAATGCTTTTCAATAATGAACGGCAAGAAAAGGTAATGTGATAACTAACATTGACACCAATGGATACGTGTAACGATGAAAGAATCACAAAGAAAACTTATACGAAATATCAACTGAAACGTGACATTAACACCAACCGAACGTGACATCAAAATCAACTGAAACGTGACATCAAAATCAACTGAAACATGACATCAAAATCAACTGAAACATGACATCAACATCAACTGAAACATGACATCAACATACACCGAAGAATGACAACATCAACTGAAAGATGACATCAACACCAACCGAACGTGATATCAACGTCAACTGAAACATGACATCAACGTCAACCGAACGTGACATCAACATACACCGAAACATGACATCAACATCAACTGAAACAGGACATTAACACCAACTGAAACATGACATCAACCAACCGTGACATCAACATCAACCAACCGTGACATCAACGTCAACCAAACGTGACATCAACATCAACCAAACGTGACATCAACATCAACCAAACGTGACATCAACATCAACCGAATGTCAACAACATCAACCAAACGTGACATCAACATCAACCAACCGTGACATCAACATCAACCAACCGTGACATCAACATCAACCAAACGTGACATCAACGTCAATCGAACATGACATCGACATCAACTGAACGTGACATCAACATCAACCAAACGTGACAACATCAAATGAAACAGAATATAAACTAACTCGTAACAATCTACTTCTAATTTACATTAAGTAAAATCATCATCAAAAGGGTTAGATATAACTCACTTGGTTCTTGAGTTTCTGTAGTCGCTTTTCCTTTTCTTCCTTCTCTACTTCCTTGGCCTTCATCTTGGCTTGCTTTTCCTCCAGCATCTTTAAGTTCTAGTAAAACAGACGAAACATAACTTCAAGATTTAAGCTGTGTTCTTCAGTATTATTTCTCACTGGAACTGTGCAGTAAAAACTGCAAGGTATTGTTAAACAGAATTCGGTACTAAAACACTGTGGGGTGTAACTTACAAGAATACGTCGTACAACATTTAAGTTCGGTTATTATGAACATTAGATTGTCAAAAAGTGATTAAACAATCCTAAAATTCACGTCTAGTCTGAGCCGGTTCGTTTCTATTTTGTTGAAGCGTAAAATAATGCGATCTTGCGGCTGGCTTTGTGGTGGCATTTAATTATTTTACCAAAGTTCAGTAACAATTGCCTTGACTGGTTGAATACAGTACAGTAATTTATTTAGTGTCTTTGACGTAGGAGTAGTTACCCAGTCACCCGAGCCTTAGGCTCATGTCAAAACGCACATCAAATAATAATAATAACTGGTATAACAACAATTACATATAGTAAAACCTTTGAAAGGACTAATTAATAACTGAATATACTACTATAATTAAGGGGCCGTCGACATATTCGAAATGCCCCGCTTAACGCACAACGGACTTTTAGGGCATGGACGTTAGTGTGGGGCATTTAGAACAAACACTTTTTCATCAATAGAAGTACACTAGCGCAATTTCTGTTGAATTTCTCGGAAATTTCAACAAGATCTTTTGATTACAAGTATCATGAAATACCTCAAACCTCCAGGTAGTGAAATTCAGTTTTATAGTCGTGTGGATAATGAGTATTTTAGTCAAGATCCGAAATGAGCTCGTACGGGAATTCGAGGTACTGAAAGCTTGTTTTATACTTTGTTTATAAGTGAACTCCCGTGTATTTCATTACTGTTTTTCCTGACCTTATAAAAGCATAAAACAATGGGTGGACATTAAGGGGAAGAGGGGGAGGGGGTCTGACCTTAACGTCCGTTGTGCGTTAAGCGGGGCGTTTCGAATATGTCGACGGCCCCTAAACACTAATGTAAAAAACACTATTTGAAAACTACAATTTTCAGAAGTTAAACATGTTAAAAATGCTGAGAGTAAAACTACATATTATAATTAAAATCGCATTAGGAAAGACATCTAGGGTATTTACAATTGTATTTGGGATTAGTATGTTCTAACTTCTGATTTGTGACGTCACAAGTGGAACACAGAGAAGCGAAAGTCATCTCACTTCAATGCATGACACTGTACATTGTATGTAAACTCTAATTCCCTTTGCCTGAAGTCTTAGCTATGAAGAAGAATCGCTGTCATGCCCGCCAGACGCTATTACGTGCAATGTGTTCCACTTATGACGTCACGGCAAGATCCGAGATTTTACCGGAAGTGAGCATTCTTACGGATTTTTACAGGTTATCATTCGAATTTGATAAAAGAACTCTCAAATTCGTTTTCTACAAGTGATTCTGCATTGGATTCGAATCGGTGGTATTAGAGTGGTTTACATGCCCTTTCATTAATGAGTCCGTGTTCCTAGTTATTCAACACCACAACATCACATCAAAATTCCGATCATTTCAGTTGGAAGACAAAGGGTTTGTTCAAACACTAAATGGATCTTCTTCGGAGGGAATCCGGGCTGGTACAAGTGGTACGCGCTTTGACTCTCACCGCTGTGGCCTGGGTTCGAGCCTCGGCAACATGTGAGTTGAGTTTGTTGGTATCTCGCGCTTGCTCCGAGTGTTCTTTTCCGGGTTCTCCGGTTTTCCTCCCTCTACAAAAACCAACACGATAAATTCCAATTCGATCTGTGGATTAGCCGGGTCCTACCTTTGATCAGCCCCTTTGGTTATTTCAGGTCCCGTTAAAAAAAATTTTTACAGGTTTTTACAGAGTGAAGCGACGGGGAAATTCGTACTCCAGTTTCCCGTTCCTTCCCTTTTACACGAACACGGATAGCCAGCCAATTCTCATTGAAATATAAAACAAAACTCTTGTAGTGTATCTATATTTCGCTTCTATAAATACTGCTTCTGAAGCTTCAATATGCATATTTCCATGGATTATAGAGCGGTTTTCAGTTGAGTGTAGTAAAACCAAACGCAAACTACCCACAGCTAGCCAATCATAGGAGCGAGTAATCACAAGTAACTCATAAATGGCTTCCCTTTGAGCCAACGACAAACCAAAGCAAAACCAAAACCAATTTGCATTTGGTTTTACTTTGGATTCTGATTGGTTGGTTTACTTTCTCAACCAATAGGAGAGCTTAGTAAACGCAAAACCAAAACACTTCCGACACTCAATTGAAATCCGCTCTAGAGTAGTTCTCAATTGAGTGCCGAATTGCTTTCGAATATGATTGGTTAGTTATCCATGATTGTGTTTACTTTGCTTCGTGATTGGTTGAAGTAAAACCAATCGTGAACTATTTCAGTTCGTGATTGGTTCAATTATGTTTTACTTGCTCCTGTGATTGGCTCACTGGTTTTGATTTTTCGACTCTCCTCTAATCCTAGCCTGCGTCACATCCGGACTTTTCTCTGGTATAGTCCGTCTGCGAAGCGTGATTTGAGTACACGTTCTGATTGGCTTTTAAAAATGCTCATTTCTTACACGTCTTCTGACTTGCCATTCAACTGTCACCAGCCTGTCACCTGTTAGTCTCCCCAGAATCCAAGAACCACTCGCGCCAGAACACTCGACTGGCAGGAAATCGTTAGTGGAAATATAGAGGCTAAACTTAAAAATATGGATGTAGAATCGGTTCAAATAGCTTCGTATATATTCTGTTCTTAGCTTTTATCAAGAAATAACAAATATTTTGGAAGAACTCATTTATTTTTAGGCTGAACTAGTGAGCTCGTGTAAAATGCTGACAAAAGCGAGTCGTTGCTTATTTAATTTGTACATTTACGCTGTAATTGGTCTAGACAAATGAGGAATGGAATGTCGTGCTGATGTAACAAGCTGTTGGAGCTATCGCATGGCGTGACGATCCTAGTCATTTCAAAATAGCCAGTCAGAAGGCGTGTGAGAAAAAGCATTTTTAAAAGCCAATCAGAACGCGTACTCAAATCACGGTACGCTTCTCGGGGTCTAGAACAAGCTTTCCGTCGCTGGTTCGCAGACGGACTTAACCGGGGTTCAGTTCGGATGCGACGCAGGCTACTCTAATCCAGGCATAATACCAATACAGACTTCATTATATATTTTGGTATGTAATCAACTAAAGTCGATTGAGGTATGCTAACCGCAGAGAAATGCCGCACTACCGACACTCGTAAACGCAAAGAACAGAACTTTATTTCCAAATTAGGAACTTTGTCACCTCACGGTATTAATGAACGCATTTCGTTTATTTAATTTCAGAATTCACGTATTCACTTACACTTAGATCAGCATGTTCCCTTAGTTTACTCATCAACACTTGCTGTTACAACTATTAGCATTTCTATTGTTGGCGCACTTTCCTTTGATCCCAATTGATACGAGTACACGTTTCCTCAGCGGTAATCATGCACTCGACACTATATAAACCGTTTCCCCACCCACAATTCCCTCTTTTGCTCTGACGAAGGGCTAACGCTCGAAACGTCAGCTGCTACTCGCTTTCCACGGCGGTTAGCATACCTCAATCGACTTTAGTTGATTATACCAATGTTTATCTTCCCCGCCGACGCAGACCAACACTAGTTTTTACAGGAACTAGTTGCCTATCGTTCATTATATATTACGGCCGTGGGAAAGAGAATTAGAGCTCCGATCCATGACTTGGTAATTAGCTGACTATATTAGTTCAGATTTCGTATGAGTGGGACAAACTACGGCGTGTCCGTAGCCTTACCGTACTGCAACCGTACTGCAACCGTACTGCAACCGTACTGCAACCGTACTGCAACCGTACTGCAACCGTACTGCAACCGTACTGCAACCGTACTGCAACCGTACTGCAACCGTACTGCAACCGTACTGCAACCGTACTGCAACCGTACTGCAACCGTACTGCAACCGTACTGCACCGTATTTCTGTAATTTGATTGGATCAGCAGGACAAAAACAGTAGGAACCATTTCAATGTCACGGCATGCCGTACGGTAACCGTGCTGTAGTCAGTGCTGTAGTTTGTCCCACTCATACGAAATCTGCTCTACTACAATCGGAAACACTAAAACACCGAGCACACGACTCAAACTTCTTTTATCATTATCCCGTTTACCAACCACCCTTCCCCGTGGGAATTCGAACGAGTTACGTAAAGCCCTTTTCCAGGGTGACATGGATCAGATTGGTTTACCGACAGTTACACATGTCAAGAAAGTATCAGATATTCCCTTACTTTACGAATTAAGTAAAACATAAATCCCAGCAACTGCGATTAGAACACAATAGTTTCTAACGCGAGACACAACTTTACCACGAAAATAAAAATATCTTCAAAATCAAATCGATAAATGTTCTGGTGTTCTTTCCGTAAATCAGAAGAATTTTACAAAGGCGAACAACGTTGGCGCAAGCTGTTGGGGTGCCCCTGGCTTTAGCCCTACCCAAGAAGATCATTAGTAGCTAAGCTAAATAAACAAACATCTGAGTCGATCTCTCGAATTGTTACCGAATTCCAAAGTTATAGTATAATTTTCAGATCGTTCCAAAAACCGCTCACATTTTTTCTGGAGTTCTTTATAAATCTATATGCTGAATAATAGATGTGTTGAAGAATCCTTCAAGTCAGCCCTCAAATTAACAACAAAGTGTAAACATTTCCAGGAAACGTGATTTGACTATCAGTTCGCCATGCAGAATAGTTTAAGTTTGACACAGAGAGGATATATTGGTGTATGCATCTGGCGTTTACTAAAACTTTATCAAAACATACAGCAGTAACTATGTTCTTACCCGTTCCTGCACGCGTTCCATATCTTGTGTAGTTGGCCTCTTGTCCAGTCGTTCTTGTGCCTCTATCTCCTTCAGGGCTACCCTCATCACTTCTTCCTCTTCAGCTCGTCGGAGAGCATACCTATCAACTCGAGCTTTCAACTCCAGCTAACAAAAACATTTTTTTGCTAATCATTTTCGCTTCTTTGCTTAGCACCTATTTAAATTTTGTCTCAAAAATTTGGGAAGATATCCCTGTTGATATAAAAAAATTAGGCTATCCAGGGCTCGAAATTAAGAAAATAAAGGAGGCGTAATTTTACGCCCAGCTTAAAAATTTTAGGCGTAATTCTCCAAAATTTAGGCGTAATGTAATGTAAACTATTTTCCCGCGCGAAACAAGTTGTTTTGCATAACAAAAGGCTATGTTTTGCATGACAAAAGGCTATGTTTTGCATGACAAAACCTATAGATAGGAGCTGTCAAACTTTGACATTTTACGGTTTAACTAAGTTCAGACTTCACACGCCAAACGTCGCCGCGTAATTAGTAAACTATGCGTTTCAAACTTGAAACAACAGACAAAAAAGTTTACACTAAACGCTTGCTTGCAAATGGTAGTAATTTTTTCAAAAAAATCACATAGTTTTAGAGATTTGGAAATAAGACTTGTCTTCCGATAATTTTTACCTTTGTAAAAGGATCTAGGCGTAATTTTACGCCTAAGTGGAAAACGTTAGGCGTAAAACGAAAAAATCTAGGCGTATTTACGCCCGTATCGGGCGCAATTTCGAGCCCTGCTATCTGCAGTTTAAAAAGTGTTACAAAATGTTTCTTCTCAAGTCACAAGTCTAATTTTATGTGTGTACCTTTCAGCAATTAATTATTGAATTGCTGTTGTCATTACTGTTTTCTCCTCTTCTCTGCTCACGAACATGGCATGTTCTTCTTGCAAAAAAAATACCAACTCGCAGCCTTGACACTGGATAGATTTATCTTTTCAACTTTTCATATGGCGGTGGTCAGCTCGAAAGCGTATTGCTCTTCTAACCACCGCACACTTCATTATCTAATATATTTTTCATATGTAATCTTATAATTCTCTAATTGTAATACTTCTTGTAAACTATCCTGTATAACTTGCTTCTGAAGTGTAACTAAAATGAAACTGAATGAAACTGAACTGATAGTTTTAAAGTGCTTCTAAACGCTTTTGCATTATTCTCATGGTGCCTTTCTATCACAACAACATCAATTTATAAAGAATATACACAGTTTGTGAGTTGTTTAAAAAGAAACAAATAAGTTTAGTCAAAATTTTAAGTATTTCCTCCCTCCTCAAAAATCATCACGTAAGCTTGAACGTAGTAAGTAAAGAATATACGAGTGTAGTGTAAGCGTGTGTGGAGTGAACCGGTACGGAAGAGCCCCTCACGGGGAGTGCCTTGTTGTAAAACAGTATTTATTTATTTATAAGTGCATGCAGAACATAGAAAATTATCTTTAAACCGACCAAAACTTTCTTTACAGAAGTACTCAAAACGCTTCGGAGGTTCATAGATATTAATAAAAAATGTCAGAGGGTGTACTTGAAAGGCTCCTCGATCGTAAAGCATGACACGAATCTTGTTTTTGTAGCTCAGATTGAGTATTTTTTTAAATCTACATACATGTACTGAAACCTTTATCCCCAAGATCGTTTTGTTACACGATACAAAGAAATCAAAAACACCACCCTTTTTGGCGTTACTCTTTTAGCGTATTTTGACGTTATTAAAGCCAACGAGCAGTATTCAATATAATTTAATAAAAATATGTAATCAATTACTGTGGAGTTCCTCTTCTGACACAAATGTCACTGTTGACATTTGGCGTTAGTTTGAGGATACTTTACCGTGACTGTAGCCAGTTATTTAACGTTCGGCCAAACGTAGCGAACTAGCGGCTCACAGCTAGGTTACATATATTCAAAATATAATTAATAGAAAAGGTAGAATTTAAAGTTAACTCTCTGGTGGATTTGGAATTCCAGTCCTGAGGATTCGTTAGTAATGTTACGAGAACATAGGCCCTCAAATTAAATATACTAATGGGAAAACATAACAACGATAAAAGGAAAAATAAAATATATATGTTTCCTAATTGGATATGTAATTATCGGTGCTCGCTCGAAGGCTGTCATTGATGGCGCCAGTGCGTTCCGACGGCCTCCTTGGAAAATAAAATTAATGGACTAAGGAATAAAATTCTGACACATCTGATTAAATTGTGGTTAGAATTGTAATTCCTACGGATGTTCTTCTGACGTTTCAACATAAATTATTTGTATAGGGCATTCTCGCAACAACCTATATTTAGCATTTAACTTAAGTCAAACTTAGTTTTACTACTTTCACCGAGGAAAATTCCTCTATAATGTAATACACTTTTATCTTGTGCATTTCAACTGAGTTCTTTTTATATCATAAATGCGTTTTTGACAATATTTTACCTGGAGGTAATGAGCCTTCTACTGTGGTTTGGATCTGTCATTACAGTAGCTACCAATTAATCTTATTTTCTGTTATCGTCTTTTGGTACAGTCCTGCTCATTTTGTAGAAATTCTGCGTGTGCAAGTTTTGGAAGTCCACGCGAACTGCGAATAAGCTCGTTTAGCTCAAGTCATTTTGTCTGTTTAGTCATTGACTAGAGAGAACTTTTACCTTTTGAATTCACTTGTTTTCGATTCAAACCTAGATATTTCTTCATGGACGGTTAGGTCTTACTGTCTTAAAACGAACATCGTTAAGCTTGGTTAGTTTCATAATTCTAAAATACTTTAAATTTCTTTTTAAGGTACTTTTGGGCGTACGATTTTAAGTTACGTAATGAGGCTATGAATCTGGTACAACGGGTTCATAACCTGTTTTCCCAGCTAAACTTGCAAGCTTGCACTCGCGTGTATACCTTTTGTTATATAAAGACTAGCTTGTAAGATTTTAGTTAGAATGAAAGTTGCTTTAGAGCAATCTACCCTGGAGAGGAAAATAAAACCAGATGAAACCGCCTATGGACAACTGTCCTTCGATCCCCGGTTCCTGAAAGAACCGGGAGATGGGATCTACCGATGGCCGTACGCGCCGATCGTTTTTCGGTGGGGAAAAACATCGCTATCAAAATCATCAAAACAAGATGATAACCTTGGAGAAAGCTTATTTCTTTCGGTCCCTAACAGTATTTGGTTTTGTTAAAAGGATACCCGAGTGAAAAACACATTTGGGCTCAAAAGCATCTTTCAGATGTACTTTGTTCAGAAAATGTTTTAAAACTTGATAAAACTTGTTTTCTTTGTAGAATTTTCACACGCTTGGAATTAGAGTAGATTTTCACCGATATGGCAGAGCAATTTCGTACTAGAACAAAAATATAATGAAGACGATATTGTGAGAGAAGTTCAGAAGACTGGGAGGACGAGGAAAAGCATGCGGAAGACGAGAATATCAGACGAACAACAAAAGGCGACTACCGAGCTAGCTAGTGCTATAAAGATTCGCTGTGTGTGTTTTTGTATGGAACTTGTCAGCCTTAAACACAAGACTAAAGGTAGATTATTACAATATTGATATCGGCATAGCAATCGAAACTTGTTTAATTTGACCCAGAGAGATAATCAGGGTGTAAGCAAGCCACATAATTTTAATTTCGTTTACCTAACCGATGTGTTGTGAAACAGCGCGCGCGCTTGATCGCGCCAATGCTTTCACACAATTTAATAAGGGAATGGAATTATTTTTGCAATAAAATTGCTCCGAGTGTCTCGTTCTTGTGTCATTGCATATATTCTGCTATGTTGGGCTAGTTATGATCGGTTTTTACAGGAAGGTTTTAACTTTTCAGGTTTTTCGTTTCAGTTGCACAAAGCCATGCAGTCAGTACAGATCGAACCGGATAACTCGCAAATTATATAGCTCCAATAATACATAAGTTTCGAAAGCAATGCCAATATCAATATTGTCATAATCTACCTTAGTCTTGCGTTTAAGGCTGACAAGTTCCATACAAAAACACAGCGAATATTTACATCATAGCACAACACCAGTATAGCACTACTCCACTAGCTCGGTAGTCGCCTTTTGTTGTTCGTCTGATATTCTCGCCTTCCGCATGCTTTTCCTCGTCCTCCCAGTCTTCTGAACTTCTCTCACAATATCGTCTTCATGATATTTTTGTTCTAGTACGAAATTGCTCTGCCATATCGATGAAAATCTACTCTAATTCCAAGCGTGTGAAAATTCTACAAAGAAAACAAGTAGCTACAAGTTGACCGTAAGACTCCGGTGAGACGAAGTGACGTAAAAAACGTCACAGGAATTAATGTGAACAAAATGGCGGCGCCCAGGTCTTCGCGGGGCCAACTTTGAGGGGCTCGTTCTCAACTCTGAAAAAGTTTTATCAAATTTTAATACATTTTCTGAACAAAGTACATCTGAAAGATGCTTTTGAGCCCAAATGTGTTTTTCACTCGGGTATCACTTTAAGCTTTGAAATATGAAAGAAAAAATCCCCAGTTTGAAAGTCATGTTCTTATAATACTCTGTGATATTAAACTCAGTTACCCTGTCAACTTCTGGCACAAAGAAATCTTGTTCAGTATCAGGTCGACATTCCAGGGAGACCTGTGTTCAACAGACACTTTAGATTGTTTTGCTGAAGCTTTGGTTGAACTGCATTAATGCATTTCAATACAACTCTATACAGTGACCTGTACTTTCAACACTTCTCCTGACCTGCACTTGACCTCTGTCTATAACATGATTTCAAAGGACTGTAACTCCACGGATAACGATGTTCAACCTAATTGGCCGGTAACAAAACGAGCAGGGGACTGGGACCGAGTTTATCAGAATTACTCTAATTCAAAAATGAAGTTCATCACATGATAGAGCATGTTGAAATTAGCATGTGTGCCAAGTTTGACGTGATTCAAGTGAATCTTGTCTGAATTATAAGCAATTGAAATTTATTTGTCCCTCCAAAATTTTACAATGAATGTATGCTTTGGAGGGACAACGTTAAAAAATAAGAGAGTTTGTATGGGAAAATTGACATATTTGATGCCTTCTAGCATCGTCAATATTGAGCCAAAGTTCACCAAACTTTCCAGACTACCTTAGTTTGATCTGTTCTTTTGGAAAAATAATGCTCGATTTGACTAGTTATTAATTGAATTAGTTTTACTGACTCGGTTCCAGTCCCCCGCTCGTTTTGTTACCGGCTAATTATCTCCTGTGTCAGATATAAATATCCTTACCCGTCTTTTCTCTTCTTTCTCTTTCTCCTTGGCCTTGAATAGGTGTTGCTTGAGTCGAACCTCTTCTAATTTCGCCTTTTGAATTTGCTTTTGTACCTGCAGACAAAAAAGTAGTCAATAAACTCAATCTCAGTAGTAGGACAGGGATGGAATTACTCCTTTTTTTTGCGGCGGAATACAGTAAATGCGGAGGATTTCATTAATGACGTCATAGACTGCAGAGGATTTCATTATCTATTGTTTTCAATTGCGAGGAGAAGGTGGCAGAGGAGGTGGAGGAGGAGGAGGTGGAGGAGGAGGAGGAGGAAGAGGAGGATCTTTAATTATTTCTGCCTCATCGCTTATCATGTTTGAATCAATAAAATCTTGTTCCAAGTATTTTGTTTTGTTGATTATGTTAATTGTGGTAGTTTCGTTACAGAGAAGAATTTGCAGAGAAGATTGTTTTTGCTCCAAACAATAGGGCTATAATTGTTTCTGTCAAACTGTACTGATTTCCCTTCTTTTATTGCTAATATCAAATTACAATAGCAGAGTTTAGCCTCCTCCGCAGGCAACTCTTATATGTTTCAGATCCGGCTTCCGGCGAAGCCACGAGGGGACTGGGGAGGGAGAGAAGGAGAAAGAGTTGCCTGCCAAATTTGAACATAATTTCTGCGCACTGCGCATATCATTAGACGCATAACAAAAACATATTCAGTGGGGTGGGACAACAGCGAAAATAATGGCGTCGATAAACGAAGAAGTGTTCAGTTCAACAGCTCCAGTTCAACCGTGTAAGAAATTGGCTTCCTTGAGACCGTTGCCTAATTTTCAGTTTGAACGGTTGTGGTGTAGAAACTTCCATACAAGCCAGTATAGTATATGGCGTATAACACGACATGTATCTAAAAATAACAAATATACGACCATCTACAAAGGCAATACGTTACGAATATTAATCCCGGTTACAATTTAAAATTATTGTGTTTTGGATGAGATTGAGAGTTACTTCTGGCATCCCAGCACTCTATATATCTTGTCAATTCTAATTCACTGTAAAATATTTATAGAATGTGAATAAATCGTTGTAACCTACACCAAGCCAACATGCCGTGAAACAGGAAATAGCGTGTAACGAACGTGAGTGCATGCCACTAAGAATTGTTTACCATAATAATTATGAACGAAACATCTACTGTATCTTCAGAAATAACCGGTAAACGGTGCTTTTGTCAATTTTGAGATTTCATAAAAGCATAAAGGCATAGTATGACTAACTGGGGTAATCAAATGAGTTCATTTGGTCTTGTAATAACGACTGGAGAGCCGACTTCTCATCAGGGGTTAAACAGGCCAGGGTTGTTTAGTGGCCGAAAGGCGAATACTTTGACAATGTTAAGGTGCATGAAATGAGGGCAGGAATTAAACAGAAGTTGAATTAAACAACCATATATTCCTTTAGGCGTTACAATTGTAGTCCCGGATCAGTTTCCTTCTGTTGTATGGTGACTGTTGACTCGATCCTGCACTCGATCGCTGTTCAAACTTTCCTTGGGATGTTTGACTTAATAGGTTTGAGTGACTGAACGGCTAGCCCTAGGTTTCACCTCGGCTAATTTTGCTTTAATACTTCAAGTTCAGCGCTTTCCTTTTCTATCTGCTGTTTTCTGGACTTCACATCTTTCAGAACGCTCTTGTAACCTTTATCTTGGAACATGTTTGTACTTTGTTTATATTGATGAGCGCAATAATTCCCTTGGGTAGAGGGGTACAGGACAAGGTCCATATGGTACAGGAGTCGGTCCGTACACCTCGATATTTGGCAGGCATTTCCTTTTTTTCCTTCTTCTTCCCCTGCCCCTCCTCCCTCATTTGTTTCACCACATATACCACAGGAAGCCCGGTTTCACATATTTTTTTCTCGATTTTTTCGATTTTAATTAGGAGCTGCGTGCGGAGGAGGCTAAGCAGAGTTATTAACGAAACTAATGTAGATATTTTGGTATCCCTTATGAGGTTATTTATCATTAACTCTTTATAAAACAGTCTCTTGTCCTTCACTTAGTTAGGTAGGCTTATAATTGAACACATGCACCAGTAAATGTGGTGAAAACACAGATCTTGGTCTTGTCACACTCAATGGTTGTTTATTATGACTTAATACACATGTAATCTCGACATGACTCACCTTATACTCGCTGAGTTTGACTACACGTTCAACTCTCTCCTGCTCAAGCTGTTCCTCCTTCTTTCTTCTTTTGGTGTCTTCCTCTTCAACTTCTGTCTCGGCCTTTTCTAATAACTCTTGCTTCTCAGACTAAAAATATATAACAACACTCCACAGCATTACATTTGAAACTGTATGTTGGTAATTTTTCATTTGCTTTATAGCTCTGAGTAAATATATACTGGAGTGAAATTTCAGAATTCTAAAAGCAGTGTTTACAACAGTACTGAGCGGCGTGTGAATCGATTGGATTTGACAAGTTTGAATTACAATGTACATGTAGGTGTGGTAGATGAACTAGTTTCGTCAGATGAATTAGTTTCGGCAGATGAATTAGGTACGGCAGATGAATTAGGTACGGCAGATGAATTAGGTACGGCAGATGAATTAGGTACGGCAGATGAATTAGATACGGCAGATGAATTAGGTACGACAGATGAATTAGGTACGGCAGATGAATTAGGTGCGGCAGATGAATTAGGTGTGGCAGATGAATTAGGTACGGCAGATGTATTAGGTACGGCAGATGTAATAGGTGCGGCAGATGAATTAGGTTCGGCAGATGAATTAGGTGCGGCAGATGAATTAGGTGCGGCAGATGAATTAGGTGCGGCAGATGAATTAGGTATGGCAGATGAATTAGGTATGGCAGATGAATTAGGTGCGGCAGATGAATTAGGTGCGGCAGATGAATTAGTTACGACAGATGAATTAGATACGACAGATGAATTAGGTGTGGCAGATGAATTAGGTACGGCAGATGAATTAGGTACGGCAAATGAATTAGGTTCGGCAGATGAATTCTACCCCTGCGCTTTCAGTCGCAGTCTGCATTAGCCAATCAGCAACGTTTCTTTTGCATTGCCAGTATCCATTTATCGGTTTGTTTCTCCATACATTTCAAACCGGCGGGGAAGTGAACTCAAAAAACATTGTTGAAAAAGGCGGACATTGTTCATATATTATAATACTTTTTTTGAATAAGAAAGGTTCCAGATCTACGGCCAACAAACGTCTTCAATTGAAACTGTTGCCATTGACAACTAATCATTGGCGCGTTCCAGTGTGTACTCATCTGGCTACAACTGCCTCCCGGTTAGCTCATTGGTTAAGCTCCGGTCTGTCGAGCGGGAGGTCGCTGGTTCAAACCCCGGCCAGACCAACACTCAGGGTCTTAAAATAACTGAGTAGAAGGTGTTGTCTTTACATAATACAGTAAACGGTTAGACCTTCACGTCTTCTCGGATAAGGACGTAAAATCGTAGGACTAGTGTCCCCAATTAGCTGCAAACCTAAATACATTGACACTTTCTTACTTTCTTACTTACATGTACTTTATACTTACTTACTTACTCTGTCATATTGATCTTCTTGTTTTGAGTCAAAACTCATGCACCTGTTTGTCTAACATGAAAGATGGAAATAGTGGCCGGTGATCGGTAATTACCGATTAAATTTTGCCAGCCAAAAATAAATTAACACGAAGGCACTGACTGTCGAGTCAGCTGTTTTGTTCCTATATTTACATGCCTGAACATTAATTAACCTGTTTCCAGTACCTGTTTATCATATTTCCACTCGGTGATGGCCTTTCTCTTGTTTTCCTTGAGCATCAAGTATTCACTGTACCAGTCATTGTGTTGCCGTACATCATCTGCACTCTTACCGGGAATAGATGATCCTGCCGCACGCATAAACACCTCTGCATTCTGTCAAAAATAGGAACTACATGTAGTTGAAGAACCAGATACGCTGAACGTTAGTTGCCATTAATGTTGGCTAAAGTGAACAATTTGCCAACCACTTAATTACACACAATTTTACCAGCCACTTACCAACCACACCACCATGGCAAAACGTTCTGCTCTGCTGGCCGAAAGAACGAAGGCTCCGATGGCTTTAACTTTTTTAGTAAATAATTTTATAACTTAGTACTAAACTCACAGTGAATTACAAATTATAAAACTTCAACCTGTTAAAGTCTTAGGCTTTATAGCTTTTAAGTAGTTTTTTTTTTAGGGGGGGGGGGGGGGGGGGGACATTGCACATTCGTACCAAAAAATAAAAACAGCGGTGATTGTCTTTGTTTCCTTTTAGTTTCGGCGGGAAACTTGGGAGACAGACGCACGCGCGACCGGCTCATATATCAAAAACGCATGCACGTGACATTTTGCCACGGGCCACTTACCGATGATGTATTTACGTTGCAACTTGTTCACTTTAGTCATTAATGTTGCATTAGAAGCTCATTACATGTCCAAATAATTTCATCCTAGGAATGAAGAGCCTTTTCATGTCAATCGAAAAACTTTAGGACCTAGTTGTTCAAAAGTAGCTACATGTAACTTGCTATCCACATGATAAGGATAACATAAGTTAGTTAGGATACCAACTATCTACTGGATAACTTGCTATTAACCTGATTAATCCCTATTCAGTGGATAAAATAAGTTAGCTAGGATACTAACTATCTACTGGATAACTTGCTATTAACCTGATAAATCCCTATTCAGTGCATAAAATAAGTTAGGTTAATACTTATCCACTGGATAACTTAATATCCACGTTTTAAACATCTGGTGCAAGAGTATGGGGGGATGTTAAGGATCTATTAGCAACAGGGCCTGGTTTATCGATGCTATAAGGGTAAGTGTTACCGCAAGGTTAAATCACTAAAACAAGGTTAAACTCTACAGATTACAATAATATTACAGATTTAGCACTATCCTACATGTAGGAATCAAGTTACCATTGCTTGGAACAACTAGGCCCTGATTATTAGGAAACTTTCACTGTCTGGCTGAGTATGTTAAATGAAAACCCTTTGTTTGCCCAATATGTTCCATGTGCACTGTACCTTGTGTTTAGCCTTGAGTTTGAGGAACAGCTGGTGATCATAATCCTCCCAGCCTCCCAGGTGGCCTGCTGTTTGTAGGAGGAATCTCTGTAGAGGAATGGAATACAGTACTGAGAGTTCAAATGATTTAGAGCTACCTTTGCAGCTACTCTTCCTTCAATTTGAGTCATGTACTTTTTTTTTATCCTACAGTATAGGACTGTCACAATTAACAATTTAAATAATTCTAAATCAAATAAAACAATAGCACTTTTGTTGTAAAACACTAGCTCTTTTGTTGTGAAACACTAGCTCTTTTGTTGTAAAACACTAGCTCTTTTGTTGTAAAACACTAGCTCTTTTGTTGTAAAACAATAGCTATTTTGTTGTGAAACAATAGCTTTTTTTGTTGTAAAACAATAGCTCTTTTGTTGTAAAACTAGCTCTTTTGTTGTAAAACTAGCTCTTTTCTGGTGAAACAATAGCTCTTTTCTGGTAAAACAATAGCTCTTTTGTTGTGAAACAATAGCTCTTTTGTTGTAAAACAATAGCTCTTTTGTTGTAAAACAATAGCTCTTTTGTTGTAAAACAATAGCTCTTTTGTTGTGAAACAATAACTCTTTTGTTGTGAAACAATAGCTCTTTTGTTGTGAAACAATAGCTCTTTTGTTGTGAAACAATAGCTCTTTTGTTGTGAAACAATAGCTCTTTTGTTGTGAAACAATAGCTCTTTTGTTGTGAAACAATAGCTCTTTTGTTGTGAAACAATAGCTCTTTGTTGTGAAACAATAGCTCTTTGTTGTGAAACAATAGGGACAACAATTTACAGGAGACAGACACAGCAATAGTTGGTATTTTCTCGGTGTAAGAAATCCGAATTTGTAGGGTTCCCTAAAAGTAAAAACTAAAGCAACACTTAGAAATTTTTAGAACGGAAATACTCACAAGTACGCCACCCTCAACTATATTAAAAATATTTAGCGTTTCGGAAGAATCGAAACAAACCCGAACCCTGATTTTAAACTAAACCATAACCATCACTAATCCCTCACCACTACGCCAGGAGGGATTTTGCTGCCGATGATCGCTTTTTTGAACTTTTATCTTGCTTTTCTCGTTAGCATAACTAATCATTACTATGTATTGTTTCTTAAACACTGCTGAAAACAATTTGCAATTCAAATATTCTGGTTTCTTACACCAAGAAAGAACCCAATAGTTCCAACCATCTACATGTATAAGAAGCATTTGAGATGAAATATTTTTGGGTCATTCCACGGTATTTTGGACATGAAAACCAGTTTTTTAAATGTTTTCCAACAGACCTAAAGTGTTCATAGAATTGTAGCTAAATGATGATAGTTTATTTTAAAATATGACTTTTTTCGTTGCAGGTCAACATTGTTGCATAAATTATAATCAATTACAATAAAAGCCAAAATGGCCGTTGCGGAGGGGACAAATCAATCACTTATTTATAAATTAAACAAAAACTGAAAACTTTCAAAACTTATCAGGACATAAACTATTCCATGTTCCTTTTAAAAAGCAGTTTTTACATGCCGACTCTTTGGTCAGAGTCACATGGTAGACATTGTCCATTTGGTAAATTTCCCGTCCGCAACATTTTCACACCTTAAAGTTTATGTTATTAGTGGTCAAATAGTCATATTAGGTACACAGTATGATAACTTTTGATTTATACCTGGAGGTATATTGTGCTGTATTGTAAAGTTCCTGGGCTCTCCATTTAAAGATTTAAATAAGTTCTATTTTATGTTGCGGAGGGGACATTTCTGTTGCGGAGGGGACATGTTCTAAGAGGTGAATCTAAATTATATTCAAAAATGTGTAAGTAAAATAGTACAATTAAAACAAGATATTATAGTGTTTCTGTATTCATGTCTAATTATAGTAAGTAACCCAAGACACATTTAAAAGTTAACAATAAATCGGGCCTTTCATTTAAATTCTAGTAAAACCACAGGTAGTCCTACATTGTAACTACAATGTACATGTACAGTTTAATTTGTATGAGTCTGCTTGTGCTAAATATAAATTACAGCAACTCAACTGAAAAATATTTTTATATGTATGGAACTTTTCACCATCATTTGGGAGATTTTTAATCCATTTTTCCCATTTGCTGTCACTTTTCTCTTTTTCCCATTTGCTGTTGCTTTTCTCCTCTCTGCTAAAACATCTACTGACAGCTTTTTTACAATATGATTTATGTGGCTTTGCATAATTCAAGTAATTTCCTGTCATTTATTTTAACTTGTACATAATTTAACAGCACTTAATATACTTGCAAAGAATGCTGGTAAATCCTGTACTGAGTATATGCAGTAGGAAGCAATGAATTGTGAGTAATTACAATGACATCTGCTCTGATTTAATATGGCTTCTCTGTAGGGTTATTTTGATGTTCCTTGCTTTGTTGGTGAATTACTACATGTATGTCCTCTAATACAGAAAGGAGTAGAATTAAATTAAATAAAATAATATAATAATGTATAAGTGTGGACAAAATGTTCCCTCCGCAACGTCCCCTCCGCAACAGGTCACAGTCTAGATGAAACCAGTTTTGATAAGAATATAGCAAATGCAGCTGCACTTTTTCATAGCAGCGGCCGGAGTCTTAAAATGCAGTCTGTGTCTTCATTTTATTATTATTTTTGTTCTGTCCTGTAAAACTATTGATCAGTTCTGACCTTTGCCGCTAACAATGTGGGTCGGAGACGCTGCGATCGAGCGATAAAGCAGGAGGCATGCGTATTAGTTGAAAGATAAATGTTCGGTAGAGAGCTTTAGAGGGTTTAAGGCTACCGTCACGTCATGAAGTACTCAATTTGCCTCTATCTTTTCTCTAACCGAGTTATTAATATGGATGAAGTATTGTTGACTCAGGCGAAACTACGGCGCCTTAATACATTCGATCTGCGCTGTCTGGAGAAATCTGATGCACATTTAAAAACGTAAGCGAAATACAATCTCAGGTTGAGTGTATACAAACACGTTTGGATATAAACGGGTATCCGATTATAATCAAAGGTTAGATTTCGTCAGGCACGCTCAGATAAGAAAGTTCAAAGCTCTCAGACTAGGCGAGACGAGGAGTATCGATTTCGATGAGTCATTGTCAGAAATCTATTCCTAAACCGATGTTGAAAGTTTGGTCAGGTCTTGTTCAAGTTCAACCACACAGCTAAGGCATGTTTTACGACAGAATAACCTGTAGTTCTACTGGATATTATACATGTCTGCTAATATGGGGAAAACTGGGGGAAAATCAACTTTGACGACAGAAACCCTCATTGAGCCAAGCGGAATATTTACATGATCCGGTAAGATTCTTACAAATCTTAGTTAAGCAGATGTTTTCAGTGTATACCAACTGAAATGCTGTACTCATTTTCTGGTTGAAGAAATAAACTAAAGGGGACCTATTTGAAGAAGTATATTGACTTACATTGTGTTGTTGATTTTTACCCAATTGTAGTTAAATAACTGGCATGATTTACATCGATAGAGTATTTCGTCTTACCTTATAACATATAAGCATAAATTATTGCAGAACTTGAGAACATAATTATTGAAAATTACTTGAAAATACAAGAGTGCTTGTAGTCAGAGCGTAGTAAATGGAGCGAATGTAATCGGGAACGAACAACCGAAACAAACACTAGCTGGAAACCCAGTACTGTATTAAATTTGTAAACTCGAATATCCAGAACGGTATTTCAGAAAGTCGTTTCAGGCTTCGTAAATGTTCCAGACAAGATATATATTCTTGTGGGCCTTCCTGACACGTATTTCCCCACTGTACTTTTAATAGCTTTGCTGTTGTCAGAAACTCGTCCTAAATATCGTCCTAAATTATCCGATCCCACCTATAATTTTATTCAGGGCCCGGATAATCTGCTAGAAATTACGTCTATATATATATATATATATTCTTTCAGGAAACTAATAACCAATCAAGAGAATTTGTATAAAGTTGGACTAAAAGCTAGCTAGCACCGCCATAGACTGGAATGAAACTGGTGAAAGGTCATCCGCTCGCATAGTGAAAGCCTAATAGAAAACTTATTAATTTGCCAGGTCACGCAAAGTAACTGGAAGACGGAAGTCAGTCTCGCCTTGCATTCACACATTTTGTCGTAAGTTCACGTTAGTCGGGACAAATAGATTAAAAAAAAACTTCAAAAAACTTCAGCTTTCGAACAATGTCAAAGTTGATTTGAAAAAAACCCGGTCCGAAGTAAAATGGGAACTGAACTCTAAAATCAACCCAACGTCAAGTTCTGCTATTTTATTGTTCTGTGTTGCGCGTCTTTGAAGAAAAAAAGAGTTTTCATGTTGGAATGTCCGCTGATAAATCTAGTTGTAGTTAGACGGAAAATACATAGAGTATAGTACCGTACCGGTCACCGTACTGCATTGATAACAATAGGACAACACAACTAAGTTTATTATTTTATTATTATCATGATAATGGCGTTCCCCTAGGATAACACAGATAGCCCGACAATACAAAGACGGTACACACTGATACCACAGATATCCCGAAACAACTAAGCCGATAACACAATTTTTATTATTTCATTATTATGCTTTTCTGTTAATTAAATCATGAAGCGCTGGTGCACTCATGTTCAATCGTGTTCTGACTCGTGTGGAGTTATATTTCAGATCCTACTAGTATTTGGATCTTAGTATTTGTGGGCTACCTGTGTAATCCTGGGTACCCTGGCTTATTACGTGACGGTTGCTCGTGTTTATTCGTGTTCTACTTGCGTTCACTCGTGTTCACTCGTGTTCTACTTATGTTGTTCACAACGTCTAAACAAACATGTATTCTAAAGATATAAGTTCTGCTTTTATATTTGTCTGTGTTGCGCGTCTGAAGAGAAAATCGATTCTCCGCTGATCAATTTAGATTGTGTGGCGGCTCAATTCAAAGCAAATTTTCCCATGTCGACCTCCAACACAAATAAAACACAATGGTTCGCAATTAGGAGCCATTAGTCCAGTAAAAAATAGACTTGAGCCGTCTGAGCGGACGCTGTGAGAAAGGTTTCAGATTTTCTCTTCATAGACGTGTAACAGAGAAAAAATAAACAGCACAATTTAGATATTTCGAATACATCTTTGCATAGACATTGAGTTGATTTTAGGCTTGAGTTCTCATTTAAGGCGCGTGCAGCTTCTTGTTACTCTGGTGCTGCTTCGTGATGCGACTGTGCGTGCATACTTTCGCATCTGATAGTCCAATCCAATTTGTCTTGAGTGATTGTACATGTGTACTATAAACAGTGATCTGGCTATGTGCATACTAATAACGATGTGAATGCAGGTAGCCCGAAAATACCTTACTGAAAACACAGGTAACCCGACACAACTGAGCCAAGCTTAGGATAACACAGGTAACCCGAAAATACAAAAAGCGGGTACCCCACTGATAACACAGGTAACCCGAAACAAGTAAGACGAGAAAACAATTAAATGTTTTTTTTATTATTATTATAATGTTTTGATAATTATGAACCGCTGTGCACTCATGTGGAGTTTTAGATCAGATCATCATAGTATTTGGATCCTAGTAGTTTTTAGCTTGCTGTGTTAGACTAGGGTGCCCTACATGTAGCTTACTTGAAGTCGCTCGTCTTCACTCGTGTTCTGACACATGTGGGTTTTAGGGCAGATCGACAGCTGTGCGTGTGTACTTTTGCATCTGATTGTGCGTTCATAAAGTGCCAAACACGCAGGTGAATGGGTAAGCTAAGAACAGTTAACCCGAAACAACTAAGATGATAACACAATTTTTATTATTGATTTTTTCACTATAATTTTTTGTTAATTAAATTATGATTCGCTAGTGCACTCGGGTTCTGACTCGTGTGGAGTTTTAGATCATGCAGTTCGTCACCATTTGTATCCTAGTATTTTTGGGCTATCTGTGCATGTTATCCAAGAGTATCCTGGCTTACTTAACCTCGCTTGTGTTCACTCATGTGCTACTTGTGTTCGTGTTGTACTTGTGTTTACTCGAGTTCTAATGAACTCGTGGAGTTTTAGATCAGATCAACTGTCTCTGCCTACTTTCGCATCTAATTGTGCGTTCGTAATGTGCCAAACACGCACTGAGGTGTATGAGAGCATCCGCGTTGTAAATGATACGCCGGAGTTCAAGCTGCGTGCAGCTTCTTGTTTACCATTAATCTAAAGTAGATAAAGTACTCTTTGGCACAAAAAATATATACATTTAAAATTCATTGCAGAATCAGAGAAAATTTCACTTAAACCTGGTAAATGAAGAATAGCAAATTCTCTGAGTCCCATACGCAACAGTAACTTATCTTATTACAATCTGCCATCAGTACTATTGCAGAGAGAATAACAACATTATAGTACATAGATATAATGGATATCCACAATATAAAGGCAACATTGATCAGCTCTAATTATTTTATATCAAGTTATGGCATGAAAACTGCTTCTGAATGTCCCCTCCGCAACATACATAATACCGTGGAATGAACCTTTTCCAGCCAAGGTTCCTTTTAAATACCATCATACACGTATGTGTACCTCAAATGCTGCCACTGCAGGAGGCAGTGATGTTGTCACTGTGCTTGCAGCCTTGTTTACACTAACTGCTGTTGTTGCAGGTGCAGGCAGCTGAGACCAGGAATCAAACTTCTTCTCGGCAGCTGTCAGTTCCTGTAAAATGGTTCTCTCTTCCTGGAGAAGCTCATCATAACTATGACAAGAGATAATTAGAGTTGGTTGCAGTTAAATGATAACTTTTTCAATATACCAATCAGGATTTCTGGTAAATGACATTGATAATGAAGATGCAGGCAAATTCTTAAAATTATAGATTACTACATGTAGTGCTGATGAGAATATTTGTATTAGTATTATTCAAAAAATATGATCCATTTTCTGTGCCACCATAGTTGTACATGCATACAAGTTTGTGACATCAGGAGTTTGGGAAAAGGAATCTAAAATAACTTACAATGTGGAAAGAGTAGTGGAGAGCTGGAGTGGTGCAGAGGTTAATAAGCACTTCACCTCTCACCTCTGTGGCCCAGGTTTGATTCCCGGATGCACCGCCATTTGTGATTTGAGTTGTTGGTTAATCTCGCCCTTGCTCCGAGGGTTTTTCTCCGGGTCCTCTGTTTTTCCTCCCTCCGCAAAAACCAACACGCTAAATTCCAATTCGATCTGTGGATTATCAATCTGATTGACTTGAAACTTCTAATCTATCCTAAAGTTGAGTCGATTGACTTGAGTTTTGTGGTCAGATCACTTGAAAACGTTTGAGCAGCCTCAAGTTTTGATCAGATTGAACATGCAGTCCTCATCATGTAATTAAGGGAGCACGTCCAAATATCGGGCGGAAATCCGATTATCGGAATCGGATCCGATGCCCTTTCCGATACTTGAGCATCGGGAAAATGTAGAGGTACTTTCAAGTCTTGTCCGATTCCGATCGCAAATATTCCGATCCGATCCGATCCGATCCGATTGAACAATTTAACAGTGACTTGTTCGGAACTCACATCGATCTGTCCGATTTCCAAGTTGCTCTATTAAATTTTTGTAAACATGATTTACGCCATCATGAGTTGACATAAACCCAAGTTCAACTCAGTGGAGCCGAGCTGCTCAGGCAGCGATCCCACGCTTCGGAAAACAACAAACAGACCCCAAGACAGACATGAAGAACTACATTTTTATTCGACCCGATAGAGCAACGGACATTGCATTTCGAAGAAATTTCGGCAAGCGTACGTGTTCATTGCACAATAATATTTCGTATTTTAACCTTTCTTCCACCAGGATCGATTTAACGCGTGACAAATTCGAATTCATGACAAACAGTTTTACAAAGTACAGCAAAGTCCCCGTCAATCATGAACTGTCACTGAACCAGACGCGTGTCTTATTTCTGACACAAATACCGCGGGGGCGCAATTAATTTCCATTTACGCGAACTGACTGATCTGATCCGATGCACTTAAAGCTCTTTTAATTCAAAAGGAATTGCACTTTCCCAGTAGAAGTTTTCTGGTAAGAGTATAGAAGTTTTTGCACGTCTTGATCAATATGACAAACGTTGCTTCAAAACTCTGTTGATCGATGTTCTGTAAAATATCAGACTGACACGTTCACGCCTGACTGATTTGCACGTGGAAATTCAGACTCCAAGAAGAGTTGAGATTTTTATACGCAAACATTTACAATGATTTCTGCCGAAACCTTTTAATACTAGTAACAAGACAAGTATCTGCCGTAAATGTGAAACTACACTGAAGCAAAAGTTTATTTGGTGTTATGCTTTGCGCTCAGCGAGTACGTGAGTCAAGCTTTAAAGCGGGCCACATACCGCCGGTCTGGGAACTATTAGCGAGCAGCCGTTGTTTTGTTTATTTTACGGCTCACGATATTTCATGCTGCATGGTCCGAATTTACTTGAAAACTTCATGCAATGACTTTTACAAAGATCTGGAAGGCTGACGGATCTGAATATTACTGATACGGTAACCTTTACAAAATTGAACACTTCCATTCCTTTCGTATATTACCCTTCCGGCCTTCGATTCAAACCGGGTTCAAAGCATCAGATTTCTATTCTTAGCCTGATTATACTGACTGAACTGAAGTAAACTCTACAGTTGTCTTCCTGTACCGTTCGAAAATGAGCCGAAAAGTTCAGTTAGTCAAAGACCAAATAAAGTTTACAACTCTGGTTGGTCGAATTGACCGAGTGGATCGAAATTACGAAGCGACATTTCGAAGAAGCGAAGTTTCGTGCGGGCTTCCTTATGGTCAGCTAGCTAATGTTGGTGTACATATCATGTGTCCTATCTTTAATTTATCTTTAATGATGCTACACTATGAAGAAATTTAGAGAAGTTGGGGAAGCAAAGAAAAAAAGTGTCAATATCAAAACTAAAACAACGACCATTGAAGTAGCAAGAAACTGGCATATTTCCACGCCGCTTGCGGAGCTAACAAACATTTCGATCTACAGTACACTGTTTTAAATCTCCTACATGTATCTATCATTAGTCCGTGTTTTAGTAAAGTTTTAAATGCCCCGGCTATTTGCAATCGCTTCAAAGTTCGTTTGGTTGCTTATTAAGCGAATGCAGAAAACCGTGCTTTTCCTAGCGCGTAGCGATCAGGTTTAATCGGTTGTGGTGGCGGCTGCAGTACTGAACATAGCAATTTGGAAGGTCATCTGACAGATCAAAGACTGATACATATTTCCGTTCCGATTCTTCCGATTCTTTCGGTACCGATACTGTACTTATTTCCGATTCCCATTCTATCGGCACCGATTCAATCGGGTGGACCTTCAGTGACATCGGAATCGGATCTATTACCGAATGATCGGAATCGGTCAGGACCGATTCCGATATTTGGACGCGCTCCCTAAACAGGAGCTTACAGTGTACATTGTGTCATAATTCTGTGGTAACATTAATAAAATGCTTTCTATTATTTTACTTTTTGAAACAATTGTTTTTCAATTTAAAGATAGCAAAAATATTTAATATTTCAAATATAAATTCACTCATAAACTGTCCTAATGGAAGCACAGTCAATGGCATTAAACCAATCAGAAACTGGGATACATGCATGCACATGTAATTCTATGTAGTAATAGTGTTTTTATGGTAAATACTTTTCAACCAATCAGAGTCCTTGTTATAATAAATGCAATTACATTTTCCTTTGTTGTTCCTTGAATGCCATTATCGAGCCTTCAATGTCCTCCATCATCTCCTTAAGCTTCTCAACAACTGAAACCAAAGTTGTCAATAAAAGTGACTGTGAGCTGAACAACGTTACAAATAAAGCATGTCAGACCATTAATAAGGGCAGGACAAATGTAGTGTCTGATAGCCCAGGGCTAGTGAATTTTCATGTCAAACTAGTATCCCTATAATGGAATATACGAGGAGGCTCGGCCCAAAAGGGGTACCTTTTCAGGCTGGAGGTATATAAAAGGGTCACCCAATCAATCAATCAATCAATCAATCTTTATTATTTATCCACAGAATCTTAACAGTAACATTAATAAAACTGATTTCAATAAGAGCCATGCCTAATTAAAATATGCTAATCTAATCTAATGCTAATCTAAATATAAATACAATTGTGTGATACTAAATGCTAAAATTTATGATAAAATCCAATTAAAATATTTTGATTATCATTAATTCAGCGGTCACCAAGCATGGTGATTTGTGCAATTTGTTTCTTAAATAAAACAAGAGACTTCATTCTGCGAAGCTGTGGTGGTAATTCGTTCCACAGCTTCGCGCCGTCGTATGAAATGCTTTTCTTTAAATATTCGGTTTGGGGCTGTGGGAGACGAAGTTTGGTATCGGCACCTCTTAGATTATAACACGTTGAACTTCCAAACGTTGTATACAGCTCAGAAAGGGTAACAGGTGCTAGATTATTTATTATTTTATGCATAATTATTGCTTTCCTTTTTGCCCTTCGCTCATCAAGTTTATCCCAGCCTAGAATTGGTAACACTTTACTAGAACTGGTATTATAATCTGCGCTGAGTATTATTCTAGCGGCTCTGTTTTGGAGAATTTGTAATTTGTCTGATTGCACTTTACCAAGTGTATCCGAAACTTGACACAACAATAATCAAAGTGTGTTTGAATTAAAGAGTAAGCATAAGTATGGTTTGGGATACAAATGGTCTAGCACTTTCTAGATCTTTTTTTGTGATGTAAAATGACACCAATTGTTTTGCTTTGTTGCACTCTTTTTACTAACTCATTTCCAATTGTTAATATAGGTGTTTCACCTAAATTAGATATGCATTGGCTCGAGCCAATCATAATAAACTCAGTTTTTGCAACATTTAAATGTAACTTATTTGCTCTGAGCCAATGGCTGATGTTTCTGAGTTCACGGTTTGCTCTTGATTCAACATCAACTAGATTTGAGCCACTAACTGTCAAATTTGTGTCATCAGCATATAGGCATGGTGTCGATGATTCTAAGCAATTTGGCAAATCATTCATATAAATGAGGAATAACAAAGGGCCTAATATAGTACCCTATGGAATTCCACGTGATTAATCATTCACTTGATTTAGCATTTTGCACTGAACATGACTGCATTCTTTCAGATAAATAGGATTCTAATAGGTTTATTGAGCTACATGTATGGTTTATTCTGGACATAGAGTTTTAATTTGTCTAGTAATAAAGTCCATGGTCAACCGTATCGAAGGCCTTCTTTAAGTCAAGTAAAATAACAATATTAAAGAGACCCCGATCCATGTTTACCAGCCACAAATTAGTGGAATTTAACAAAGCTGTCATTGTTGAGTGCAATCGCCTGAAGCCAAACTGCTTGTTTGTTAATAAATTTTCTTTTGAAAGATAGTTACATGTATATAGTTGATCGTAAAGTATTCGCTCAAATATTTTGCTAACAACTGGAAGGATTGAAATTGGTCTGTAGTTATCCATATCGCTTTTTGATCCTTTTTTGTGTAGTGGGCTAACTCATGCTTTCTTCCCCACTCAGATGGGATTTTTCCGGTTTCGATAACTACATTTATCAGAAAGGCAAGGGAGCTGGAAATGATTGGTCCAGCTGCCTTTAATTTTTTTGCAGATATTCCATCTAAGCCCGTTGCCTTTGCAGATGATAGCTTTTCAATTAGCTTAAATACTTTTGGTTCATTTGTTAAGCTAAACTCGAATAAAGTTGTTGCTTGCTTAACGTAGCCTTTAAACCGTGATTCGCTTGGCTCAATATTTTCAGCGAGTTTGGAACCAATTTCAACAAAGTGGTTGTTAAAGAGTTCAGCGATTTCAGCAGGAGTTCTAAATGATTCATTGTTGTATTTGATTTCATTGATAACTCAATATTCTGTTTGCCGCCCCACTAGGCTATTTTTATTTTCCACGTGCCTTTGGGATCATCTTTATTTTTTTCTATTTCTTCACTGTAATAGGTTCGCTCAGCTCTTCTTAAGCTATTATTAACTTTGTTTCGTAAGGCGGTATAAGCATTCCAGAACTCTTTGTTTTTTTCGTTATGGCATACTTGCATTTAAATTTGTCTCTTTCACGAATAGTTTCCATAATTTCTTTTGTTAGCCATGGTAAATTAATTGTTCTGATTCTTTTTGTTTTAATGGAAGCATGCTTATCCACCACATACGTAAACATTGTTTTCCATGCCGCCCACATTTGATCAGAATTTTCCAAGAACAAAAGATTTGACCATTGTTGATTTTGTAAAACAGTTTGAAAACTATGTAAATTGAAATTCCTAAAGCTCCTAAAGCTCTTTGCTGTTTTTTTAGTCATGTTGTTTATTCTTCATACTCCAAATATTAGGCAATGATCGCTTATACCGAGATGAATAATGCTGGAGGCAATTATTTTCTCAGGTTCGCTGGTGATCAAAACATCTAATAATGAGGAGCAATGTTCAGTTATACGCGTAGGTTCATTAATAACCTGACTAAGTTGGCACAAATCACAAAACGATTTCAAGCGGTTAGTATTCGCATCTGTAGAACTTTGCCAGTTGTAATTAAAGTCTGCCAATACGTATTGTTGTTTTTGTTCGTTGACAACGTTGGCCAAAAATTGTTCAAGGGTAGGGATTTCACAAGTTGAAGTATAGAAAAGGGTAGGGAAAACTGTCATTTAAAAGGGCCTTTCAAAATATCTCGAACAGACGCAGCTACACCTATCAGAAAGGGTTACCTTTTCTGTCAAAAATGGTATATAGAAGGGTAAGGGTTTGGACCTTGGGGCGGAGCCTCCCCATATAACATTTTGTTGAGTACAAGGAGCCCCCCCTCCCACTGGGGCTAGTACATGTATATATAACAGTTTGACAACTTGCCTGATGGACAAAGAACCACAGTATGCTTCTTTAATAGTGAAATGAGGTATTCGGGCAAGCTTTTCTTCTAACCCTGATTAATACCTGTACTGGTAAGTACATAAAACTAATATATATTGTGTAACCCATCAAAATAACATTCTCTCTCAAATTGCATCACTTGACCCGATAACTGCACTCTCCACCGGACACTAGTTACGTTATCAGCAAATACATGTACACCCCCTAATTGAGTGTACATGCAAGGCGGGGTGGGAGTGTGCCAGCCAGGTCTCAAAATATAAAAGTTCTGGGTGAAGACAATATTTCCTAATTAAAAATCGTTTTAACTACTGTATCTTGCCTATTTATACTCTTAACTGTTGCAGCTGAAAACACACTACATTTACTTCCATGGAAGGGAAAGAGGATCCTTTAATTTACTCCTTTGATTCACTCTATAAACATATTTGGCAGCATTCGCTTACAATTTCTAATAGTAACTTCTACAATGTACATGTAGTTGAAATATATTTAATCCATTTTCACTGCCATGTAATTATAAGTAATTTAAAAATGTACAAAACTTGTACATTCATATATAATTATGATAAACTGAATTAATTTACAATAAATATAATATTTTTAAATGCAGTGGGGCATGATCTCACTGCAGGGAACACATGAACCATACTTAAATGTAGGTAGTCCAAATCCAATATAATTATATGCTAGGAATGTTTAAAGTTGGAATGCTTTATTTTCATTCTGCAATGAGATTGGTTCTCGTTGTCTGCAAGTGAACCAAGTCTAAGTCATAATAGTCGCACTATAAGTAAATTTAGTAGATTGAATAATTAAGTAAAAACGTACATGCTGGCGAAGGCTTGACATCCATTAATTCTCTCTGGAACTTTTGTACATTCCCTTGTATCCTTCCAAGCTGCTGTTTTAGATGTTGTTCTGATAAACAAAAAATATAATGATTAGTTACCCAGTAAATAACTACATGTAGATACTAGTGAAAACAGAGAGGGGTGAATTATGGTCTTGAAATATTTCAATTGATGAATAGGACTATATAATACTGACAGTTTTCAACTGGTTTACCGATTACACAAGTAAAGCAATAACAGGTCTAATTTCATTTCTCAAAGTTTTATTTTGGGTTCACCATACGTGTATCAACTAATTAAAACTACTGCCTATCTGTTGTCTTGTGTTGATCTCAGAAACCTACATGTATGTACATTTATGTACATGCACTAGTTGTTTTCAATTGTAATTCATACCTGATAATTTCATTTCACCATATACATCAATACATGTACGCACAATGCAATAGATTGTCGCAGTGTCATCAGCCGGTGCTTCACGATTGATAAATTACTTGATAAATCTTCATTTTTGACACTAAGTACATGCATGTACATCACTCTTAATAAAGTACATTCATTTGTTTGTTTCAGACATCAAATAGGTCATCTTACATGTAAACTGCATACAAAATGTAATTGAAGGTTGTGTTCAAAAAGGGCATAAGTGTCTCCTGATCAGATTCTAAATTCTCCTTCAATTCCTTTGTTTTCTAATGGAGAATTTAGGGTGTGATCAAGAGTCACTTACTAATATGCCTTTTTGCACACAGCCCTTCAATTGACCCAAACATGCTAGCTATGCCTCCAACTACATTGTAATTATCACCCAACTGCACTCAGTGGAATCCAAACTGTAACACCCAAGAGAGCTTGAGATGAGTACAAACATCCTGTAATGTTGTACTTCTGTCTAACAGTACTAAAGTATTTGTACTCTAGAAAACTTGGAAAAACTTTTTTATTTAGAGAAAAAGGAGTTGGATAATAAATATCTTATTAGACACCAGTTTAGCAATATTGTAGCATGGTAGATATTTTACTTGCCAATTTGTATTTTGGCTCATCCTTTGGTCTCGTCAAAATACTGCATGACTCATAAAATATCTGAGTGCATGTCCATACTAAAGACTAATTAAACTGTCTAACAAGATACATGCGATTTTGTATATTATACAATATTTTATATACTAGATAACAATTGGGTTATCTCCCAGTTCAATATCTGTTCCTTTTGGGAAACTGAATTGAGACCAAACAGAATACAATAATTGCCTTTAATAATTACTGAGTGAGTGAGAAAACTACCTCATCACAATAACTCATTCCTGCACATATACATTGTATGCTTTGCATACATGTATATATCTGCGAGTTAAAAACAATCCAAAGGTTGATATTTAGAAACTGACTATGATTAATAATAAGCAGTGTTCCAGTTAGGAATTATGTCCCATGTGTCAAATGGCCCATACATGTATCTCATTTTTTCTATATTTTTTAGGTCAATTTCTAAGTAATCCTAAGGGCCCTGTTTGTGATAGAAGTACACTAGGCCCTATGGTCCCAAAAAGTTTGTGATAATTAATGGGTCATTTCTGAAGCTGGACGTTGCACTTAAATGGCACAAGACCAGAACCCTGATATTAAAGGTGTTCACAACTTCTAAACTCACTCTCTGTTTTTCTCTCATTTGTTGCCTTCACTTCCAGGTCTTCCAGTGCACAGTAATCTTTCCTGAATTCACTCCTACGACTGTACAGAACAGTACTGCATTCCTTTTCAACAGATGTCAATCTGATGAGGATGCAAAACAGAAATAACAGTCATGAGAACAGAAATATGAGAGTTCTAAATAACTTAAGCTTATTATAATGCACCAGTCATTTCAAACCATTAACCCCTCCCTACCCTTGGTGTACACATATAAGTGGTGGAAAATCAGGGATAATCAGATTATATTCACATATAGCCTACATCGAATCCGAACTGAACCCCAGTTAAGTCTGTCTGCATAACAGCGACCAAAAGCTTGTTCCAACCCCCTGCATAGTTGCAGGGTTATTTTTAATCGATTCTGATTGGCTTTTACAAATGCTTATTCTTACATGTCTTCTGGTTGGCCATTCAACTGTCACCAGCCTTGTGTGATGATGGGCAGTTCATGTTGAATACATTCATTTAAGATCACTTCAATGACATTTCCGGAATTTTGGTGTAAATGGTAAACAACAAAAGCCCCACCCCCAGGATCTCAAATTATGCAAATGTTGGGGGTGGGGTCTTTTGGAATGGGCAATGCTTTAATTGACTAATGCATACATGTACATGTACAATGTAAAGTTTCTTGTATCTGACAAATAAAATGTGAATCCTCACTCCCCCCCCCCCCTCCCTCACCCCCCACCGGCCCCCACCCCCTAATCCTGTTGTGCAAGGAAACAAAAGCAAGTATTCACCCAGTCCCAACTCAATCGGCCCAGGGGTCAGGCATTAGACAGCATATTAGCAAACGATGTTCATGAATAAAGTCAAGTTTTTAATCCAATCTTCTCTGTCTTGTGATGTTTATGCCTGTAATGAAAGAACATACAGTATCACAGGCTCTCTAATAGTCTACTCTGTGACAGTACGGTAGGGCATTTTACCCAACCGAAAATAATTCTTGGAAAAAAACTAACCTCATGGTTTCCCTTGTTGTCAACTTTGTACATGTACTTGCAGCAAACGTTATAAATGGAAGCATGTTTATTGGCAAAAGTGAGAACTTCATGGCTGACTCAGGCTTGTCCAGCAAGGCTGCAATTGGCTGCCACAGGATGATCACACCGAACCATGCCAACAAACGCTTCTAGGTGTATTTAAAGGCCATATTTTTCTACTAATACTAGTTTTGAGTACTGTTTTGAACTATTTTATAAAGTCAAGCCCAACTCCTATTCATTTTACTCTGATTCAAAATACTCGTACATGGGAAGGTACATGTATAAGGGATGTCCCTGAGGATGGGGCATTTACCTTATTTCATTGGCTCCACTGTGGGGCATTTAAACACCTTGTTGTCACCACCATGAAGAATTTGAATTTTGTTTTTCAAAAATATGTAAGACATTACTAAGACATAACTTTATTTGGACCTGATAAATTGAAATACATTGGTACAGTCATACATGTATATCCAAACAATAACTACATAAATATACTAACATTACCTTAATTAATTTGAGGTACACCGTATCTAATTGTAATTGGCGACTATAATGTTATATGATGGACACTAGATGTACTACACTGTATGCCTTATATTTAAATTAATAATAACTAATATTTTTAATGGTAAACTGTGACTGACACTAGCTAGACAATCTGCATATATACATGTACATGTACATGTATGTAAACGTGCAACACAGGTTCAGTTATTTGTTTCTAGCTTCAAGACTTTCGTAAATATATTTTTGAATACTCAATAAGTTCTAAGTTTATTACTTTGTGCCGAATCTCTGCATTATAATCATTGTGAACTTCCTCAATCCAAGTTTGAAGTTTGAAGTCACAATAATTCCAGGCGGTACTGTACATGTATGTCTAGTAAGAATTATTTTCCAATCAGTAAGCATTTGAATTGTGTTGTTTTCATGCCAAATATAGCCATACACCATTTGCTTGATTATATACAGTGTACTTGAGTTTTTCTAATGCCTGGGTATTGGCCCAAGGGGGAGGGGGGAGGGAATTCTTGGAATTGACTGGTGCGTTAAATTAACTAAGGGAGGGGGCAATTAATTAGGGATACTGTGAAGGACTAATCACTCAGTATTTTTGCCCTTAACTGCTTATTAAGTTACATGTTTAAGACTAATTAAGTTATATCAGATTGATATTCACACATAATCATTTTTAATTACCAACATTAGTCTAATGATACCAACAAATTAAACGTGGCACTGGGAGCCGGAGTGAGTTGAGTTTTTTGGTATCTCACCCTTGCTCCAAGGGTTGTTCTCCGGGTTTCCTCCTTCCACAAAAACCAACACGCTAAATTCCAATTCGATCTGTGACTAAAAAAATACATGGTTTATTTTACGTGGGAGATAAGGGAAGCCGTTTAATTACCGGGTCTCCCACGCTGTGGATTAGGAGGGTCCTGCCTTTGATCAGCCCCTATGATTGTACGTTCAAATGCCGGAAATGCCATAAACAACAGCTACGCAAAACTTACTCTCGCTCTGAAAGCTCCAGCTTCTCAAAGAAGTCCGTCTTTCTGTGTTCTCCCGCTCGACTCGGCTTCGGCCAAGTTGATGATGCTTCACCGGTTTTTGTCCTCTCTTCTCCTTGAAATTTGCATTGTCGCTCATTTAAGCCTTCTCTGTTATTCATAATAATGTTGTAGTGAAAGTCTTAACCTTTTAAACAACTGTTTTGAAGTTTTCATGATCAAAAAGATAAGTTTTGACAACAACGAATTGTTGTTGTCTTGGAGGCCGCCATTTTTTTTCTCGCGATTCATGACCCGTAACACAATCTATTAGTTCCCAGGGTCAGCAGTTTTCCGCCACACTTTTCAATTCTTTTGCCGGCTTCAAAATGGTAAGAAATTGTCTCCCTGTTTTGGCGTCCTTTCCCCCTTTTCCTCGCTTTTAAACCTAATAACATAAAAAAATGTCAATTCCGGATATTGCTAGGCTTACACGCGTTTTATTTTTAGTTTACTACGCTAAAAAGATTTATGTGCGCGGTAGGCACTAGCATGTGCTGAGTCATTTCGTGTTTGGATCGAGCCATCAACTTTGTTCAAGATCTTATTTCGTGTTTTATTTCTTGTACATGTTTAGTTCCGAAATCAGTACGACAATGACGTTACTGTGTGGAGCCCACAGGTAAGTTGAACTAAGACAAATTTATTGATTAGTGAATATACTGTATACCTCGAAACATCTTATGAGTTGCATGGAGTGACAGGCTGCACAATCTCTCGATAACTTTGTTTGTGACAGCAGTAACTATTGTCTACTCAAATTCTTCGTGATAATAAGGTCAATATGTTCTTGGCATAGTCGAAGGAACTGTTTCTGAACTTGTTTTCACTCCCCTACCCTAGCTCTTTGACTTTGTACTGTACATACAGAATCGAATATGGTAATGTGTGAACACTACTTTCCCATCCCCCCTTGGGCTTAACATTGATTGGTGCATAATGATAAGTAATAAATTATTGACAACAATAATGATAATAATAATGATAAGAATCTTGAATGATAGTGATAATGGTGGTAATGACAGACACATATACGTACATTCAGTACATTCAGTACATGAGCACCAGAGCTAACTGAGCTAACCGCCTCCTGGTTAGCTCAGTGGTTAAGCTCCGGTCTGTTGAGCGGGAGGTTGCAGGTTCAAACCCAAGCCGGACCCATACTCAGGGTGTTAAAATAACTGAGTAGAAGGTGCTGCCTTTGTGAAACAATCTCGTTCTCGAAATGTAAATGGTTAGACCTTCATTTCTTCTCGGATAACGACGTAAAATTGTAGGTCCCATGTTGGCCTCAAGCTTATCAGTCTCACAGACTGTCGCGTCTCAGTTACTGACGTTAAATAAAGTTGCTTTACTTTACCTATGCCCCTGAAGTCTGCACAGTTGCCTGAAGACTGGGTCTCTGCTAATAGATTGTGACCATCAAATGCCTGTTAATCAAACATTTCTTTGTTTAACTTTAATATTGATCAGTAATGTTATGCTGTGTTAGAACTCAGACAAACTACCACTTTAGTACCCCATCACACAGATGAGGGTCTGTGCTAGGTAGGGGCTTAGAAGTGAGTTTTAGTGGGCTTTGTTATTTTCTCTCAGGGCCGTATACATCAAATTGAGTATGCAATGGAGGCTGTTAAACAGGTATGTAATGTCTGAACTTACAAATCAATTGCTGTAGACAGTAATTAACTTTAATTTGTAATTAGAACATGGATTCAGATTGTTGTCAGATAGTGTACTATGACTGATCATTAACCAAAACAATGTCAGATAGATTCTCAGCACAGCAGAATGCTGGTCCGATTGCTTTCTGTTTCACACCATACAAGTTTTTGTGATGAGCACTGAATTACTGTCCTTACTGTCTTACTAAATTATTGTCCTACTGATCTAGCCCTAGCTACATTGTACATGTAGCACAATTGAATGGCTGTGTGCAAAAAGGGCATAAGTGACTCTTGATCACATTCTACATTCTCCCTTAGAAACAAAGAAATCAAAGGAGAATTTAGAATGTGATCAGGAGTCACTTATGCCCTTTTTGCACATTCATCCATTTTAATACATTCAGGTACAATGTAGAGTAGTTTTAGTACAATGTACATGCAGCACAATTCATAAAATGTACAATTTTATGAACAAGCAACACTTGTGGAGTACAAGACTAAAGATGGCAATGAAAAGTTATTAGAGAACCCTTTCAATGACATTTTCTTTGAACTTAAATTTGTTGGTTTTGGGGAATGAAAGGACTAATAATTATTAATTCTGATTTGAATGGTAAGGGTTCTGCAACAGTTGCTTTGAAGTCCAAGACACATGCTGTGATAGTCGCCCTCAAGGTTGGTACAGTCTGGGTTTGGGTAATAAATTATTTCCTTGTTACTAATCTAGACTAAACGAAGTTTAGACATGGTTAAATATGCCAGCACAATCGGTCTACCTGTGGCGCCAGTCTGCGGGGCCTGCGTCTCAGTCTCATACAGGTCCTTTATTGCCGAATTTGGTGGGTGGTTTGCAGTTGCTCTTCGCATTGCATCGCTCTTTGGATCGCATCACTCTTCGCATCGCATCTTTCAATGTTTGCTGTTGTCATAATTGATTATCTTTCCTCTTGGGTAGATTTCCCCTCCATCCCTCCCCTTTTCTCTTGTCCACTTATGTGTGACCCAGTGTACTGGTTGGTTGGCTGTCGAGCACTGACCCTACTTACAGCCTGGGCACTGAACCTCCAATACATGTACACTTCAACACATAAAGTTATCCATTCCCCCTTAGTAGGAAATTTAAACAATAGTACATGTATGTATTCATTACATGTAGCTGTACATATGGAGAGGAGGGGAGGAATTTTATTTAAATCCCTTCCCTTCCCCCCCCCCCCCCCCCCCACCTTTTTTATGAAACTCAAAAAAGTAAAAATGAATTTTCTAGAATCTTAAAAAAAAATGGTTTAATAAAAATCAATCCAAAGGAAAATTTCAAACTACAACACCTATAGACCCTATGCATAAGTCCTGGTAACTAGCATGTCAACGAGGCCAGTAGGTCCTCTGGAATGTTGAAATTGAAGCGCCCGGGGAGATTGTGAAATGCACTGAAGGAATGTTCAGTGAAACAATGCCGTTAATTTGCTATGCGCCTGGCTGGTTGTACTATAAAGAAACATTTTTCAACTAAACAATCATGTTCAACACGTTTCACACTTCCTGCTAGCATTTCAACTTCAACATTCCATAGGACCTACTGGCCTCTTTTTCGTGTTGTGACCGCGCGAGTTATGCATAGTGTGTATACTATTACTTTATATTGCTGTCATATTATTGGCATAATTATTACATGTACTAAGTAAATAATGGAGTTTTAAAATGATATCAAAGACCCTACTGTGCAGTTGTAATGTCCATGCAGATTTTATAAACAGTACTCAGGATTCCTTGTCACCAGGATTTGGGTGTAAAGTCAGGCAAAATCAGAAGTGTTTCTGGTAAACTACCCACCCACCCCTCCCTTGGATATTAACCATTAAAGGTTAACCATTAAAGGTTAACCATTAAAGGTTAGGGTGAAGTGTTGGGGAGGGGTGGGGGTTTCCCAGAAACCGTGATTGATCTGGTCAGGAAATTCAGAAAAGAAATGGGACATGTGGTTGAGGGTGAGCGTGTTTATATTGTAACCTACATGTAGTGAGTGACCTCCACTGGCTAAAGTTAATCTGGACTTGATATGAGAGTGAAGGGATTGAGTGAGGGGGGAGGGGGGAGGGGGGGCAGTTCTTTGGGGAAGGGGGGCAGTTCTTTGGGGAAGGGGAACACCTATTTGACCCTGTGGTGACAATACTGGTACTGTACTTTCACCAACATCCTACCTTGAACATCTTCAGCGTGCACCATCGGGAGATGTCTGCTCATCAGAAAAAGATTCTTCCCATTGATAGTCACATTGGGGTGTCTATTGCTGGCCTGACGGCAGATGCTCGGCTACTCAGGTTTGTACAATAATAATAATATTACTATTAACAATGAACAGAAACTATGAACATGAGAATCTTATCTTATGCAGCAAGTTTGATCATTTATTAATTAAACCCAATTCTTTTATTGCCAAAATTAGGAGACAAGTTATAACATTTTAATATTCAACTTCGTACACAGTACAAAATCGAAGCAAGTGATTGGCTAATGACAGTGCTTTATTTGGTGACCACAGCATGCTACATGTATGTGTCAGTTGGCATATTAAAAGGGTTATAGAGACTATGTACAGTGTATGTGTTTTATTGGTATCCAGTCGTTTCGCCACCAAGTCGTTTCGCCACCAGTCGTTTCGCCACCACTTTCTAGTCGATTCGCCACCACTCAAAGTCGATTCGCCACCACTCAAAGTCGATTCGCCACCACTCAAATATGAGTCGATAAGTTACCGTCGACTCATACACGGGAAAACGGTTGAAGTAAGCGTGTAGTTTATTTGAAAGGGAATAAACGGTAATTCTTTAAGCGTGCTGTGTAGTTTATTTAGCCGATACGTCGATTCGCCACCACTCAAATATGAGTCGATAAGTTACCGATCGACTCATACACGGGAAAACGGTTGAAGTAAGCGTGTAGTTTATTTGAAAGGGAATAAACGGTAATTCTGGTAACGAAGCGTGCTGTGTAGTTTACTTAGCCGATACGTCGATTCGCCACCACTCAAATATGAGTCGATAAGTTACCGTCGACTCATACACGGGAAAACGGTTGAAGTAAGCGTGTAGTTTATTTGAAAGGGAATAAACGGTAATTCTGGTAACGAAGCGTGCTGTGTAGTTTACTTAGCCGATACGTCGATTCGCCACCACTCAAATAGGAGTCGATAAGTTACCGTCGACTCATACACGGGAAAACGGTTGAAGTAAGCGTGTAGTTTTCATGAGAGCATCTAAAACCAGAGAAAATGGCGTTGCTATGATGCCGTTGCTATGACGCCGAAGTAAATTGAATTCACTCCCTCTGCCTGAATTTCAATAGAAATAACTTGAATGGGTTCTGATATAACAAAGCATCACCAATTCAATAGATGGATGTAACAATGCCTCCCCATTTCAAAAGATGCTCGCTACAATGCCCACGATTTCAAAAGAGGCTCGGGCAATTGTTCTACATCAATTAACGATTCAGTTTATAAACTATAGCGAATTGAAGTTGTTTCGTCGGATTCGTTTCGTCTCTACGGTTTTGTCTGTTCGTTTCGTCTCTTCAACTTGAACTCAAGTTGAAACGAATCCGTTGAAACCATTCAGTTATACTTCACATGGAACCCGTAACAAACGAAACCAAGCGGCGCAGCGAAGTTTGAACAAACGGATTTAGTAACAGCAGTTTTAGTAGGATAGGATCGATCAAGTAAATTGAATGGATATATCTGGGAAATATCTAAGACAAAAAAGTTATCAACTGAAAGTTTTCACACAACGTAGTTTTCACAGCGTCGCCAGTAAATGGCATATAACAAAGCATCTGATATAACAAAGCATCTCCATTTCAATAGATGCTCGCTACAACGCCCACGATTTCAAAAGAGAGTCGATCAATTGTTTTATATCAATTAACGAATTAACCAATAAGGAAGCGTTTCCCGGAAAATTTCAATCCGTGCAGCCTTATAAAAGGGGTGCAAATTATAGAGTAGTCATTCGAATCCAGCGATAACTGCGATACACTTCCACTACGATCACAACGAGAATTTCAAACTAAAATAATGTCAAGTCAAGACAACTGCCTACAGTGCCACAAGCCTGTCAGACCGCGCCAAGAAGGCCTCAAGTGCGATGGGTGGCAGCACAGAAAGTGCTGCACTGGTATATCGCAACAAGAGTACCGATTGCACTAAATGCATAAGTGATAATGATAATAATAATAATAATAATACCACAGAGGACAAATTAATCCCTAAGTTCAACTTGAAATGTCACGCGTAATAATTACGTAATAATTTCACATGTGAAATTTCAAACCGTTAAAATATATTTTTTCCTGGATCGTAATTTGCCGTCCATAATATTAATTGGCAATCAATTAGTGACTCGTAGGGGTGGGATGGGGCCAAACCAAACAGCAATTTACATAATCACCCAGAGCTCGGTGACACGAGCTTAGCCAGATTCAACATTACAAGCACAACTTCAAGTACGGCCGTGACGGATTCGCCGTGACGCGATGTCACAAGATGGCGGCTATTGTTCGAGCAAGGTTTGAGACAGGTTTGAGACTTTAATAGCTGAGAGGGATTTGCTGAGAGTTCTTGCTTGCTTGGCAGAGTATTATACCTAATTTGTGTGAAGGTACACAAGTCCCGTGTGTTTGAGTTTCATGTCCACACGTTTGAAGTTTCATGTTCGAAGTTTCATGTTCGAAGTTTCATGTTCGAAATCCTTCATTTCTGTTAAAACACTACGGTAAATTTAAATACATGTTTGGGGAGAATCGACTTTGAGTGGTGGCGAATCGACTTTGAGTGGTGGCGAATCGACTAGAAGTGGTGGCGAATCGACTGGTGGCGAAACGACTTGGTGGCGAAACGACCGCAATTCGTTTTATTGACAAATACAGGCACTTGCTGAGTCAGTATGATGAAGTCAACATTTCTTCATACTGCATTTTTGACCTTAGGACTCATTGCAATATATATGGCTAAAGTGAACAATCTGCACCAAAAAAAAGTGGTTGGTAAGTGGTCAGCGACCACTGCCATTTATGCATTGGAACATACACTTACTATGTTGCAAGAACACTAAAGTGCTGTGAAACTATCTTAAGAAGCTATTAAGTGTTCTTATATGGTATTTTATTTCAACTGGACCTAGTGAAGAAATGACAAACACGTAATTTTCGAGTTCACAAGTTGTCGACCACTTACCGACCACTTACCAACCACTTACCAACACAGTTTTACCGACCACTTGCCAACCACTTAACAACCACTTACCGACCACTTTTTTTTGGTGCAGATTGTTCACTTTAGCCAATATATACATATGTTGTGGTTCAATTTGATCTTTGGTTCAGTACAAAATTGTTGAACCAGTACCATTTTTTTGAACCAGTTCAAATTTTACTTACAAGTGTGAACTTGTAGTTTGGGGTAAGATTTGTGATAGGCTTTCCATATAAGAAAATAGCATAGTAAGTTCTACAGAAGTACTTTGGAATAAAAATACCTTTATACCTTGTTTGTCTTCATCTTTTATTTTATTGCTGAAATGTACTGGTAACACAGTTACACAGTGATGTATTTTAATAGGAATATAAACAGCAAACTATACAACTAACACCATAAATTAGTGACCACCCATTGTTGACAGTTAGAGTTATTTTAAATGCAGGGTAAGGGTTTGGATTAGTTCTCTGGACCATTGAAGAAGCATAATTTATAAGTAACTTACAGTGTAGCCCTAATTTAGTGACTATAATAGTACTAAAAACCCTAAATCAGTGAGCACCTGTTGTTGACGGTTAGGGTGTTTTTAAAGGTAGGGGTAGGGTTTGGATTAGCTCATATGACCATCGAAGAAGCATAATTTTTGTGTTGTTCAGTGATCTAGCCCTAAAAAGCCTATACATTTAGTGACTACATGTACATTTTGTAGCTCTAAAAACCCTAAATCAGTGAGCACCCGTTGTTGATGGTTAGGGTGTTTTTAAATGTAGGTTAGGGTTTGGATTAGCTCACATGACCATTGAAGAAGCATTTTTGTGTTGTTCAGTAATCTAGCCCTAAAAAGCCTAATTTAGTGACTAGCTCTAAAAACCCTAAATCAGTGAGCACCCGTTGTTGATGGTTAGGGTGTTTTTAAATGTACAATGTAGGTTAGGGTTTGGATTAGCTCACATGACCATTGAAGAAGCATTTTTGTGTTGTTCAGTAATCTAGCCCTAAAAAGCCTAATTTAGTGACTAGCTCTAAAAACCCTAAATTAGTGAGCACTTAATTGGGTTTACCAAAGTAATTTTTTTAATGTTCTGTTTATATGGGTCTTGGATTGTGTTTGGAATGACTGAGTTTGCTTGGAGTTTTGGAGGAGTGCTAACTGGCTTTAATAAATCTGCTTGTTATTGGCCCTTGTGAACTCCGCTTGGAACGGCAAAGCGAAACAGAAATGTTGTATTTTTTTGTGTTATTTCTGTGTAGTTCTTGATCATTCATCCATTTTTGCGACTTTTCACATCCTCTGTGGGTGGTTCTTTGATGAGAGAACAAGAGAATAGTTACAGCATTTCTTTGAGTCGGGGTGATGCATGGTGCCAATATTATCTCACCCTTGCTCTGAGGGTTTTTCTCCAGCTTCCTTCCATCCACAACAGCTACATTTAACACGCTAAATTCCAATTCGATCTGTGGATTAGCCAGGTCCTGACTTTCATCAGTTGCGGGCGAGTAAATGGTACAGTAAGGTGTGTCAGGGGGGACAAGACTGGGGAAGGAAGGGTAGAAAGTAGATGGGAGGGGAGGGTTGACACAAAATATTTTGTAGGAGAGGGGTTGGTGGAATTTTTTTTCTTTTTAGCCCCCAGTAGTATAGGTCAGTTGAAAATTCCATGGTAACAGTGACTACAGTTTTCTTAGGGGGGAGGGTTTGTTGCAGTCTAGAATGAGCCAAAAATCAGTTAAAAGCCCTTGGGGCTTAAAGGGTTAAATAATCCAGCATTCTGTGGGTACCCTGTGGTAGTTTTTTGTGTAGGTCCTTGGTTGCATCATATGCAGCATAGTTGGTGTCCCTCATACCATGTATGCTACTTACACTGTTTGTTGGCTTGTCAGTTGCCTTGCCGTGTTCGGCTGTGCTTCTTTTTTCCCTATTCCATCCACACTTGTGTGACCGTGTGCTTTGTGCTGATTTGGTTGCAAGAATAATTGTATTGCTCTCAAGTACTACGGTACCCTGCATTCATCCCTGTCCACTGAATCTCCAACTTAAGTTATTTTCCCCTCCTGGGATTGCTTATTAGTATTGCTCTCATCTTAGCTGGTGAAATTCAATTATACAGTCTGATTTACAGTTGTAATATAATAAACAGGCAAAACACAACCTCTGATTGGTCTATAGCTATGACCTATTAGGGCATCAGATGACATCACAAGATCACATACATACTCTATTTTGTTGGGAAAGTTAGCTAATTGTTATATAATACAAATATATCTTATTTTGCTGTTGGTCTGTCCTTGTACAATGTAGTTGCACACTCAGGTGATGAAGAAAAGTGTTCTACAAGACTCAGCTGAGTGCCATAACAGATGTTCTTTTCATGTTTTCAAGTCATCTGTGTGTCTGAAAGTGTGTCTGAAAGAGGACAGATTTATTGCAAAATTACATCTCTTTGTTAAATAGTTCATGGATAGTAAAATCAGTGCAATATTTAGGAAAGCACGATATAAATCTACCACCATCGAATCTTGTAAATATCATATTAGGGGTAAACGAACAGCCACAAAACTTTATTATCTTAATGTATAAATTAGCTTTATATAAAGCAAGAGAGAAAAGAAAAATCCCTACATTAGCTCTATTTATAAACTCTTTAGTGTATTTTGAGAAAATTGAATCCAACGTAGCAAAATCAAGGAACAAAACCCTGGAACACCTTAAGAAATGGGAAAAACTGTTAATTGCAATTAGACATTTTTCTGAATAGGAATAGCTGGCTTAGAGTATTTTCTTTTCTCTTTTTTTTCTTTTTTTTTCCTTTGTCTCTTTGTCGTATAAATTTTGTGTAATGTAATTTAGTAATTAGAAATGTTTACAATAAAAAAAAAGTTAAAAAAAAAAAAAAAAAAAAAAAAAAAAAGTTCATGGATAGTAAAATCAGTGCAATATATTACAATTATTCAATCATGTACTGTCATGTAAGTGACTTGTGGAATTACATGCCAGTTGGCTGAAAAATTGATTCATAAGCTGTTCTTTCGTAAACATTAGCTGAACAGTATACACAGTCCATTAATACTATCCTAGCAGGAAATTGTATTTCAATATGTACACATAACCATGTACTTGCTGCAGTGTACATTTATATGCCATTCTTCCATTTGCCTGTTTGCATACTCTACATGCATACACAAAGAACTAATCTACATGTACATCTGCTTGCTGCATACTAGACAGTTTAGGGGACCTCAACTGTTTACAAACATTACCTCTATTTACCAAACCAGCTGAAATGCCTTACTTGCCCATTGTATTTTAATTTGTCATTTAATAGTTTGTGTCATTGTCTTTATTAATAAGTTGGCTTCTGTTTATTTTAGCAAGTTTATGCGCAACGAATGCCTGAATTCCAAGTATGCATACGACACAAGACTGCCAGTTTCACGTCTTGTAGCAGCTGTAGGCGACAGTATCCTTTTCCTCTATAAACCTACATGTACCATTGTGTTATATGTCTGGTCAAGAACACTTGCACGTGGACCCACTGCAGGGGTGTACATGTTCAAGTATGGGTTTTGTTAATCAAAAATACAAGGGCCTCAGGGCTCAGAGATGTATAGATAATAGCCTGGCGGGCAATGGCTGGCCATTTACCCACTGAGCTGTTATTCAATGAAGAACCAGCTATGGATAAGCTGAAGATAAACAATGGAGATAAACGATGTGAACCATTGTTGGACCCTCGGTAATTCTGTCTTGCTATGCTTATGCTGAGTAGAAGGTGCTACCTTTGCATAAGCCAACAGTAAATGGTTAGGTCTTCTTGGACAAGGACGTAAAATAGTAGGATTAAGTCAACAGAGGGCCACATGGAATATTACTGAGCTACCCTGATATTAGCGGTATTGAAATGTGTTACCCTTATATACATGCACAATCATTTAACCTAACAAAGGTGGCTTAAGTGAATGTTGATCAAGTCCTAAATTCCTTCTACATATAGGTGAATAGAGGAATTTATGAAATAGAAATGGGAGAAACTAGAACTTGATCACCAATCACAGGTGTTTTTCTGTAGCATTTTGAATGTGAACACTATCGTCTTCAGTACTGATCACCATCCATTCAATATTTTGTTATTTTATTTCTTCTTTGTGGAATGGGATTATTGGGGCAGTTAATCCGGTGGGGTGGGGGGGTTATACTCCAGGGTAAAAAGGTCGGGATGACCTTTGGAAAAGCTGAAAAAATACCCTAAAAAAATACATGTACTTCACCCAGAAAGTGTAATACCCTAAAAAATATCTTATCACCTGAAAAATACCTGCGCAAATTTCCACCAATCGATTATGGGTCATTCCTTGGGCCAGCTTCGTGACAAAAAATTGGCTATGGTGTGGCGGCCTTAAGATTCACCTCTAAAAATACCATATTCTAAAAATATTTGGGTTTTGCTTCAATTAGAACCCCTAAAAAAAATACAGGATCACCAATTTCAACCCCTAAAAAATATGATGATCATCCCCATCTACCCCCCCCCCCCAGGGTATTAATTTGTACCAGTGGAACTTAAAAGATGCACAATCCTTAGTATTTAACATTAGTACATGTAAATACATTACTACTGTTTTATGAGACTAATAAACTTGTTATATTGTAGGAGGCTCCTACATGTACAATTTAATACTGTGATTTCAGAGTACTTTCAGAACTACTGAATGAACTGATTTTTTTTAGGTTTAAGGCTATGATGACAGCAGCATTCTGATTACAATATTATGTTTTCTTTGTGTTGTTGTTTACCTTGACATGTAATCTTAGAAATGCAGATTCCAACCCAGCGCTATGGGCGTCGTCCCTATGGAGTGGGTCTCCTTGTAGTGGGCTACGATGTAAGTGAAAAGGATTATTTATCATTAGATAATAATTATTACTTCTAGAATGTTTTCTTTTCTAAACCTTTGCTTGAGATAACCAGTGCTCTTCCCTGCTAGCAGAGGTTCCTTTTCCTTTTCCGTAGGGGGACAGTAACCTCTGCCCCAGTTGCAACATCGTTTGATCTAATTGCCGTCCACAAAGATGGATGAATAAATTTTTAAGTACAGTAGTTATAGTATGCATGCTTGTGTAAAGGATTTGCATACTAATTACCATGGGATTACATGTACTTTCTTCTCATTGGTCAACCCATTCACTTGATTACCGGTAGTAATGCAACACATGCACAACACACAATGTTGTGACTGGGCACAGGGGCAGAGGTTACTTTAGTTAATTTCTTCTGCCAGTTTGTGAAGCAATTACAAAAGAAAGGGAGGAAAAGGCACTATGCTAGCAGGGAAACCAGTGAATTAACCATTGAACAATCTTGAATAAACCTTCCTTCATAAATGATAATGTGATATGAGTATATTTTATTATCTTATAGGACATGGGCCCACACATTTTTCAGACCTGCCCCTCGGCAAACTATTTTGATTGTAAAGCCATGGCTATTGGTGCTCGTTCACAGGTAATGTATGATTTCATGTTCATATTGTGTGCTACCAACATTATGTTTACTTAGGCCATCCCAAAAGAATATTTCATTTACCATCACCCTCTCTCATGATGGTGGGTTGGTCTTCTGGGCAAAAAATGTAGAAAGAAAAAACAGAATCAACATTAGGTGGTCTGGAACCAATTAAGGTTATTACAACATTAGTTCCTTTTGCTGTTTTATGTCAGCTCCAGCTCCACTCCCCACTGTACTGAATCAATAAGATTACAAAGTTCTAATATCTGATGCCTGAATATGGATTTGTAATACTTTTAAAGTAATTTATGACCATTACGACCATAAATCGCCTAAAATGGTTGAACAAAATTTAAAACACTTTACAGCACCCAAATCAACGATATCTGGTGAGGGCTCGTCTAGGCATAATTTTATGACTCTGGGCCCGGTTCCTGAAAGCCCGATTAGCGCTAATCATATTAGTTGTTATGGTAATTAACTCTGGATTAGCGCTAATCTGGCTTTCAGGAACCGGGCCCTGGTTGTTATGGTTAACAGAGTCATTAATGTCATAATTGATGCATGAATACTTACCTGGCCCACATTCAATAGGTTTGTGTATGCTGTGCATCTCATATAGCACTGTCGATTCTTGTGCCTTTCTGCCAATGTCCAAGGCAAATTGGTGAAATTGCCATGGAAGAGCTACATTTGTATTTCAAGCACGAATTGGAGTCTTTTATCATATGTACATTTTCGGTTTAGCCATTCTTTTGCCAAATAAATAATATTATTAACCTAGCTACAGTACTGTGTTGATAACTTATTATTTTTATCCATTAGGTAGAACTTTATTTGGTTGATAGCAAGTTATCCACTTTTGAACAACCAGCTCCTGCTGTATGTGTACACGTTAATGTACTAATTATTACACTAATTATTACTGTTTTCGTTTAAGTGTGACCCTGAAAGTCTCCTTTGGAAAATAGCATTTAGCAGAGTGTCAATCAAATGCAGAATCTAGTCTGTCTAGTCTCATAAAATAATTACTGCCTAGACTTGGTTCCATTTTGATTGATGGCCAGCTAAATGCAATTTTTCAAACGAGGCTTGAACTTTCAGGGTCTTCTACAAAAACGTTAATAAAAAGCAAACCTTATGTTTGTTTTTGTAGTCTGCTAGAACATACCTGGAAAAGCATCTTACGACATTTTCTGATTGTAAGTATGTACTGCAGTAGCTGTTCAGTTCATGTCCAATATGGAAGTGCAGTCATAAAGGAGATGCCATTGTGAATCAGTTTTAGATATTATATATTTCTTTAGTACTTATCCTTAGTTTGAATTTCAATTCAGTCTGCACTGTATGGCATAAGTCACTCAGCGTGCTTCATGATAATTAGCGCTTATTGTCTGTTTGACACAGAAAGAACAGAATACTGGGTGGTGTTTCGAGTTTTTTAGACATTCATTCGACATAATCATTGCATGGAAATTTCCACCACTTCTGGTCGGCAATTCATGTTGGCAAAGTCTCTAGAAATTGAATATGAAAAAGTACCTAAATTATTTGATTCAGTACCTCAAAACCATGATAAACAAGTGAGCCTGGTTACAAAGCATGTCGAATGATTGTGTCAAATGACTACGTCAAATGAATGGCTCTGTGCACGTAACACTAAAATCAGTTGTACATGTTCAGTGTTGTGTTTGTTGATAATCGAAGGGCTGTGTGCAAAAAGGGCGTAAGTGACTCTTGATCACATTCTAAATTCTCCTTCAATTTCTTTGTTTTCAAGGGAGAATTTAGAACGTGATCAAGAATCACTTTTGCCCTTTTTGCACACAGCCCTTCAATTAACCTTTGTTAAAGTGCCTATGAAATGGAAACTATTATGATGAAAACATGTACATGTAGTTTCTCCCTTTTGGAACTTCATTTCATCTCCTTTTGATCCTGGAAAGTTTACACGAATGTGGTGACATTTGTGGTTCAGATTTCGCATGGCCAAAACATACATGTATAAATTATGCCCATGTCGTTTGAAATCGCTTTTGTTTTCAAACTCCAAACAAAGGCGACTTCAAAGGTATTTACCTCAGAATTATGTCCCAGGCCCCGTATAATTTGTCATGGAAAACTGTTTTGCCATTTCAATTTCTCTTTCTATGAACTTGTTGTGGAGTAATATAATTATTGTAAATAAACTTCTCTAAAAATATTTTTTTTTTTATTATTATTTTTCATTTCAAAGGCACTTTAATTACTGGTAGTAAAAACGTAAAACAAAGGAAAATTTCAGGCAAACGTTAAAGCTTTTGACCTGAAGCTTATGATCCTGTTAATTTCTTTGTTGACTGGTATACTTCAGGTGAACACGAGGAACTTATTAAACATGGTCTTAAAGCACTGAGAGAAACTCTACCACAAGAACAGGAGCTCACAATTAAGGTAATTCACAACCTGTGTTAGACTATTTGTCTAGGTAATAAACATCTTTGCTGGTCTGTACCATAAGATACTGATCCTCATTTTCTCCTTGTTTGGGCCCTAAAGCAAGCCAGACTACCGCTCGAAGTGAGCCCACAGTATTGGCTTACCCAGCAATACAAAACATTCTGATTGGACCCATTCTTTGGGTTAGGGTACAGGTCTTGAGCAGTACTGTATTACTCCATAAAGCAGGGGAAAACTTAGTCCATAACTTTGATGTTTGGTACAAACATTGCAGCTATCATTTAATACAAGGTGTTAATATAATATTAATGTTGTTGTTATGTACTACATGTACATGTACATAAAGAATGAGCAGATGATCTTTATGGGATTTACAAACTCGAGCTGAAAGCAAGAGTTTGTAAATCCCATAAAGATTGGACATGAGGTCTTTGTTGCACTTACTGTATCAAACGTCTAGATGTGGAGAGTCATAATGTTTTCAGTTATTTTCGTGAAACAACTTATTTTGGCCAAGAAAATCGAAGCAAAAGTTTATCTAAATCAGGACGAAATCTGTATCAAATTTAAAGATCACTTATCGGTCAGTGATTTCCTTTGTCTTTGCTTCATGAATTATGAATGAGTTTGATAATTTTAAATAAACAATAATTTTATCTTTTAAATAATATTGTTGTGTTATATGGTGAACACTCTCAGGGTATAATGAGTCTCTCATCACACTTGTGGTAATGGTTATATTGCAGAACTGTTCCATAGGACTAGTTGGCAAAGATCAAGACTTCGTTATCTACAATGATGACGGTGTTGCACCATTTGTATCCTAGCACTGATAAGCTGTAATGATGTATAAAGTCAACTTTAATATACCGGTATACAGGGCAGAGCTCCAATTATATCTGATCATGGCTATATAGTGAAAAGGAAAATAATCGAGGTTAAAATTATGTGAAGTGAGATAAAAAATTAATAAAGAAACTTCATTTTTGTTACATTGAAATGTCATCTGAGTGGAAAGACCCAAGACCAGATGTAGTTTGTTTTAAATTTCTTCTTCTGGAGAAAAATACCAGATTGAGGAAAGAACAGCTAAATAATTATTATTTCTGGGAAGAAAACCAATGTCTGTTATGGGCTCGAACCCACATCCTTGCAAACTGGAATCTCATCAGTTGAGATTGTGCACTGCTGGCTGAGCTATTGCAACATTAAAATTGATTATTTGCAGAGAAAAAATGCCACAGATACATGTAGTAGAGTTTGGATGGGGGCTGAGGGCAGTTGGATGGACAATTAATGATAGCAACATTTTCAATAGCTCGCTATACATGTACATGTATGTATGGTGCTTCGCTAATTTGGACCAAATGCAGATGCAGGAGATCCGCTATTAAACAAAATGTAAAACTGATAATTTGGGGAGAGGGGAGGTGTTTGACAGATTTGATTCATCTGTTGATCTATAGGAGGACAGTTGCATGGCAGAATGGCATCTATTTGTTAAACAGATACATACATGTATTAATTGTGATCATTTTATTATAATTATTATTGTAAATACAATAACCTATTTGTGGCATTGACATAATATTATGCCCTGATATTTTGTCCGCAGACATTATCTGTCCCAAAAAGAGATTGCTCGAGGGAAACTCTGAGCTTTGAGGATCAGGGCATAATTATTTCAATGCCACCATAATTATAGGTTATTGTTGTTATCATCCTTCAAATATTTTCTCGATGCATGCTTATACATGCGCCCACAGGAGGTGTATTCACTGATATTTCCCACGTGTGGAGAGAAAATATTGGGTCACGTAATACATTCAACAAATCACGTGTGAGAGAAAATAATTCATATTTGATGGGTTATAATAACTAATACATGTAGAACCACATTATGGATGTGCTGTTAGGTAATCAAACTGTTTTCATTGTTATGCCACAGTGACCAGAATTTTACATTATCACCTGCATGTGTAATTTAAAACATCTCATTTATTGTTATTGCTTTCATAGCCTAGTGACTCGGCATTATTTTTCCATCATAATTGCCCTAGCGTATCTATTCTCAACTTTGTCTGTCCCAAGAGTTTGAGAATCCAAGAACTTCAACATTTTCATCTGGGGATTAAAAACTGAATTACCATAAATATTTGAAAGAAACTGTAGTGATTGGTAGTGATTGTTGCCAATACATTATACATGTATAATTAGTACTTCTTAACTCTATTCAGTTGGCTGGATTTGATCAAACAAAGAAACCAAGGGGCACAGAGGTAAAGTGGCTCTGAAAAGTTGATCTTGTACAATGTACAATGTAGTTCTTGTAAACAAGGTAACATAGAATCAACTGGTGACTGCATGTGTAAGAGCAGTGCTAAGAGAGTGCTTATAATTATAGAACAAAGTGAAACTGGCATGCTGGTTATGAATACTCAATGCAGTATTGCTTTAGTATATTTATGCATCCAAGTTCTAAAAGTAATGATTCAGCGAAAGACAATAGGTTGTGGCAATTGGCATATCCCCACATACGATTTTGCTCGAATATTAGATGTACTTAGTGTTGTATGAGATGTCTACAGTCCAAGCTACACCCAGAAAATAAAGTATTTCTAAGCTATTGGCTCTTTTTACTGTGAAAACTGTAAAGAAGACACCAATCATTACAGGTGTTGATGTGTGTAGTTTATCATTTCAGGATGTGTAGTCTGTAAGGTGTATCATTACAGAGTGTGTAGTCAGTAGGTGTTGATGTGTGTGGTTTATCATTACAGGGTGTGTAGTCAGTAGGTGTTGACACTGTGGTTTATCATTACAGGGTGTGTAGTCAATAGGTGTTGATAGTGTTTATCATTACAGGGTGTGTAGTCAGTAGGTGTTGACACTGTGGTTTATCATTACAGGGTGTGTAGTCAATAGGTGTTGATGTGTGTAGTTTATCATTACAGGATGTGTAGTCTGTAAGGTGTATCATTACAGAGTGTGTAGTCAGTAGGTGTTGATAGTGTTGTTTATCATTACAGGGTGTGTAGTCAGTAGGTGTTGATAGTGTTGTTTATCATTACAGGGTGTGTAGTCAGTAGGTGTTGATAGTGTTGTTTATCGTTACAGGGTGTGTAGTCAATAGGTGTTGATGTGTGTAGTTTATCATTACAGGATGTGTAGTCTGTAAGGTGTATCATTACAGAGTGTGTAGTCAGTAGGTGTTGATAGTGTTGTTTATCATTACAGGGTGTGTAGTCAGTAGGTGTTGATAGTGTTGTTTATCATTACAGGGTGTGTAGTCAGTAGGTGTTGATAGTGTTGTTTATCGTTACAGGGTGCTGCACCCAGTGGTGACGTTGCAATGGATGACGGAGAGGTAAGGTGTTATTGCCATGACAACAGTGAGTTTAAGGAATCTGAATGACTTTCCTATTAGTCTTAAAAAGGTTGTTTTATGTTGAAATCCAAAGTGCTGTCATGGGTTTTCTCAAACCAGTGTCTTATTAAGAGTCTTTGGGTGTAATGCAAGTTAATAATAATAATGCTTATATAGCTCTTATAACAAATATATCTAAGTTTAGGTTGATTTGGAACAAAATCATCTGGGCAAGGTCACAACACCAAGAAACTTTGCTTCACCTGTTGTATCACCTTGAATTGAACAATTGTATTCATCAACTAACAGTTAAGGTATACTAACTGCTGTAAAAAGCGAGTAGCAGCAGACGTTAGCCCTTTGTCAGAGCGAAAGTGAATTGAACCTTATCCACAGTGGTTAGAGGTGAAGTGTTTGCCACATGGCCCAACCAGTCCTCCCCTACACATTCTTCGTATACATTATTAATTTTATACATGAAGTTAATATAAGCACAGAATCAACTTTGTTAAGTTGAACAGTGTTACAAGAGGCGTAGTTAGATTCACGTGTTAGCCAAGGCAGCTGTCATAGGCTAAAACAAATTTAACTTGTTAACTTTGTAATGACTGTTTTCAGTTTTATTCTTGTGGTATTTGTAGTGCATAAAAGAATAAAAGAATCTTCACGTTGATTTAAAAGAGGTCCACACAATAAACAAATGAGCTTTCTTCTCGAGTTGCAATTTTTTTTGTAGCTCACAAGAGGCAAACTCAGCCAACGTCTTTGCTGTTTTGTGAAATGAACCGGGGACACACAGTAAGAACGTACAATTGGATTGATTATGAGCGAGTGCTTTTTCATCCCTAGAATGTGGAATTTGATTGGTTTGGGATGAAAAACAGCGTGCACAATTTTTTTTTTACACACATTTTTATTTTTCTATTCTAATAGTGTAATTTACAATCTGACTGGCCCGCAGGTAGCTTAAAGCTAATCTAGGCGGGCCGAGTCTTATATAAGTAAATATACTAATTACAGTTTAAAAGAATAAGTTACGTTTTACAAGTAATGGAGGGAGAAAAAAAAGAGAGAAGAAAAAGGAATTATAAATTATAAAGAGACAAAAGACAAGGTGGTGACTTATGTTAATAGAACTATAAACGTTAATTTATAGAAATAACAACTGTGAAATCAGCAAATTTTATTTGAATGATTTTACTTTTGAAATAATCATGGATGTATCAATATATGTATCTTCTAATTTGAGGATATTAACTAGTATTTTCTTAAGTTCTATTTTAAATGCTTTTTTTTGGAAGATTTCTGAGATAACATGGTATCTCATGGTATTCGATGCAGTCTTTATTGGTAGTGCCTAGATGTAGATTATTTGTTGAAAAACGAAAAGTCACACGCACAAACCCTATAAACCCGAATCATAAACGTACCTAACAATTTCGAAAAGATGTTCCCAAGTAAACAATGAGTTCTCATTGGCCAAGGGTTAGGGATCACTGGTAAACAAGTCCCCAGTATTTCTCGGCTGCTCTTCTAGATGGTATGATTACGGTTGCTTGTGTTCACGTGACGTCATCGCCGCTATCTTGATTGACTTTGTTATCTGAATCTATGGGGATTGATGGAAACCAGCAGTTAGATGAAAGAAAGCCACAATTGTCATATGTGACACTACTGATCCTATTTTAAAACGAATCGTCCTGGACTGACTAGCCTCGTTGACGTTGCCGCACAAAAGCGTTTTCACGTGTATGTGAGGCTAGTCAGTCCTAAACAATAGCTATTTAAATATGAATCATCCTGGACTGACTAGCTAGCCTCGTGTTGACGTTGCCGCTTAAAAGCGTTTTCACGTGTATATGAGGCTAGTCAGTCCTAAACAATAGCTATTTAAATATGAATCATCATGGACTGACTAGCCTCGTGCTGACGTTGTCGCACAAAAGCGTGTTCACGTGTATGTGAGGCTAGTCAGTCCTAAAGAATATGATGTAAAGTGGTAAGCTGTAGTGCTAAGTGTGCACGCCCTACGAGGGAAAGAGAAAAAATCTCTGACCCAAGTGGGACTCGAACCCAACGACCTCCAGGTTGCATGTCTGGCGCTCTACCAACTGAGCTATCAAGTCAGATGAGAGCAATCGTGGGTATTGGTGCGTCACCAATATCACAATATCACATTCTTTACACTTACTAGTGCTACGCGGCAAACATGATTTCATATCATAACTACATAGTCCTAAAGAATAGTTAGTTAAATATGACTTGTCCTGGACTGACTAGCCTCGTGTTGACGTTGTCGCACAAAAGCGTGTTCACGTGTATGTGAGGCTAGTCAGTCCTAAAGAATAGTTAGTTACAGTGGGACTACTGAAACTGGGGCCACTTAGATGATGAGAACAAAACGAAAATAAAGCATTCCGAACTACAAATCCTAGAATATCCATGCGATTTTTCTTCATTCGAAAGACCAAATTCTCCTTTTACCGAATCGAAGATCGAGCTAGTTGACATGCTATTGTCTTGTGCTCGACACTGATTGGCTCAAATAACCATAGTTGACATGCTATTGTCTTGTGCTCGACACTGATTGGCTCAAATAACCATAGTTGGAATGCTTTATTTTCGTTTTGCAATGTGATTGGTTATCGTTGTCTAAGTGCAGTGTGATTGGTTCTCGTTGCCTAAGTGCAATGTGATTGGTTCTCGTTGCCTAAGTGCAATGTGATTGGTTCTCGTTGCCTAGGCGGCCCCAGTTTCATCAGTCGCACTGTAAATTGGACGCATTTTTCAAATACGTCTCTTCCTTGCTTTCGTGTTTGTTGACAGGCACCAGCTGAAGGCGATGAGAGTGCCGCAGCCAAACCGGAAGCTATGGAATCTGAAGAAACCTGAACATCACCTCGAACACAACGTGTCATGCGCACTAGACCGATCAACATCACAAGGACAGCGGTTCAACGACTCGATTATTATCAGCATAGGTTGTCTGTTTTGCATCTAACAACAATTCCCGAATCTCTATCTTGAATTTCATTTGGAGCCTTTCATTTCACCTGCGAGAAACCCTTTTTTAAGCTGGGTCAACAAATCCAGTGTCCTCTCCAATCAATACTTTAGACATTTTATGACGCGCTGCTAATAACAGGAACCATTCAACAATCTCTAACACAAATCCTAAAACGAACCATAAAACTTACCCTAAGCACTTCGAAACAAGTTCCCACGTAAACGACGAGGTTTTAGGGCTACTGTTCACAGGTAAACAGAAACGAAAAAAAGTAGAGAAAAATGCGAAGTTTTTATGGATTCCGAACCCGTGCTATAGGCAAATCTTTGTTTACCTTTTTTTGCTCATTATCATACATCAAACTTCAAGAGATGTACATACAAACATTCCATAAATCGAAAAAGATCGTCACACTTGATATCACCGAAAATTATAGAATGATATGATAAATATATTTTGAGGAGTGAGCGTTAAATAATCTCAAAATATACAAAGAATGTATGGCTGTTAGCAACTCTTTTTACAGTTTTAAAAGTCAATTTGTCCGTAAATATTTAAAATATCAGTCTCTAATTTTCGGTGATTACTAAGTTTAAAATTCTCTTTCAACTGATGCAGTCTGTTTGTAGCTTGAAGTTTAATTTATGGTAATGAGACAAACATGTAAACAATGACGTCAGCAAGGATTGGCCCATACAAAGTGACAAATGCTTGATTAGGCCCAGTCCTTTAACGGCCAAAGGCAGTTTGGGTATATGTTGAGCAATTCATGCCCTTTCTTGAGTTACATGTATTTCAAGATAGGTTATCTCATATGCGTTCTGCATTCAAAGACATGATCCAGCAAATGTAAAATAAAAGTGTTGACAAATAGTGAATTCCTCATTGTTATTAAACTGAATACTTATACCACAGACACGGACTGGTTAGGGCTAGATTCCATCCGCCAGAAGGACGCAATCCCAAAATGCACTGCACTAAAATACTTCATGGAGAGCAGGAACTGGTGTCTAATGAAATAACGCCTGCTAATCAAACAGCATGCAGTATAAAAGTTCTAAAAAAGCGGTTGTGTGTAATACATTTCTCTTGACTCCTAAGGACTGGTTCTCATATGGGGCGGCCTTCACCTCCTCGGAACCTGGAATAGTACTGGCTATCCAAACAATGCCTAACCCTGAGACAATACAAACCCTAAAACAATGGAATTTTTCGTCAGTGCAGTCCAAATGGGGTCCAATAAAATGCAAGGTTTTGAGTGGTTATGGCCTGCTGAAAACAATACAAATTCTAACCCTAAAACAATGGGATTCTTTGTCAGTGCAGTCCAAATGGGGAACAATAAAATGCAAGGTTTTGAGTGGTTATGGCCTGCTGAAAACAATACAAATTCTAACCCTAAAACAATGGAATTCTTTGTCAGTGCAGTCCAAATGGGGAACAATAAAATGCAAGGTTTTGAGTGGTGATGGTCTGCTGAAAACAATACAAATTCTAACCCTAAAACAATGGAATTCTTTGTCAGTGCAGTCCAAATGGGGTCCAATAAAATGCAAGGTTTTGAGTGGTTATGGCCTGCTGAAAACAATACAAATTCTAACCCTAAAACAATGGAATTCTTTGTCAGTGCAGTCCAAATGGGGAACAATAAAATGCAAGGTTTTGAGTGGTTATGGCCTGCTGAAAACAATACAAATTCTAACCCTAAAACAATGGAATTCTTTGTCAGTGCAGTCCAAATGGGGTCCAATAAAATGCAAGGTTTTGAGTGGTGATGGCCTGCTGAAAACAATACAAATTCTAACCCTAAAACAATGGAATTCTTTGTCAGTGCAGTCCAAATGGGGTCCAATAAAATGCAAGGTTTTGAGTGGTTATGGCCTGCTGAAAACAATACAAATTCTAACCCTAAAACAATGGAATTCTTTGTCAGTGCAGTCCAAATGGGGAACAATAAAATGCAAGGTTTTGAGTGGTGATGGCCTGCTGAAAACAATACAAATTCTAACCCTAAAACAATGGAATTCTTTGTCAGTGCAGTCCAAATGGGGTCCAATAAAATGCAAGGTTTTGAGTGGTTATGGCCTGCTGAAAACAATACAAATTCTAACCCTAAAACAATGGAATTCTTTGTCAGTGCAGTCCAAATGGGGTCCAATAAAATGCAAGGTTTTGAGTGGTGATGGCCTGCTGAAAACAATACAAATTCTAACCCTAAAACAATGGAATTCTTTGTCAGTGCAGTCCAAATGGGGTCCAATAAAATGCAAGGTTTTGAGTGGTGATGGCCTGCTGAAAACAATACAAATTCTAACCCTAAAACAATGGAATTCTTTGTCAGTGCAGTCCAAATGGGGAACCATAAAATGCAAGGTTTTGAGTGGTTATGGCCTGCTGAAAACAATGCAAACTCTAACCCTAAAACAATGGAATTCTTTGTCAGTGCAGTCCAAATGGGGAACAATAAAATACAAGGTTTTGAGAGGTGAAGGGCTCCTGTCTCATATAATCGTCCCGATCGCTTGAACCTTTTGTTCGGTGTGAATCGTAGCGCAAATTAATATGCAGAACAAAATAGTCAAGCGGTCGGGACGATTGGGACGATTATATGAGAACCAGCCTTAAGGGTGCGTTTACCAATTGTTTTGGGCCGTTGCTAAGTAGAATTTAAAACGCCATAAAACACCAACAATTTGAGTAAAATAATTAATAAATCAATCTGGAACTCCTGGGAGACGGACCTTTTTATTTTGATGACGTCATCGTATGACGTCATTATTACGTCATCAAGGCAGAAAAATTCAATCAACTCATGATTGCTTTGGGATAGTGCTTTCATATTTGCATATATCATTGGTCTGGGTTAGGCACAAAAGGTGTAGCATGCGTTTTACGATATACCGAAAATTGATCGTTCTAGAATTTTTTCCCGTGAACTTTAACAGTAAGATGGTCATAACTTCCGTGTTTTATTTTTTTCGCTAAACCCATGCTTGGCTCTGCGCAATGCGACTTCAAGACTATTTTTATGTGAAAAAGGATTGACTTTTCTTTGTTTCACGAACTCAGTTTCATTTTTTGTGAAACCGGAAGTATAATATTGTTACCAGAGCCCACGGGGCGGTCCACGGCGCGCGGCCGCGTTTGGGTGGTTACAAAGCAATTATCTTTACATACATGGATTCTCGTGTACCGATGGAATTTGCGAGGGCAAAGCTAAAGGCATTGGACAAGAAAATGAAATCAGTGAAATTGAAACAGCTGCATTATCAGACATCTAATTCCAGTGGTTTATTCACGCAAATAAGTCGATTTGCACCATAATCAGTCACATGTCTAACCGCCTTCCGGTTGTAACCCGGGGGGGGGGGGACTCCCCATAAAAATAGACGGGGGTGCTCGACCTATCTTTTAGGGGTTAAAATCGTTAGCAGTGCTATCTCTTAGGGGTCTTCCAAAGGTCTGCTATCTTTTAGGGGTCTCCGAGACCCAAAATGTTTGTGGCCGAGAAAAAATAGCGCTGGATCCTCGAGCATGAGACCCCACAAGTTGAATCAGTATTTACGGCTTCGATATAGAGTTTGATCCATCCGAATATTAAAGACGAGGTTATGGGGCAGAGCTTTGTCTCTTATTTCCTTTAGTTTGCACAAATTTGTCTTTTGGAGTGCTATCTTTTAGGGGTAAAATTTTTGTGAGCCACGCCCATATTGCTATCTTTTAGGGGTGAATTTCATTTCTCACGTCGAGCACCCCCGTCTATTTTTATGGGGAGTCCCCCCCCCCCCCCCCCCCCCCCCGGGGGTTGTAATAAGCGCCGGTCTGTCGAGCGGGAGGTTGCAGGTTCAAACCCCGGCCGGACCAACACTCGGGGTCTTAAAATAACTGAGTAGAAGGTGTTGCCTTTACATAATACAGTAAACGGTTAGACCTTCACGTCTTCTCGGATAAGGACGTATAAAAATCGTAGGACTAGTGTCCCCAATTAGCTGCAAAGCTAAATACATTGACACTTAAATAAAGTCACTCACTTTTATACTTTACGTCGCGTCGAGGAGAAACAACCCGATTCAACTTACGGTAAGCTTACATCAAAATTTGACTCAGTTTTCTATCCTATAGCAATCAAAAACACTGCTAAATATGTCACTTCTAGAGGAATATCTTGCTATAATGTGTAATATCATTCGCACATGTTCGTAATCCTTATAATATTCTCAATAAAGAAATAATTACAAAATTCGGCAAGTAGGCCTTAGGCTTTGTTCGCCCTAAATTAAGGAATGGTCGCAAGTTAATAGGAACTTGCCATCGTCCGTTTCCGTATTTATGTTTTTAAAACTTTCGCATTTTTCACAAACATTACCGGAAATAGTTGACGAATTGTTCAAGCAAGCAACCGTGAACGACAAATTATCTACGTTGTATCGGTCTTTGCTTCTTTATAGTTAGAAATAGTGTCCAGGGTATCAGAACACTCTGGTATCAGAATATATGAAAACGTTTTGGTCATTATTAACCGATTACTTCCAGTCGAGTCCCTAGTATCGTGACGAGCCGCCGTAAAAATGGAGTTGATTTCTCTTTCGTTGGCACTGTATTTTTCTTCGCTACTTTCTTGTGAAAGTGGCTCAAAACCAAACTCTTCGAAGACTCCTCTCACGTGTAGCTGCTCACTTGTAAGTACATTCTGACTCCCCTCGTTATCAACAAGCTCTTTCCGAGCACTTTCCAAACTTTCTTTGTCGAAATCCGAACGAAAATTAGTTTCCACTTGACACCCGAATTCCACGTACTGACATCGGAATTTTCCCTCGTCCAGCGACCCTCCGCAGCTAGAATGGTTTTCTCGGTTTTCTCGCTCTTTTTCGGCATTATATTAAGTAAACTTGAAGCATGGAAAGTAAAAAAAAACCGGGTTCAAGTAGCAAAAACAACTTTTACGAAATGTAAACAAAACTGAAGGAGTGGAGCATTGCAAAGCGCGCGCGTTGCTTTTTCACTAAACCGGAAGTAAGTTTTTCCCGCCATTGCATGAGCGCGCGCGCGCGCTGACCCTTCATAGCAACGTCGCTGCTTAGCGACGAAATTGGTAAACGCACCCTTAAGCTGGCACATTTGTTTTCTCAATTCAGGTCACCTGACGTTTCTCTCGAGTAATGTTTTCTTGTTTTTCGGTATCCCTGGAGGAAATGTACAAGTTTCTCTAATTGGAAAACAAAGCATTGAATTTTCTGGAGAGCAGACACATGATCTGAATTGGGACAAATGTACAAACTACATCGGTCTGTTCTTGCAACATATTCCCCCTTGTATTCCTAGTACTAACTTGTACTCTACTTACGGAGAACTAAAGGATAAGATTGGAAAACATAGGGCCCCTAAGGGCAACTCGTGGATGGTCAATGACCTATTTTGGTATATACTAAAAATCACGTGACCAATGACGTCATCGTTACGTCATTACCACAGTGAATCGTGGGAAAGTAATACCATACCTGTCCAAGTTTGAACTGTCTGGCATTAGAAATGAGGGAGATATTTGCATGTACTTAAAATCACTTAACCGATGACGTCATCGCCACTAACTGATTGATAGCAACCCACTACCATGACTATCCAGGTTTGAGCCAGCTGGCATTAGATATGAGGGAGACATGGGCATGTACTTAAAATCACGTGACCCATGACGTCATCGTTACGTGATCACCACTAAGTGATCGATAGGGACCCACTACCATGTCTGTCCAGGTTTGAAGTGTCTGGCATTAGATGGGCACCGTCAATTTAGCAGCCGAGTGAGTCCACAACAAATTTTGACGATGTGATGACGTAAATCGTGGTAAATAAGAGTCCACACCACGGAAAACCAGAGGAAATTTGTTTTTTACAACAATATTAGAAAACGTACAAAAATAGTTTCGTTACAAAGCGTGACAGCTTTGAAAGAGCCAGCATTGTCTATAACTTTCTCGCGTCAGCACCGTTGTCTGGACTCTCATTTACCACCGCACATCGACCAATCAGATCGCGAGATTACCGGCAATTGTGGTAAAAATATCTTCTCCAGCATGACCAAATCGTTTCGAAACCTTGACGGTCATTCAGAAAATCAACGGCGAGTCGCAGAAAAAAACGACGAATATAAATTATCTCGTATCTACCTAAACCCAATAACTCGTTCTGAACATGCGTGCATCCACGAGTTAAATTACTACTGTGTGTGGAATAAACGACCTATTCATAGTTTGATGACGTCTAGAACCTTCGCTTGATAATGGCTAATTGTGTTGACGCATGCAGTCTAAGTAGTTCTGGAATCATTCCAATCTGTACAAGGGTTGTGTGACAAAGTTATTATTTAGTGTAGCTAAATCAAATTGATCTTTAAATCACATATCGAAATGCATGACCCAGAGGTCAACTGGCTGGAAGATCAAAGAAAATACGTTTTTTTTACAGGCTTATTATATTTCTCACTGGTATTCTTCAAGGTTCTCTATCACGATTTCTAACTGCATACTCTTGATTTGTGCCTCCTACTCCTAGATTGATCAGTATTCAAGTCTTTAGTAGATAACAATACACTGATTGGCTAACGAAGGGTTGAATATTTTGTGAAATTCAATGGTTTGAAAAGCTGTATTCAACGATGTACAGGAAGCCAGCGCGATTATCGCGAACAGAGACAAAATCGTGGATATTCACAAAGTTGACAGTAGTCAAAGAACGTGAAAATTATCTTTCTTCTTTTTCGATTTTAACGAGACATGTTTTGGCACTAGACTGTCCGAGGAATCGACAATAACTGCACTCTGCAGCAAAAATGTGCGAAGCGATGAGTGCGATTTCGGTTTTTCGCGTGAAATGTAACGTGGAATTCCCTCGTCAGGCAATGAATTTACCTATAGAATAAGTTGTTATTAATTATTTCGACGCGAAAGTATGTCACTGACATGCGTAGTTGGGGTATGGTGAAAAAATACTGTCCCATAATCATGAGACGACGTCAGCGTTCTCAAACTAGGAGTGAGTGAAAGATTCATTATTGGGTTACTGAACTTGAGGCCTTCCTTAACTGTAGTGTGCTCATTAGTGTGCTCATTAGTATGCCTTGTAAATTGAACAAAAAGCTCTCGAGGAGGCCTTTCTCGATCTTTTTTCTGCATTACTGCATGAAAAGGATACTTGTTTTGATAAGATCTTCATGTTGGTAGCGTAAGGTTTTCTCAACAAATCTCATATGTATTCTTTAGCCATAGCTACGAGAAGTGTTTCTTCCCTAGAATCTTTGTTTCATATTAATAACAACGCTACCCAAAGATGAAATATTCGACACCTGTGTTTTTCACACGCGGCAGTGTTCAGTAGTTTGCCAAATTGTTTTGTTCGTTCTCCAGAGTTTTTCACCTTGCCTGCGGGACAAAATAAACTCAATTAAAATTTGAATACAAGTTGCCTATCGCGGTGTTATGATAGTTTATTTGTATCGCTATTTTCTGAACTTACTTTATCCTCTCTTGGACTCACTGATGTTAACATAATAGTCAAGCTTCTATATAGAGCAGATGTCGTACGAGTGGGACACAAATACGGGGAGGGGGGTACTTACATGTAAAATGGTTATGTTTGTGAGGCCAAGAGGCTCAAACCCTGACCCTGTTTGACCCAAAATCCGAGCTCCAAAACCATGATTGCCCAAAAAAATACTGAACCCCGACCCTGACTGCACCCACATTAAACTCAAATCCTGACCCTGATCTGCCCAAATCAGGTCAAAACCCTGACCCTACCTGCCCAAACTGAGCTCAAAACCCTGACCCACCCCCGCGGCACATACATAATACGTCACAAACAGGAGTAACCTGATTCTTTTTTTTTTAAGAATTCTGACTTTGGTAAGGGAAGAGCAAACATTTTGGATGAATTTCGCAAATTGTACGCACTAGTGGTTGCATACGATTCCCTAAAAATATTTGATAGACTTGTGGGTGCCAAGTGGCTAGCGTAACCCAGCCGAGGGTATTCAGAGCTTTTTTCTGATTCAGCGGCTTCGTTCTTGCAATGCATTATAACCCTAGCGCACCTGTTTTGAAGTTTTTGTAGACGCTGGGAGAGACCAACACAGTGAATCTCATACTTCACAGCAATAGTCGAAGTGGGGCTTGATCAGAGCACTATAAACTGATACAATAATTTTGTGGCTTACATAATTTCCAAGCCTCCTGATTGCAACAATTCCCGATGATATCTTCTTAGCTATTTCGTTGGTGTGGTTTTCCCAAGTTAGGGATTCATCAATATGCACACCGAGAACCCTACAATCATGAACTCCTTTGACTGGATCATTCCCGATTACAACATTTGGTTCTGCCGTGAGGCTATTGATCCTATTTCTTGATCCAATCAAGGTATATTCATTTTTTTTGCTATATTTAAGCTCTGTTTGTTTGCTGCAAGCCATTTCTTGATGCTATTTAAATCATGGTTCAGCCCCACTTCGGTTTCATCGAGCGTTTTTCCAACGGCCGTTAGACTTGCGTCATCAGCAAATAGCCTAGGCAGATCGTTTATATAGATCAGGAAGAAAAGCGGGCCTAAAATAGAACTATGTGGTGCTCCACAACTTATTTTCCTTTGACCTGAATACTTTCCATTTACTTGACACATTTGTCTACGGTCACCTAGGTATGAGCAAAGTAATTTGAGGGCATCATCCTTGACACCGTAAGCCATGAGTTTACCCAACAAAATGTCATGTTTTACGGTATCAAATGCCTTTTTAAGGTCAAGGAAAACAACCAGGTTGTAAAAGCCTCGGTCCATGTTAAAGTACCACTCACTGGTAAAGTCTAGCAGCGCAAATGCAGTCGAGTGAAAGCGTCTGAAGCCAAATTGTTGATCAGATAACAGATTCTCTGCAATGAAATAATCCATTAATTGTTCGTATAATATTTTCTCATAAATCTTACCTACTACTGGGAGGATCGAGATTGGTCTATAATTATTGAGCATGTTACGAGGACCTTTTTTATGAAGAGGAATTACCCTGGCTATCTTCCATTCCAATGGAAAAGTCTGATGAGATAACCGGCGCAGCTAGTTAACGCCAGTCGCTTTAGACACGGATAACGAGCTAATCAACCTATAAACTTTTGAGATAGCTATAGGATTAAAATGGAAATTACTCTGAACATTCGTTACAAAGTCAGTGTAACTCGGCAACCTGCATCGTTAATAGTGTCTGCGAGTGCCAGGCCTACGTTAATGAAATGTTCATTACTAAAATGTTGGGCAATTTCATCCGAGGACGTAATAGAACAGTCGTTCACTTTAATTTCGTTAATACCGCTTTCTTCATTGTTGTTTGCGCCCAAGGATATTGTTTATAGTTCTCCAAGCTCTTTTGGGGTCGCCACTGTGGCTTTGTATTTGAATTGTGTTGCATAATATCCTTTCTTAGCTTACGCAAAGCAATGTTTACTGCATTTTTAGAGGACTTATATAGCTTCCAAGCATATTCTTCATTTTTTATAATAGCAATACTATTATGATCTGCAAAAAATGTTGAGACATTCGAGAACAAATATGTAATATACGAGAAAAAAATGTTGGACACAAAGTTATAGCAGTTGAGGCTTCCCAACCCCCTCCTCCCATTTCAATGTTGGTTGTGAATGAATTCTAGATAGAAAGTGCACCTAACACAACATTGAAGAAGGAGAGAGGGGGTTAATTTAAAGAATGGTATCTTAAAAGCGGGCGGTCAGGGGCGTAGCTAGCCATTTTCAAGCTGTACGCACAAGTGCAGTAGCTACCGGTTTTAAGGGCCCCCTCTCGTAAAAAAACAAAGGCCAAACAGGGAATTTTTGTCTCAAAGTGTACGCACGTGCGTATATGCGTATATACAGGAAGCTACGCCCCTGGCGTTGTCTCAAATTATTTTGCAGATGATTGTAGTTTCCTAAAAATTCTTAAGTGACTTGACACTAGCACTCAGTTTCGACCAAAGTTGTGGTCCAACGTAGCGTATACTATGTTTCCCATAAGTAACTCTATTGAATCGAAATTGTATAATCGGCGTTTCCTGCTGTTAAAAAAATACTTAGGGCATAAATTAGTTTTCACTTGATACATTAAAATTACTATATCCTGTAGTCTTCTAATTATAAAGGGTAGGAAGGTTAGGAGTTTCTAATAGTGTTCTATAATCCAATACTTTATTGCAATAAACAGCACGCTGAGTTTTCGTTCCTGCGCTCTCTCTGGTTTGTTTGTGTGTCGTTTCTATTTAGTGTCTGTCTCTTTCTGCCGTATTCCCAGCTGTCTATTAAAAGTTGCTTGATGGGAAAACATTTGATTATAATTACAGTTAAACCAATTATGATACAGCGAACACCTACAAAGTTGACCTCCGCAGAGAACAAAGCCCATCTTTGCTGGAAACTTCATAAACAACTCGGAAATTTGAGCCATTACGGTGAAATGTACGGGAAAGCAAATCATGATCTTGAAGCTAGATTGTTAAATCTTATAATTTATCCCAAGATCATATCAATACTATCTCACATCTACAATAAAGACTAGAGTATCTGCAGCTCTTTCAAATTATAATTAAAAGCGTTGACCTCCGAAACGCGCGAAGCAAAATACGCAAAACGTAGTTCATAAGCTAAAATTAATGCAGCTGCTGTTTAAACTTTGGTTCGCAGTATTACGGTGACGCCTTTAGCGAATTTCGTTTTTCAATACTCTACTTTTTTGAAAATATATGTTGTTTTCAAAGACTTTTGAAAAGCCTCTTCATTTAACTGAAATCGTGCATCTAGCAAATTAGTGACCGAACTTCCAGAAACATTTTATTCTTCATCGATAACTTTGTTTATAGAAGAGAGATACTATTAATTAAATGTGTTTTCCGTACCTTATCATGATTTTGTTTTTTACAGTTCTGTTGCTTTGTCAGTCGGTGCAAATATTTGTTATTCGTTGAGCAACCATACGGAGGCTACTCTCCGCGTTAGTTATATACCCATTGTTTATATCCCCTGGGTCCACATAGCATCATTATAAACCACTCCGACCTTAGCAGAAGTGCACCACTTTACTCCAATCAGGTGTGTTTCTTATAACCAGGCTGTGTCCTGTTAATCTAAAACTAGATTTCAAATAATTATCATTGGGGGATTCGTTCTCTTACCTCATTCTCTCTTGTCTCACAGTTAATACTAGTGCCACAGAGTGATCTCAAACAACTCAAACTTTAACTCAAATCAACAAGACTACATCAATGAAGATGGAAGTTGCCAGATTTCTTCGATATGTTTCTGTGAGTAACTTAATTGGTTTCCTTTTGTTTGCCTTTTCCGCTAACTTGTGTAAACTTTAAAAACCTGCCTTTGAGATAAGTTTAAAAAAAGAAAATCAAATGATTCATCTTTAATTTCTTTTATGCATGAATGTTATAAACTTATGGCGAAACAATTCATTCAAGGAATATTTAAAGTTCTCGAAAGTTCGGCTCTTGAACTGACCATAAGTCTGTCCAAACCGCCCAATTTTATTCCCTGTTAGTTTGAATCGGCTCCAGATTTCAATTGACAATTTGTTCGAGAAAATAAATATAAAAGTTAGAATACTATTCCTGTTCTAGTAATAGAAGTTCTCTCTCACTAAGATCTGAATTTAATTTGGTTTCATATTGAAGCTTGCTAGTACTTAAAATTACTTGTCAACTTCATTTTCAAATTTACAAACACTGATCATGACTTTTCAAAGTAACGGAGATTTCTCAAATAAATTAACCTGGTATATAAATCTAACTTCTTCAATGTAAAATTCAGTTTACCATGGATCGTTTTCAATGACAAAGATGTGCTAGCAAAAACTACAGCGAAACTCATTGTATTATTAATACATTACATTAGCTTTGAAGCTGAGCCGACTTTATTTGCAATGTTTCAGCATCTGTTAGAAATTGTTGGTTTTATTTGGTTTTGTTTTATGAAATTATTTATGCATGCGAAACTGCTACTGCGTTGAAAACTAAACTTTAATTTCGTCAGAGAAATTTGAAGGCATGTAGCATCAATATAAAAAGAGAAAGCGTTTCCATACTCTTTCATTGTTATCTTCTGTTTGTAGAGAAGCTTCACTAAACAGGCCTTACAAAAAACATTTATTCCCCTGCTGTATTGGCCAGATGTTATGTTGAACTTTATCGGTTTATCCATTATAATCTAATCTAGCCTGCAATGCAGGCGTTTCTAGTGGTTTTTCCCGCTTTCGTGGACGTTTTCCGCTGGCGAATGAATTTCAGACGAGTCGGAATTGAGCGATCGCGCCATTCTTTCCTCGTCCATTGCGGTTTCCCAAATGAAACGCCTGCTTTGCAGGCTAAATCTAATCGAATTTTTAGTTCATGTTGTAATTCGATTTCAACTGTACTGATTCAGAAAGACTTCTCCCTTTATACAAGTGCGCATATTAGACACATGCAAATTCCTCGTTTGAAAGTGTTGCAATTTTATTTTCTGAACCAGCATGGCAAACACCCGGCAAACATCATGCGAGTGGAGAGTGAAAAACACTGCTTCGGTGTGAATTCGGTGAACCCTGGCTGCGAGTGGTTCATATACTTTGAAAACTCGATTGCCCATTGCAATGGAATAATTTTATCCTTTAGCTAGGTTCTATCCAAAAAGCGTCAGTTTGCATCGAGTTGTTAAACGATGTCTCAAGGTCCTGTTAAACGATACAATTTTGCAACTTGCAACGCAATATTGTTATAGATAGAAAATTACTGGAAGTTTCCGTTCGCAACTAAAAATGTATTCTTTTCTCAAAGAATACCCGGGAGAATAGAATCAATTTAATTTACCCCGGAGCCTCATATTGAAACCTTTGTGCGTGAAAAGTGAAGCATATATCGAAAGTGGGATATTCCTTACCACTTTACCAAACCAGCACCAACTATTGCATCAAGGGTTCTTAGACTAGCGATTAATGTTTGCACAAAATGAAAACTTTGCTTGGTAACACATTTGAGGGTGTTTTTCATTTTGGCTTTTTTGGGATATCAAACCAGTTTAAACTGTTCCTGGTACAATGCCAGCTAAGGTGACATTGTTCATACACCCTAATTAAAACCCTAAAAATAGAACTGTTCCTGGGGCAAATGCCAGGTAAAGTAGCAGTGTACATTACACTCTTTCCTGACTTATAATCTCAACGTCATGGATAGAAATACACCATGCTTCTTGTTGCACAATAATCTCAAATACTTAAGCTGACAGAGCATTGAAGGCCATCCTGTACCGCTCGAAACGAGCCACATCATTGGCTTACCCAACAATACAAAACGCCCTAACCTTTAGAACGTGCAGTACGAAAACAATAGAACTACAGTACAATGGGTGCAATCAGAATAAAGGCCTCGAGCGGTACAGGATTACTGAGCATTGAGGACTGCCTTAGCAAACTCCTCCTTGTTGGAGATAAAACCGCTTAGTAGTATCCGCGGAAGACCATTCTGCTGCCTCCAGTATGGGCTCCAGTGGGAGACATGCCTGTACAGTGCTGAAGAAGTGAAGGCATGCACTCCGTATAGAGTGGCCAGAGAAGCGAGTATCAATCCCAGCCATATGCATGCATGGTCATCCTCGAACATCTAGACAGTATCTGGCTAGATACAGCTACATAAGGTCGAATGTATGAGATAAGGAACTGAGTGGACTTTCTTAGTCTTGGTTCTGGCTTCATATGCCTCTAAAGTTTTAAGCACACAAATGCTTGTTTGTTAGGGTAAGCTGGATAATAGATCCTTCTCGGAAGGTGGCCAGGCCTTGACGTCTTAACATGAGATAACAGACAAAACTCCAAGGAGTTAGCCTTTTTGGACACTACATTCAGATCTAGCTTCACCAATTCATGTGCACGTGCAGCTGATGTAATAGCCAAAAGGGTCACCAGTTTCAATGTTAACTGCTACAGAGTTAATCGACTTATGGGTTCCAAGGCTGTAAGGAACTCTAACAGTGGCTTAACCTCCCATGTAGAACACAAACATAGAGCTGGAGATCTGGAACGAAAAACCCCTTTCATGAAACGAGATACAATGGAGAACTCGCCCAGGGTACACTGTCCCACAGGGTTATGGGCCTGTAAAATAGCTGATTTATAAACTGATATTGTTCTGTATGCCAGGCCTTGCTGTGCGGATATCTCAGCCAAGAAGGTTCAAAGTCCACGAGCAAGATACCACTGGAACCAAACTGGGACCAAACTGGCACCAAATTGGGTAGACTGGGACCATGACGCTAACAACACCTTAGTTAACTCCAGTGGGTAACCCGCTGCTTGGTAGAATCGTCCGATATCGGCCATGCAGTCAGGTTGTGTGTGTTCCACAGTGGGTGTACCGTCTCCGGTTCGAAGGGTAGAGACAGTAGTGACCTCCCTTTGGGAAGTCGAAATGGAGCATCCGTTAGCATGAGACGCAGAATCTGCGGATACCACGGTTGGCCCGGCCAGTCGGGAGCTATCAACAGAGCTGTTGACCTGTCGTCCATGACCTTTTGAAGAATAATAATAATAATAAGTTTATTTATATAGCGCCATATCAACTAATTTTTCATGGCGCTTTACATTGAATATTATATAAAGAATTGAATAATTAAAACTAAAATGAAATAACCTATTTACAATATTTTTAAAAATAATCAACCTAAAAATTTTCCCTATGGACAATAACGTAAGAAATTAAAATCAAATCAAATTAAAATATTGTACATCAATTATAGGCTAGTTTAAAAAGATGTGTCTTTAGTGACTTTTTAAAAATATCTACATTTGGTGAGAGGCGGATTGATAACGGTAATGTATTCCAGACTTTTGGACCCACTACAGAAAAAGCTCTGTCACCATATGAGACTGTGCGTGACTTAGGAATGACTAATAATTTCTGTTCAGTAGAGCGCAGCGTGCGAACATTAGGGCGATATTTGAGTAGTTCTGTAATATATTGTGGCGATAGGCCATTAAGGGCCTTATAAACTAATAGTAAAACCTTAAAAATTATGCGCTGTGAGACTGGCAGCCAGTGCAATCTAATTAGAACTGGGGTTATGTGATCATATTTACGTGTAAGTGTAACGATGCGAGCAGCTGTATTTAATACTGACTGCATTCTATCTAATTGATGCTTAGTGAGTCCATGAAGAAGTGAATTACAATAATCTAGTTTTGCAGTAACGAACGCATGTATAAGAGTTTCAGTTGATTTTTCATCAAGGTATTTCCTAATTTTCCCTATATTCCTAAGGTGATAGTGTCCAGATTTACATATGCTACTGACATGATCTCCGTGGGACATGGACTCGTCAAGAATAACGCCCAGGTTACGAACAGTAGACCGGTGTCTGATCGTATCATCACCCACTTCAACAGATGTAATACTTGGTCGTGGTTTAAACCGGGAGCTCAAAACAATAAGCTCAGTCTTGTCATCATTCAATCGTAGCCGGTTGTTAACCATCCAGTCATCAATGTCCCTTACACATCTTTCCACCTTTAACCTTGCCGCGCATGCATCTATTTCTGAATCTGCATCAAATGTAATGTACAATTGAGTGTCGTCTGCATAGAGATCGTAGAGTAGATTGTGAGACCTCAAGATATCCCCCACAGGCGCAGTATAGAGTAAATAGAGCAGTGGGCCCAATACCGACCTCTGGGGCACACCACAAGACAAACTACGTTCACTTGACTTACTTCCATCAACATTTACATAGAATGAACGGGAACTAAGGTATGATTCAAACCGGGCAAGCGCACAACCCGTAATGCCAAATCGACTCGACAGCCTTGATATGAGAATTGGATGGTCCACCGTATCAAAAGCCGCTGGGAGGTCCAACAACAGCAGGAGGACAGATTTCTTGTTGTCAATGGCTAACATTATATCGTTCTGGACCCTAACTAAGGCAGTCTCAGTTGAGTGGTAGAGCTTGTATGCAGACTGAAGCCATTCATCAAGATGGTTAGATGACACGTGATGAATCAGCTGCACAGCAGCTGCCTTCTCGACTACCTTTGAAACCATCTTTAGATTAGATATCGGCCTGAAGTTTTGATACAGCTTGAAGTCAGCATCAGGCTTCTTAAGAGTTGGCAATAGTTCTGCTATCTTCATTGAATCCGGCATACACCCAGATATAAACGACAAGTTGACAATGTTTGTTATAGTAGGGAGAAGTAGGTCAATGCAGTGTTCCATTACAGAAGCAGGAAGGGGATCCAAATTACACGATTTCTTTGCCATCTTCACTACGAACACGCGTATAGAAGCCTGATCAACATTAGAAAGTTGGGAGAGATTACATCTATAATCATCAGTAGCTAACGTGTTCGTAATAGGAGACACCCTAGAGGCTTGCTTCAGATCTAACTCACGGTGTAACTTCTCAATCTTCTGAGTAAAGAAATCAGCAAAGCAATCAGCCAACGTGGCTCCATCCGAATCAGTATGAGGATAGCGCTTGACATCTACTTTTTGGAGAAGCTTATTCACAGTTCGAAATAAAACCTTTTGATCACCCGAGTTGTTTGTAATGATATCCTTATAGTAGGACGTTTTGAGCTGAGTTATGAGGTTGTTGACAACAGAGCATTGGTACACATACCTCTCCCGATCACAGTCAAACCCAGATGTTCGCCATTTTCTCTCGAGTTTTCTCCTTTTGTTCTTCTCAGTCCCAACCTGCTCGTTGTACCACGGGGCAGATGGACGAACAGTCACACAACGTCGTACGATTGGCGCGTATTTATCCAGAAGAGAACAAAGCGTACTGTCATACTGATCAGCCAAAGTGCTAAGATCACTAGATTGATGACACAGAGGATCAGACTCACGCGTATCCTCAGACAAGGACTCAATACTGATGGAACTAAGTTTGCGGGAATAGACTGTCTTTCTAGTAAAGCATGGTTTCTCAATATTCAAGTGACAGTGGACAGCAAAGTGATCAGCAATGGACGGATTCCTCACATATAAACGTTTTAGTAGGGTGTCCTCAGACTTGGTAATTAGCAGGTCAAGCGTATGACCCTTCTTATGAGTGGGCCCAGTCACGTGTTGTTTGAGTCCGAACCCATCCAGGATATTTGCAAAACGCTTAGCATGAGTATCAGACAGATCATCCATGTGGAAGTTAAAGTCACCAGAAATAATCAGGCGACCCGGGCATTCAGCAAGAGTACGCTCTAGCAGTCCTGAGAATTCATCATAGAAGAGGGCATAGGCACTCTCATCCGGAGGACGGTAGACACACATAAATCGGATACTTTCAATGTGGGTTTTCAGGCGCACATCCATTATCTCAAATGAATCATATTTTGCACAGATAATGTTGTTTACATTCAGCGTTTCCTTGAAAAGAAAGCCAATTCCACCACCAAATGTAACGCTGTCTTCTCTTGGTACATGTAAAAAGCGATAACAACTGGGGCACAGGGTACCCATCTCTAAGAACACGGGGCGCGTGACAGGATTATTTATTACTGGCTCTTCCAATGACTCCAGTCCAACCGAAAAGCGTCCACTGCTGACGCCCTTGGATCCGGATGACGCGACACGTAGTTCCACACCTGATGATTGAGGCGCGATGCGAAGAGATCTATCTCTGGTATGAAAAACCGATGGGTTATCACGATGAAGACGCTGCTGTTGAGCATCCACTCGGTGCCTATATTGAATTCTCTGGAGGCTGCATCTGCTTTGATGTTCAGAATTCCTGGTAAATAACGAGCTGTCACCCATGAGCTTTTGCTCAGCATGAAAGACCAGACATCCAGAGCTAGCAGGGACAATGACGGGGAACGTGTCCCCCCTTTTGTTGATATATGCTACTGCTGTATGTAGTGGTGTCTATTTCCAAGAGAACATGTTGTGGGGGATTCGACATTTGACCCAAGAATCATTGTACGGCAAGTGATGCTGAATAGAGCATTTATGCAGGGGGCTGCCCACAGACCCGTTTGGACAGCATGATTCATACGGCTTGGCAGACTCGAGCAGTTCCTGACAAGACGTCACAATAAGTTTGAGTTTCTCCTCTGGTAGAGCAATCGACATCTGTAGTTTGTCTATCATCGCACCTAGAAAAACCAGTTGCCGGGTTGGAGCAGGTTAACACTTTTCTGGCTTCACGATGAAGCCCATGTTGGACAGTAGACTCACTACACACTGAAAAATGTCCATTAATGTCTCTGTGTGTTGGTGAATTAGTAAGTCGTCCAAATAAATTACTTTTCGTAGTCCCTCCGATCATAATTTTGGTGAAGACCCTGGGGGCTGTCGAGAGCCCGAATGGAAGACATCGTCCCTTCGAATAAAAACCGGAAGTACTTCCGTGAGTCCTTGTGGACTGGAATTGCATAGTAAGCGTCCTTTACATCGAGTCCCCGTGCCGAAGAAGAGAACGAGCTGTATGGAGTCCCTCCATTTTGAGAGCCTTGGGTTTTATCACGGGGCGAAATTCTCCCGTCCCCGGCCTTTTTCTACCAAGAAACGTGTTGACACAAATTGCTGTAAGAGAGTATGAATTGCCTCCTTCAGGAGAAAGCGTGGCTATCCTTCCCCTGATACAGTGCTCCGTACTCGCCACTATCGTGCTGGTTTGACAAAGGGTATCTTGTACCCGGATATTGTCTGTAAGGTCCATTTGTCCTTTGTTAAAATTGTCCAGTTTGGTACAAAATTCCCCAGACGGCTGGCAGTGTAAATGTCTTATTAAGTGATTGAGGGAAGCTTGGGAAGATGATCAGCTGTTGGTAGATCGGCTTGAGACGGCAGACTCTCGTGCTGCTCCGGAAGTCAAGAAAAAAGATGATAGGGTTAGTATCGATATAAAGTTAAGAGTCTTGGACAGGCTTGAAAACGTTTTGTGTGTCTCCTCTAGGAAGATATTTTATTTGTTTACATGCGAGCCTGTATTCTCGAGTTACGATTGTTAATTACCTCATGAGCTGCTGGTTTGGCCTCGCAAGCTTAGAGTTTGTCAAGTTGCTGTTTCTATTTTCCTCCTATGAGTTGCTTTTGTCTGCCTCACAACCGCCTGGTTTGTTGTTTCGTGACATCCCCTGTTCGCGATTATCATTTCTTCACAGCTTATTTATACTTGTCTCGTTGTTTGCCTCATCATTGCTGAGTTTCCTCGCTACCCTTTAGTTTGTTAGTTGTGTATTTGTCGTTCTTACATTGGATGTGTTCAGTTGCTAGCCTTAGAGCAGATTGCGTGGGACAAGTGGGACAAACTACGGCATGTTCGTATCCGTGCTAACTGTAACTCTGTAATTTGATTGGATCAGCGAGGACAAAAACAATGGGAAACCATTTCAACGTCACGGCATGCCGTACGGTAACCGTGCTGTAGTCAGTGCTGTAGTTTGTCCCACTCATACGAAATCTGCTCTATATCTTTGCCGTACCGTAACTTTGCAAATTGATTGGTTCAGAAGGACAAAAACAATGGGAAACCATTTCAACGTCACGGCATGCCGTACGGTAACCGTACTGTATTCAGTGTTGTAGTTTGTCCCACTCATACGTAATCTGTTATATTTACAGCATACACTTCATTCATCAGTTCAGTTTTTGTTTCGATTGCCATCATGCTAGTACAGTCCAGTTTAGCGGTTCCTTTAGTCTAGGATATACATCTGATACATGTATATAGGGTTTCCTAGTCGCTGTATTGCCTCCCGCGTCTTTTATTCTGTTTTTAGGGAAGGGGACCTCTTTTTTCTTTCCGTTATAGTTTTATTAGTTAGCTTTTTATATATGATGGTGGTGCCTGGAGGAGTCTCTAACGACTCTCTTGGATTCATGTGGCATGGGTGGCGCAGTGTGTTAGCGCTCGCCTCTCACCACTCGGCCCGACTTCAAATCAGATTTCGTGCCATATATGAGTTGAGTTTATTTGTTGTGTTGTTCTCTCCCTTGCCACGAGGGTTTTCTCCGGGTTCTCCGGTTTTCTCCCTCCATAAAAATCAACATGTGGGTTTGAGAGTAGTATGTATACAAATATATGAATGTAGTGGGGAGTCAGTGTTGTGGAGTTGGAAGCAGGCCCCCACAAGCTATGCTGAAATACATACTAGCCTGCTATAATAAAAACGAATATATATATTTTTTATTTATTACTGGGCACCTGGGCTGCCATCCCCCGTTTTAGGCTTTTTTATTCCACTTTTAGGGGAATGGCAGCTTTCCTCTTTTACGTCCACGGTTTCCCTCGTGTTTTAAGGCTAGATTTTATACTTTACTTAGGTGTCAGGGGCGGATCTAGGATTTTTTGAGGGCACCATTTTGAACACATTTTTTTTTTTCGGGATGTAATAAATATTGTTGTTACTCCATCCTTCAAACAATATTTTCTTTGACGTGCACTTATACGCTCACAGGGGGTGTATTCGCTGATATTTCCCACTCGCGGAGAGAAAATATCGGGTCACGTGACGCATTCAACCAATCATGCGCGATAGAAAATATTTGATGAGTTATAATCGCTGATATTTGTTGTCTGGCCGAGAGAAAATATCGGGTCACGTGACGCATTCAACCAATCATGCGCGAGAGAAAATATTTGATGAGTTATAATCGCTGATATTTGTCGTCTGGCCGAGAGAAAATATCGGGTCACGTGACGCTTTAATTCCACCAATCAATATAATTGGGTATACCACACACCCCCGATTTTAACTGAGGCTGATTTTAACATGTGTTTCTGTTTGTAACACTCAGGTCCTGTTGATGTCAATTGCTCCAGTAACGGGAAAAATAAACAGTAAGTTGTTAGTTTTCTTCACAGTTATCGAGCACGGAAGGCTGGTTTCCACGTAGCTTTTTTTTTTTTTTTTTTATCAATACTGAAAATCCCAAAAAGCAACGGGAGAACAAGTAGAAACGAAATAGTAGTAACATAAGGAAAAGCATCAACTTTGACAGACATTGTCTTGTTTGCACGGTAAAATAAATAACCTGAGAAGACAGCCGACTCTTCGAGGGCTCACATCTAGAGGCGGATAGCTACACGACAAGCAGCGACACAAAAAGCAAATAGGAACGGTATACAAAATAGTATGAAAAGCCAAGGAAAGCTACGGTACAAACAGAACCTTGAGCAAGATGCCGTACTAGCATCGAGAAGGTGTAGGAGGAGTACGCATGTCAGTTAACAGTTACAAGTTAGGCCGTTTGTCAATTGTCAGCTAATTCCATCCAGACCCTCGAGTACAGCGAAGCATTTGGGCATTACGGATTTTGTAAGGAAAGAAGTTTTCCGAAGCTCTATCAGGATCGGAGGAAACGGATGTTACACCAGATACAAAGTCATTTAGGGACCAATCGTTTGTTACGTCGCAGGGGCGTGTTTTTTTTTTTTTGGGGGGGGGGAAGTTTTGAGAAAGGTGTATTCAGCTAGACAGGTATGAATGTTTAGAAGGGGGAGGGGGAGAGGAGGGGCGGCTTCTCTCAATTTCAATTTCAATTTCAATTGCAAAAGGGGATATCATTCAAAGCGGTATATTTTAGAAGGGGTTATACAATTTATGAAGCAGGTGATATTTCCACTCAAGCATGTTAAAAAATATAAGGCCTGGTTCATTTAACGCAAAATAGAGTTTACCGTAAATAAATGTTTCTAACAGGAACAATGGTTTAAACAAAATCTAATCACACCATAATACTAATATCCAATTCCTTAAATTCCTTAAGTAGATGAATGTCGCATCACGTGATCGATGACGTCATAATTACAGAAAATCATTTAAGTGAAATGCGGTTGCGACAATAACATATGAATAGAAAGTAACCCTGCTAAAATATTCCTCTTCCAGCAGTGTTTTAGACCACGCTTAGAAAACATGAGTATCATGTAAATATAAGGAAATATTAAGGCTACAAAAGTCACGTGATCTATTTGGCATATTTTCGCTTTAATAACTCGTTAAGGAAACATTGTAGTCATCTTTTCTAAGCTGAAATTGGTAAAAGGCTTTAACCTTAGCCACATCCACTCATTATCCACACTTTTTCTCTTACAATCGGAGCCTCGTTTTTGATTTGCTGATTTTGTGGTCTAAGTCACGTGACAGACCATGTGACATGTTTTACTGCACACAAACCAATTAAGGGAGTCAAGAATGACGATATCTATGCACCTCATTCATAAGGGCATGGTCTCTGTATTTTAACAGTTTAGCCACATGTTCAATGCATGAAAAATAACATCCTTGCCAGTTGCCATGCGAACGAGCATACCAACATTGGTGATTCTGTAGAATTTGAGTGTTGTAGCATAAAAGGGCTGTAAAGTTACAGCGATTTGAAATTTAATAGAGAGGTTTGTATGAGAAAAACCGTGTACGCCTTTACAACCTCGCTTTCATGTATTTTCTACATTGAAAATGCCAATAACTCGACAGCAATTTGAATCATTGCTTTCAAACTGTGGTTATTACTAATTTAGGTACGATCTTTCGTGTGGTTGCAATAGTTTCTCTGTACACATTAATCTTCCAATTTATGCAAATTAGGTGACGGCCATTATGAATGAGGTCTATTATCGTGAGAAACTTGGCGCACTTACCGTACTCGGCTGTGCTGAAATAAGGAAAACAGTTTTTTCCCCGAAATCATTGATCCTTGAACCAGGCCTTAACATGCTTGAGGAAGGCAGAAATAGCGTTTCCGAGGCTTCTAAGATTCGGGTCAGTCCATAACAGCATTTTCTAAAAAAACACTCTATCGCCCTGTTTTGAGGATTTTTGCATTGTACGTAAAATATCAAGGGTTGAAAGAAGAACTTATATCTCTGCAAATATTACGTATCTTGAATTATGTTTTGTGTTTAGCCTGGAACCAGCTGAGGAAGCGGCTGCATTTCAGGATATTTTGTGTTTACAATTCTTCAATATCAGGAAATTCCAATTCGGTCTGTGGATTAGCCGGGTCCTCGACGAGCATGACGATGTTCTCCACACGGTCCGTTAGAAATTCGGATTTTTTTTTAATTCATGGTCTCAAAATCGTCCCGCATAAAAGCGCGTATTCTGATGCCTACAATGAATACGAATTTCCGAGCTACTAATGACATGCATTTATGCCAGTCCCATGACTCATTTGTTGTCAGCACCGGCTAAATTGTGTTGTTTTTGAACAAAACTGTAATAAAATAGGGTGAACTTATGTCAAAATAAATGGATCCTCAATAACGTTTGGTCCGCATAGAAAAACCTAGAATATTTTTTTGTTATTTTCTCTCTCTCCAAGATGTTAATTCATTATCCAAAAAAAGAAATATAATTTTTTCTTTTGTACTTTATGCAAAATCGCAGATTAAAATATACACTTCTATTCCTCTAGTTAAAACCAATAAAATTGTGCTTGACCAAAACGATTTACAAAATATTCAGAAAGTTATGCTATTATTCATGAAAGTTATGCTGGAACCTTAAGGTACCAGCACTGGCTAATAGCATAACTTTCTAAATATTTTGTAAAGCGTTTTGGTCAAGCACAATTTTATTGGTTTTAACTAGAGGAATAGAAGTATATATTTCAATCTGCGATTTCGCATAAGGTACAAGAGAAAACATTATATTTCCTTTTTTGCATGATAATTGAGAATTAACACCTTGGAGAGAAAAAAATTAACAAAAAAAATTTCTATGCGGCCCAAACTTTATCGAGGAGCCGTTTATTTTGACTTCAAAAACTCATGAATAATTAATGCATTTTGTCCAATCAGAGGAAGCAAATCAGTCACGTGCATGCTCCTTTATACCTGATAAAATCTCATCATTCTAAAAAGCCCGCGGAGGGATTTGAATTCTGTCCCAGGGGGAAACGCGGTTAATGATTGAGACAATGGATAAGCACCTTGCAACTCTTGGAATTTCTATTGATGTTTCAGCTTTCTCATTGAATTGCTAATTAGGATGAACGCTTTATATAAAGAATACTAATGAACATGAAATTTTATATAAAATTTCATCCTAATTAAGAATTCACTGATAAAGACCCAAAGATAGCAAAAAGTACACGGAACATAATACATTTTGCACTAAATTTACTAATATCAGCAGACTACCGAGATACACAGATAATATTTTTTAAATGAAGTTACCAACTACCATATACTTGTTTACTGAGCCACTGTTTAGTTCCAATTATCAAATCAAACTCAAAATTCGTAAAATATAAAAACGTGCATTAAACTTACCAACATCCTCTTCCGTATTTTGTGCCGGAGTCAAAACTTTAGTCTGCCGTCATGTCAGTCACATTGCTTTCCAAGTCTTGAAATTTATCGATGTCAACCACGACACCAAATCCTTCAAGTGAAGCTTCTTGTCCTAGCTTGTTCTTTGCCACACAATGCTTTCAGCATTGCGAAACGCCGCTTCAAACAGCATAGTATGGTAATTTCTTCATGTCATTCCCTTGAGTTGTTCGTAATCGCAGGCGGTGATTACACCGGGGGAGGGACTCCCATATAAAAGCGGTAGGGATGGTCGTCGGACATTTTCGATTTGACCCCTAAGAGGTACTAAAATAGGCGTGGCTCAAGCTTATTTTGACCCCTAAAAGGTACCGATAAAAACATGCCAACATTTTAAACTTTCGATGCCTTTGCTATTAACACCCGACCCCTAAAAGGTACCGCTTTACATAGAAATGTCTGTGTTTGATGGTGGATACCCTAAGTGGTACCACACTCCTGATTTTGACCCCTAAAAGGTACGACGAGCATCCATGTACCACTCACATAAGGGAGCCCCCCCCCCCCCCCCCCCCTCCCGAGTGATTACTCGAATATTTTGCATGGCGTTGTGAATATATGTACAAAGGTTCAATGGTTCATTAAGTAACCATTAAGGTTTTGAAGCCGTTTAATAAACTCACAGCACGTGTTTTATCAGGTTTAAACCTGATAAAACACTGCTGCTCGTTTATTAAACAGTACATAACTTTACTCTATTTCGTTACAATTATTTTTCAAAAACAACACAATTTAGCCGGTGCTATTACCTTAATTAACTTACCTTAGTCGCTGCCGGTTAAAGTGGGATTCTTGAACACAGAAACATAGTTCTTCAAATCGTGCCTAATAGATTGTTCAACTTTACCTCTTAGGTACGACTATCTTCAATGAACTTGATATATTTGTCAGCTACATGTTCAACGGCTCGGAACCTAACGTCGCGTGAGTAACAAAATAGTGTATGGTTACCGTAAACTATATTGCATCTTTATTTCTTACTGGGAAACAATCAAATAAATACATACTGCGTGTTTAGTCGAGGGATTTATTCCGGTTGTTTTGAATAAGCAACAAATAAAAGATGATAAAATTCGTGAGTAGGTCAATTACTCCCAGATAATAATAATAATGGCCATATTTCTATAGCGCCATATCACCACAGTCTCATGGCGCTTTACATATTACGGACATATCCCGTCAGTGAATGTTTTCGGACTCATTGCTTTTACGGCGCCAATTGGGCTGTCACACAGTTTACAATTTGTGTGGCTGTACAATGGCCAGGCTCCTGTACCGGGTGACAATCCCCATCTCTTTTTCGAGTAGTACAACAGGTTCTTTCACGTCCCCTTCAAATACTGATTAGAAGTAGAAGGAGACAAGGCCAACGGCTTATAAACGTCCCTGCCCAAGGACGCGGCCATGCAGGATTCGAACCCACGACCTCCCGCACTCTAGACCGAGACAAAAACGAAACCATTTTTGACCGGCTCCGATTTTGGGCAATCCCTTTATGTAGGACGACACGAATTTTTACCAAAAATACAATAGAATACAACACAATACAATTCAATACAACAATAGAACGCAACACAATACAATACAATAGAATACAATTTGGTAGCAATTCGTGTCGTCCTACATGAAGGGATGGCCCGATTTGGCGATGTTTGGGACAGCTGGCCTCGTTCTGATACCATTGTTACCAGACCTCTTGTCGCGCGGGCATGTGATACGAATAAGATGCATGTTCAGGAATATTCTGTATTCTATTTTCGGCCGGTGAAGTCAGTCGAAGTGAGTCCACGGAAACGCGATTCACGATGTTTCTCAGATACAAAAATAACTAAGAATAAGAAAATGGAGGAATAACAGTAGCGCGAAGATGGGCTCCTGAGCATTTTCAATATTTGTGGAGGGGGACATTGGGGTTTGCGGTGTTGCGGTGTTGGTCAGTTTTTAGTGCGGTATTTCGGTGAATTAAATCCTATATTGCGGTGATCTGAAATCCTGTGGTGTGCGTTGGCTGTGTTTTCAAACCTGCGGTGTTCGGTGAAACGATATGTTTGCGGTGTTGTGGTTATTTTCAAAGTCAAATCCATGTAAATCACGGGATTCTTAAAAATGTTTTTGCGTCATTGCGGTGTCAGTATTTTGTCAACGTTACATGCGGTGATGCGGTGTTTTCGGATTTTTTTTGCGGTGTTGTGGTATTGAGAACCCCCCAATATCCCCCTCTTGTAGTTTTATAGTTGATTTGGGAAATATCATATGAGAACCTAAAGCACATTAGAAAAACCCATCCGCCTCTGATCAGCAGTTGGTCGCCGGATAAGACTCTGGGGAAACGGAATTTTTGACCACAGATTTCTGGGGTCCGGTTGTTGTGCGCATACCTATAAGATACTAGTATCTTGGCGCTGACCAAAAGATCGCGGGCTCTGCAAACGAGATTGGGGAGTTGATTGGGGAGTTGATTGATGGCACTAGGCATGTGTAGAGCGGAAAGTCTCCTACCGGTATGGATATCGAACCTCGTCAAACTCGCAAACACACTGAACTAGTTCTCTATATGCTGTCCTAGAGAATTGTCATGAATTTTTTCACTTAGAGGCTCAAGAGTATTTTACTAAGGAAAACGCCGATAGCCTAAAGCAGAATTACGGTAACCAACATCTAGATAGTGTCAACTCCAACTCAACCTCTTGTGTTCTCTTCCATCCAGTCAGTTCCGGGCTACGACTACAGTGCCGATCTCGTGGCTTCGAGTTATGTGTTTGACTGCGAGAACGACTGCTCTGTTGAAGCTTCGATTTTTTTTAACTTCGAGTTTTGTGCTCTGGCTTCTTAGTACTGTGCTCGATCTGCAAACTTCAAGTTTCGACTTTTATCTTTCACTCAGTAGTTAAATCGTAAAAATTGAGCTGAGAAAACATGTACACGAATGAAATATCCATACGTTTATGTATTTATTTTAAAATAAAACTGAGTACCCTTTTCTGAGACACTGATTAGGTCATTAAGTTTTGATCCCGCATAGTCAGGGACTCGACATGGACTGTCTATGATATTATGGCTGTGTTTGATTGTCCCTCTTATTTGAAAAGTGTAGGAATCACGGTAAAGAACTATCAAGTAGAAAAGTGAGGATTCCGGTTGCCTTTGGAGGCTAGTGGAGACACCGCTGTATATCGTCCGCGAGTATGTATGCTTTTAAAATGTTAGTTCGATTAAAGTTCGATTATCAGTTTCGATTATCAACCCGGTCAGTATAATCTGCAGACTGCAGATTGCAGACTGCAGACTGCAGACTGGGTATAAAATGAAGACTGGGTATAAAATGCAGACTGCAGACTGCAGACTCGGTATAAAATGCAGACTGGGAAAAAATATAAAAAAACTTACCTGAAGACTCTGAATGCAATTTCAGCGAGTTATGTTGAAATTTTACCCCTCGACCTCGATCTCTACCTAAGCCGGACTGGAACTGACCACGCTCGAATTTTCATCCAAAATCAATGCCGACCGCAACGAAACCTCAAATAATAGCACAATAGTATCTATTCCAAGAACGTCATGCCATTTAATTGAAATATCCTCCATTTCTGGAGCCTAAATCGAGCAATTTACGCTTGACGACGCTAGTTCCCAAAGTTCACGGTCTCAGAACTTTTACATATATACCTTATTTTGAAACCGCTATTCAAGCGAATCGGCTCTATGGTAAAGCGGTTTAGAGCGCGCGATTTTGATTCCAATGATCGGAGTTCGATTCCCATACCAGCCACAATTTTTTTTAAACTTCTTTTTCTCCTTTCTCAGTTTTATTTAATCTTTTCCTGTCTTTTAAGCTATTAGAGCCGCCTTCTACACTAAAAAAACATTGTTGTGTATTGGCTCTCCTCGGACATGATGAGAAAGAAACTGATATCACAGGTGACCCAATTGCTCTGTATTATAGGGTCAAGTGTGGGGGTTTCCCAAAAACCGTGATTGATCCATTTGTTTTCACTGGACTATTCTATTTCCCAACAGTATTTCCTTAACATCTCAGGGGTTACTCCCATATGCAAACTACAAACCGGATAAGGTAGTGCGTATTCCTTGTATTGTGATCCCTAAGTGAATCATTAATTTGTTTCTGTCCAGTCACATTGATGTGCTGTATCATCCATGGACAAATGAACAATATGAAATTTTAGGCACACATTCATCAGAAAACAATATTGTATAACTTTGGTAAATGTAAACTAATAAGGTATGCCAAACTTTTGGTTTGCAAATTATAGGGGATTATCCATTAATCAGTTTGTAATGTATGGCCAAGTATACAGTGTACTTGAAGCTTTGAGGTATCTATAGAGCACAAAACGAGAATGTAACTTTAGGTTTGCATATTACACACACTACGAGTATCCTTTGTATGGATTCACCCACAAGTATAGTGTAGTTGGGTCAGTCACATTTTTGAAAAATGGCAATAATAGCTGCAGTTATACAAGACCAGTTTTACTAACCGCTTTCCCCAGGAGAAAACGTACCTAGGTATATTTCCATAGTTACGAAAGAAAGAACAATTGAACTTTCTCTTGATAGCACCCCAGATAAGTCTTAGGGGTAGTTGCGACCCCAGATAGTTCAGACAATGAAATTTTGAGGATCTGACAGTACAATAGGCCTTTGCGCCACAAAGTTACTGGGGCGTGATATTCAACGGTCTTCGTGTAACCGCTTTACCCAGGTAAATTCAAACCCCAGATGGATTTTATTGGGGCCAGTTTTACTGGGTAAACGACTTTATCTGGGGTAGTGTAACTGCAGCTAATATGTAACTTACATGTAGACCAAATAAAAACATAGAATTACTGGTATGTGGTTCTGGTTAATATATTTGTAAAAAAAAAAGGTCAGTAGCCCAAGATACTAACTTGTTATTTGTCTCACTTTTTGCACCAGTTGGCTTTATATTTTAAAGGTGTCCATAAAACCATAGCAATTCTCTAATGTAAAGCTTGGTCAGCAGAACCACATACCATATCTTTCTTTATTTGGCATTATAGCATTTGCATTATTTTGTCGTAATTAAACCAAACCTGTTATTGTTAAAACACGTTTGAGATGGCATAATGTCAACACACAGCCCCTTTAAGCGGGACCAACACAGAAGTGTGATATGTCAAAAATGGTCCGGATGACATTCATGTCTGTAGATCCACAATCTGTATTGAGGCCAAGCCAGGCAATTTTTTGTTGAAAATAATTAAGTCTCACATCTCCAACACCATCTACTCTGTCAAGAAAAAGACAGTAGAAAGAAAAACAGTCAAAATTACATGCAAGTTGCAAATGTAGAAGAGCAATTTCACTTTTTTCTTATCAAGCTAGCAGGAAGTAACAAAAGTTAAAACAAACTAGAATCATCTTGAGGAATTTAGGGAAATATTGAACAATTTAGAATGTCATCAACCACCTGACATGTAAAAAATACTGTAAATTGCATCTTCCATTTCACTTAGTGTCAATTTGTACAATCAACACTACGTGTTAGTAGCACAATGTGGTACTCATGATACAGATATTAACAATAAGTACAACAAGTATACAAAGTGTATGTTATGTCATCCGGGTCCTTTCTGTGGGATGCAGCCCATGCAATATTAGCCAGGGTGCTTCTGATGTTTGGAGTGTTTGTTAAAATATTGTTGTTACTGTCACAATTAAGGGAGTATTATTAACATTAAAACTCCAGTTATTATCACATTGATATTATAATAAATTTATTGGATGTTAACCCAATATTACTTTTAATCATTATGGAGCCTTATAGCAAAGTGTCTACATCCATGTAGAGTCCATGTACAATATTATTTTGACATAAGAATAATTTAGATACTCTCGTTCTAACTACGCCCCAGGGGGTACTCCTGTAAATTTAGGATGGGTGTGTGCCACAAATATTTTCATTTGAGGGTAAGACCCAAAACCAACATTTCAGATTCATTTTTTTGTTTTCATTTGTCCATGGATGATACAGCACATCAATGTGACATTGTGACTGGACAGAAACAAATTAATGATTCACTTAGGGATCACAATACAAGGAATACGCACTACCTTATCCGGTGGCACATAGGTTTGTAGTTTGCAAATGGGAGTAACCCCTGAGATGTTAAGGAAATACTGTTGGGAAATAGAATAGTCCAGTGAAAACAAATGGATCAATCACGGTTTTTGGGAAACCCCCACACTTGACCCTAACCATTATTGGTTAATTATTAATAGAACTATGCATATCCAAGGGAGAGATGGGTGGGTAGTTTACCAGAAACCGGGATTGAGCCAAACAAACAGTGAAAATATGTATCATATTACTGTAGTTCTGGAAATTGAAAAACCCTGTTACTGTTATGATAATAAACTAAAAAAGGAGCAAGCGAAAGCGGCCGCGACAGCTCCAGAAATTTCAAGCAAATTTCAATGGACAAATAATTATTGTCCTGATCATGAGGAGATCCAAAATACTGAAAATATTGCCTATATATATAGCGAAAAGTTAAGAGGTTATAGCCCGTTATAGTTTACAGTACAGTTCGATCGAGTTAGTCGGGTGCAAATTGTAAAGAGAGGTTATTAGTCGGCTGAATCGGCATCTAACATGCCTCTGTATTTGCCAAAAACGTTTTTTGTTTGTGGGAAGCCATTTGACTGTAATTAAACTCGAAAATATACGTTGTCGTTCTTGTGCGCGTTTCTGGCGTTCTTGGCAGAATTCTACAACAAGGCGTGTTAACACAAAATCCAGGGTAAAATATCATTAGTTCCAGAGAGGTAGGAGTTAGTTTTCAGGTTAGCTGGTGATCGAGTCACCTGGCTGTGAGTACTTGTACGGTTGTAACTTCTTCGTGAAGCGAAGCAAAACATGGCGGGCCCGCTAAGTACCACAGGGTGACCAACAGTATGTCCCGTCACATTTCCACATTGCCAGATTTCCACATTTCCACACTCGGAGCAAGGACAGGGTGACCAACGGTACGTTCCGTCACATTTCCACATTGCCAGATTTCCACATTTCCACACTCGGAGCAAGGACAGGGTGACCAACGGTACGTTCCGTCACATTTCCACATTGCCAGATTTCCACATTTCCACACTCGGAGCAAGGACAGGGTGACCAACGGTACGTTCCGTCACATTTCCACATTGCCAGATTTCCACATTGCCAGATTTCCACATTTCCACACTCGGAGCAAGGACAGGGTGACCAACAGTACGAGTTCCGTCACATTTCCACATTGCCAGATTTCCACATTTCCACACTCGGAGCAAGGACAGGGTGACCAACAGTACGTCCCGTCACATTTCCACATTGCCAGATTTCACATTTCCACACTCGGAGCAAAGACAGGGTTACCTACCAACAGTACGTCAAGGCTTATGAAAGATATTGATTAGAATCATATCAAGAGGAAATCTACAGTGATTTCAGCCCATGTTCATTAAATTCTATGGACTGAATATATATTCATAAATTCCGTTCTGATGACGCATTCTGTGCTCTTCTACCCGAAGAAAAAGCCAAAAGTTCTGAGACCGTGAACTTTGGAAACTAGCGTCGTCAAGCGTAAATTGCTCGATTTTGGCTGCAGAAATGGGGGATATTTAAATTAAATGGCATGAGGTTCTTGGAATATATACTGTTGTGCTATTATTTGAGATTTCGTTGCGGTCGGCATCGATTTTGGATGAAAATTCGAGCGTGGTCAGTTGTGGAGATCGAGGTCGAGGGGTAAAATTTCAACAGAACTCGCTGAAATTGCATACAGAGCCCAATGAAGAACAGATAAAGTCTTCAGGTAAGTTTTTATATATTTTTTCCCAGTCTGCATTTTATACCGAGTCTGCAGTCTGCATTTTAGACCCAGTCTGCATTTTATACCCAGTCTGCAGTCTGCAGTCTGCAATCTGCAGTCTGCAGATTATACTGACCGATTATCAACCCGCCTTAGGAAGAGGTTTAAATTAAGTCACCGACTGTCACTTAATTTTATCGCTGAGGCACACAACACATGGCTACATACGGGTCAGGCTAACGAAAATATATTATATTTAAGTTATGTTGTGACCAGAAAAGCTACTATGCAATTAGTAACAATATTGCGCTTGATGGACCATTAGCAGTTCCCCCATCCCCCCACCCCCCCCCCCCCCCCCCCACCCCCCCCGATTCCAAAAGACGCATATCAGCAAACTTAAAAATATAATGAAAAATTGTTCGGTAACAATCGGCTTCCCGCTATTGTTGAGTTGCAATATTTCCTAAGGGAATAAAATCACAAAAGCGTAGCAGCCATGTTGTTTGGTATAACAAAAGTAGCTAATGAGGTATCTTTTGTTCCGCCACGATGCAACCCACCAATTGGCTGGGAAAATAATCTAAAAATAGCCCAACTTGTAAAAACGCTGTGACACCTGTATAGGAGATACGGACGCTCCTGGTTATGGGCTCCTGACTTGATTACTTCATTTCTTCTATTTATAATTTATCTTTGTTAGTTCTTCTTACTACGAGTAATTTTGGGTTGGGTTTTTCATGTTTATATTGGGGAATGGGTCATTTAGCTGTCTACTACCTCGTAGGTGACCTCACGTCTATGACAACTCACTCGAACTTTTCTCGCTGACCAATCACAATACTCGGTTTTCAAGATTAAAATACTCGTGATTTCCGGAAATTCTCGAATAGATTCCGAAGTTTAACGTACCACAGGAAACCCAAGCGGGAAGCCCAAATGTATAGCATAGTTTTGGAGGATAAGTGGTTTTATTTCGTTAGAAATTCAGAGTTTTCTTAATATATATATATATATACGATTCAACTTCTAAGCCATGTAAACAACATGTATTACGTAACCAGTAAGTAGTATCACACCTTATCAATAGGCCATTACATTGCGCATTCCGCGCACACGATTCAACTTCTAGACCATATAAATTCGAGTGTTCCATGTTAATAATTAACATAAGTTGCAGCATTCACCTGAAGAGTGTGGTTAGCTTCGCTTGCCATACGAAACAGATTTGTAGTGAAACAAAGTTCTATGAAGTAACCTAAGTTTGTCTTCTCGTTTTACATCCTGCTCTACCTTGGTATCGAGCACTCTATCCATATGAATTTGAACTTGACATTTATATATATATATATATATATATACTTAGCTCTAGTATATAAGAGTACCTGGTAACTTGGCAGGTATTTTTAACCTTTTTAACTGATGAAGGCCGAAGGCCGAAACGTTTTAGTAAATTTTTAATAACAGTCCTGAGTTGCTCTTGTTCACATTTTTCTATTCAATTTTATAACAATTACTGTGGACAAGAACTTGGAATCAATTTTATTGATCCTCTTGGCTGGACTAGCTGTTGGCCTGAAGACATTTGGACATTATATACATACTTTATATATATATGTTGGCCTGAAGACATTTGGACATTATATTGTATATATATATATGTTGGCCTGAAGACATTTGGACATTATATACATACTTTATATATATATATATATATACAGTCGATCCAGGAAAGGTTGTCTTACAGAAAAGTCAATTACACACATATAACTGTCACGTGACCGTATATACAGAATATATTAACTTCCCTGTGGTTCGCTGGTGTTCCCGCGGCCCGGAGATATAGAAAACGAGAAGATTCGGAAGAAAGAATACTCGAGTTCCAGAATAGTTTGGCAGCAAGTATACAGGAGAGAGACGCAAATTGGATAAATGCAGTATCAGTTTACAGGAAGGTTGCATTTTATCTGGATTTGACGAGTAAACACTTGCGTTTAATTCTAGAAGTTTGGTCGTGAAGGGAATTATCATGCAGACCGCAAGGGCAAGAGTTGTGTTATCTGGTCACGATATTTCAATTCAAGGGGCGATTGGTGAGAGAGTAATAACTCAGTGTTCCTTGAGATCATCCTGATATATGAACTTTGTTCGATTTAAATTAAATACTACGTTTGAATAAATAATATTCGGCCGTGTCGCCGTTGGATATTTGACTCTACAACACAGTACTGAGTTGATAGCGAGTTATTAAGTCGGCTTAAGTTACGGATGCAAGCTCTAGCTTTACTTTTTGTGTTCTTTAATTTTGTAGTTTAAATATGAAGAACAACCACTGAATCATGCTTACTCATTCACTTCGACCAGAGCTGAATCCGTGCTGATGCATGCATAGTTCACTTGGCTTCTCGAATAAAAAAAACTAAACTGTCCTGTGTAGTATGAATAACTTTTTAGTTTGACTGCATAGAATCATTGAAAAAATACATCGGTTGCAATACAGCAACATCTCATTTATTTCAAATAATACATTGAAGAAAATGCTACAATGGCAAAAATTGCAGCTGTTTTTAACGACACTTATTAAGAAAAGATTAAATATTCAAAAATTAGTTTTGCTTCGTTATTGTTTTCTACGAAGCTAACCAACAGTTTTAATTCTAGACTAAATTACGTGATTGAGCGTCGTTGGTTTAAAAGATTTAAACATCGCAAAACATCCCGGCTTTTTTATCCAGTGTAAGTTAGTTGTTAGCAAACCTCTCTACGTATTATTTATGATTGAACGTTTTTACTTTGTAATACTAATTGTTGAATGGCTGATGTGCATGACTTCATACCAGTTGTGTTGTGGTTCCAATTTGTACATATCGAACTTTGTTCAAAAAGTTTCGCAAACTTACTGTTCTCTAGCATTCAGTATCTCATATTTTACCCAATATTTTATAATGAAAGTCTAAGGGGGAGAAAGGAAAACAATATGCAGTAAATTACGCTTGGTTTGAGTTAATAGGGAAGTTTAGTTTGCGCGTGCACCGGTGTTGACCCAGTCATTGCGCTATTTTGAGAAAAGTGCATACCTTTAGCCACAGATTTAGTATGAACTCAAGACTGAATAAACAGAAGCAAAGCTTAATATTTGTTCCGCTCATTAATCAGATGGTTTCCAAAAAGCTCAAATTGGACTCGCCCTACGCGCTATGCAAAAAGCACGACCAAACTTCTAGAATAAAACGCAAATATTTACTCGTCCAATCCAGATGAATCAAAACGCAACCTTCCTGTAAACTGATACTGCATTTATCCAATTTGTATCTCTCTCCTGTATACTTGCTGCAAAACTATTCTGGAACTCGAGTATTCTTGCTTCCGAATCTTCGCTTTTTCTATATTCCCGGGCCGCGGGTCTTACCAACTCGCGACACCAGCGAACCACAGGGAATTTCATTTATTCTGTATATACGGACACGTGACAGTTATATAATAATAATAATAATAATAATAACTTTAATCCTTATACCAACAACGTACAACAGTACAACTGTATAAACATCTAAATACAAAACTAAGAAATATTACAAGCATTGAACAAGACAATGATATCATAGCAATATTTGGCTGAAAACTTCATAATCGAATCGCCTTCATTGACATTATACATAAAAACAAAGCCCGCTTACTAAAATATCGAAATGAACTGTTTACATCCAACAGGTTATTAATGAAATCTTCCCTAAGAGTTATACAATTACTGTTATTACAAGTCATTAAATAGTGAAATTCGTGTCCTACTTCACCCAAATCGCACATTGTACAAACACGTTCGTCATGTGGATTTTTTTTATATCGGCCAGACTCAACAGGTCCTTATAGTCCTTAGGTCCTTATGTCCTTATAGTCCAGTCAATCTGTGGATTAAGTTCAAACTAATTGCAACAAAAGCTTTTTCAGCGAAATATGAAGCATCTAAATGACCTTTTTAACATATCAAAAGTTCCACAAGATTCCATGGTCGGAACACCTTGAAATTCGGAATTATTTATTTTTGCTATTTTACCACAGGGTTCCCGCGTATCGCACTATAGAAAAAAAGCATAAATTGAACAATTTAAAGTTTTTTCTTCGTGTAACTAAACCTAGAGGCGCTGAATTCGCTTGGATTTCATTCGGGATACAATTAATGGCTACTATTTAGATTTTTAGTAGATAATTTTACTATTGTAGACTAACCACAGGGAGCCCAACCCAAGAAATAATAAAATACTGCAAAATTCTTACTGTTGTTTCATATTTACTGCTACTTTATACTTAAAAGCCTTTTTATCATACAAGTATGGTTAACTTTATTCTCTTTAAATGTTGGATGTCCTGGATTCATTAAAGCTTCGCGCTATTCAGCTAAATATTCATCAAAACGGGTCAAAGATTATACTTCAATAGTTTCTAAAAAATCCTCTTCCTCGGTCAGATCAGACTCTGGTGCGTTTGTGCAGTTAGCTCCTTTGCACCCGCTACATGCTGCAGAGCACTTCAAGTTGTTCTTCCGACAAGAGCATCTGTTGTTCCTGCAGTCACCCTTGCAGCCACAACGAATCATCTCCAGTAAGGAGGCGTGTGCTGGAGGCAAACTGGTGCGCTCTGGGGTGAATTTTCCATTTTTCAGCTGCCAGCCCCATTCGAGAGGTGGCAAATCTATGCCTTTCCATTGTTGGACTTGGAGGAACACTCGCTGGCTGTGGTAACTGGCAGCAGCTGATGTTGGTGGAAGGTTCTCTGGCTGCAAAACAGCATTGCCCGTTGAAACTTTCTGGCAAAATCGCGAATAACGTAGCGTATTTAAGCTCTCATCTTTTTCGCCGCTGTACAGACACACCAGTGCCCTTTCTCCTGCTGCAATCACGTCCTCTTTGCTAACAGCATTTGCATCCCCGGAGAACAATCTTGCCTGGTCTTTGAAATACGCACTTGCCTTGAACTTCTTCAGTCCGGTCGCCTTCCCAAGACCATGAATGCGCGATGTTGTGTCGCATCCTAGCAGGCCATGTATGAAGAGAATGTTGCTGCAGATATCAGGACCTAATGCTGACTTTGTTTTCCTCACATTCCACACCCTGCTGGTCTTGCTGCGTTGTCTGGGCTCCGGTCTGAAGAAGAGGTCTTTACCATCGATGTCACCATGGTAAATCATAAGGACTAGAAGGTCAGTGTCATCCCCAACTAAGACTGTGCTGTTCGACTTTGCTGATTCGACCGCGGTTTTAACAATCAGGAGGTCAGCATCATCAGGAGCCTGGATTACATTGCAGCCAGCGTTCAGGAGCTTCTCTGACAAGAGATTGATGAACTTTTGTTTGTTTTCCTCATTTGCTAGGAAATCTTTCTTCTTCAATGGTACTATCATGTCACTCTGGAATAACACAGGTGGCGAGCACGAACTTCCCCGTCTCTGGTGCGTGCAGTCCTTCGTGCTGGGACCATTTCCATACCCATCAAAAACAACCGTGGGCGATCCGTACCTCCTCTGGATGTACTGGACATAGAGTGAGCACACGTCGTCGTAGGTTGTACCACGTGGCCAAGTTACTCGGTGGATAAGAGCGCCGCCATCAAGAACATAGTGGGCTTCTCTGAGGCATGGAGTTTGCACACTTTCAGTCATCTTCCAGAGAGCGTCGGCTAATGCTGGCTTGTCAGCTTTTCTCAGTAGCAAAGAAGTGTCAAACAACGCTGCAGGGTAGCTAGACATTTCATGTTCAAAAAATGAACCAGGGATGTCATACTGGCCGCTTGTCGCCAATACACTGAGCCTTTGGAAAAGCAGCTGTGGGTCAATTTGAATGCTGCCATCTTTGAGGTGAACGGATGTTTTGCATGCAAGGGTTTTCACCTGATATTTCTTCTGAAATGAGTGTTCATGTACATCTTTACCCGCCATTTTCTTGATTATCGAGTCGCCCACTTCTTTTGCCTTCTCGCAATTCACTCCGTCTTCGGCTACGACACCAGTTGCAATGTTTCGCAATGATGGGTCTGCGCAGAACGGGTCTCTTTGGGTGAAGAAACCAACTATCTTCTGAAGGTCGCTGTGGTCGCGTTCCATTCTTGCGCGGGTAGCTTCCTTATGAGGTCCACTACTGGTATGTTGGTCGCTTGTATGGAAAGAACTTCCGGTAAGATTTTGCATTGACTGATTTATATCTGCGCAGGTTGGCATTGACATGACCCAAGTCAAACGTTGAGTTTCACTCATCCCTCTTCCTCTAGTGAGACCACCACTTGTCTTCATACTCCTCATAAGCACCTAGTAACCAAATAGAAGGGTTACAAAACTATAACAGTAGCATATTTTTAAACATTATAATGCCTTTCTTAACTTATCGTTTTTAATATCCCCAGTCAAAGGTTATACTATGGAAAATAATGCAACCTTTTAAAAGATCTTATATACATAATACCTTACCTGTTCGATAATCAAGTCGGTTGATAAACCTCCCCAGAAACGATCACTTCGACGCACAACGTGCAGGCCATCCAAGAACTTCTTGTATACAGACGGATGTGAGGTTTCGAAGTTCTGCATGATTTGAAGGTAGAAATAAGCCGATTTTGCGTATTGGTTATGTCCCGCTGCTGCAAAATATGGTAACATTTCATAAACAGCCTGGAGGTGCAGTTTCCAGTTCCCGGTTCTTTCTCCTTTGATGAACTTCCTTAAAATGTCGACCATCTTCATGTACTCCAGCCATAAAACAGCAGTACGCTGACCCGACAAAGACGCTTTCGTTTCCTCGATCTTCTTATTTGTCGAGTCAAGGCAACTGGAAGATGTCTCCTGGCCAGATGTTTGAGGGGTTTCCAAAGACTTTTTACACAGCTGCTTCAGAAGTTCTAGATCGATGTCCGTTGCTGGCTGTTGCGGTGGTTGCGCTTCTTCGTCTTCCTCGTCATCTTGATCTGTCCTTTCAAATGGTGCAGGTAGACCGAGTGCTTTGCAGGCTATCAATGAATTCAGTGCTTCATCCACCAGGAAATGTCCTCTAATTGCTCGTGCTATGGCCTTCCCGCTGAGCATATGAATGGTAGTATTCTTCGCGTAGAGCAACTCTAAAATATCTTCAATTCCAGAACCCGCCATTATATAGCCAATGCATCCGAGGAAGCTCATCTGTGTGTGTAGACCCCCTAAAATCAGAACAACAGACTTCAACTTGCTATCTTCTGCTTCCTGCTGTGTTATCGTGAGGGCTTTCCAATAGAGGGGCTGGTCAAATGTGACTATTGGTGAGACTTCGTAGCGGGATGCTTGATCGCAGATAAAGGAAAGTGTGGAGTATATGCAAGTAATATCTGTGGGGTCCATGTCAATCATTGGAAGGAACATGATTGTAGATTGTCCAGGATGCGTTCCAATACATATGTTCTGCATCATACCGTTCCAACCAGGCTTAGGATTGCGTAGAAGTGGCAGTGTCAGTTTCCATAACAGATCGAGATTTGCAGTGCTATCCTTTACATTTAAGTTCTTTAACTCCTTGAACAACAACCTGGAAGCATCTTCACATGGCCCATTATACACGCGAATAGCTACACGCCCAGATTTAGCTATTTCTTCTGATGTCACCTCTTTGCGCGGAATCAAAGTGCTGGTCTTCGTTCCTGGGGTTATGGAAGCGATTATCCCCATCCCATGAAAGGTTTCCTCGCCGTCGAGGGTTCTGATGTTGTGGTCAACGTTGTCGGCGGAATATTGCATAAAACGACCCGGGACCCATCCTGGTATATCTATCCCTTGGGCCACTGCTGCACTTCGTCCATACTTTTGAACAGTGTTGTAAGAACAACAAAATCCATGTGAATTTAAGGAGTCAATTAGAAACTTTGAGCCGAATTGGTGGTGCATCTGCACTCCAAGTCCAAGCTGAAGCGGGGCTATCAGGGCTCTAGGCCGTTCGGCTTGCATAATTGCTTGACCAAGGGACGCAATTTTTAACTGCATATCCTTTCCAGTCACCAATACCTCGAGAAATGCCTGGAGCAATGCGGGGAGAAAATCTAATGCCTTTTCAACTGACGACATTTCAGAGCTAGTTGGGAAATGCTCGCTTGAACAATCCACTCTCTTAATTTCATTCTTTATGAACTTAGCTGCCGCCTCTACAATTTTGGACCTTTCTATATTGGGATCTTCGCTTCTTGGTTTCTCATAAAAATCATTCACTATTGACGCGACGTTCTGATGAAAAGTGACAACATTTGGCCTTTGTCGAATAGTTGTGATTAATATTCTCTCTCCAAAATGTTCTTCTAGTTTCTTCTTCATGTATGCTGAACTGTATGCTTGATCCTCTTCACCTTCAAGAAACTCCTCCATCTTTCCGACAAGGTCGTCAATAGTGGGCTGTTCATCGTCGTTTTCCTCTAGAAATGCTATTACTTTAGAAAAAGCAGTGCTCTTAACCGTGTCTACAGGTCGTCCTTGGGTCTTCGCTTTCTTTGAGCTACTTTATGCTCCAATGTTATGCTGTAAGGGAATATTCCTTCCTGTTCGGAAATTGCTGCTACATAGCTGGTGGTAGACAGCATCAGCTGCGTGAAGATCTCGAAGATATTCCAGACGACCCCGCACCGCTATCGCCCAATCGTCGTTCCGTTCCTTGCACAGTCTACCAATGGATTCTTGGAACTCTATTGTTCTCACGCTTATCATGACGTCGAGCCCTTTTTTCTTGCCATCGTACTTTGCAGGCTGACCGCAAAATAAACAATGCTCTGAAGAGCTGAAGGATAGGTGGGTTGAGCACCGCCTGACTGAGCTTGCATTTTCCTCGCATTTCGTATCAGATGATTTCCCACGTGGTCTCAGCAGATCGAGCCGGCATTTCTTGTGAACTTTTAGGCCAGGCTTTGCATTAACTGCAGGATTGATTTGAATAATTTTTAGGCATCCCTTCTCAGTTAGCTTGGAAAATAAGCTCTCATCCTTCCCCACGTCTTCACCACAGATGCAGCAGCTGGATTCCATTCCCAAACGGGACAACTTCCAAACTTCAACTAAAAGTGACCGAACAAAGATGTGATTTTGCCGCTTTAAATACATTATCACTCAAAATTGTGCATGGAAAAATACAGAAAAAGCTTAAATGAACTTACCTTCGGCAATTACATGCCCAATTAACAAAGAAAGAAGGAAAAAACGCCATAAAAAGTAATAATATGCTGTTGGAATTTCCATTCATAGCTATCAAGCCAGTACCTCGTTCAATTGTGTAAGGCGTTCCTCGCAGAAACGAGCAGTCCTGGATATCAATTTTAGATAGTTTTAGCACCTTATTCACTAGATTTTGTGCTGCTTTAGAACATATTTTGACTGTGATAGCTTCGTTTCACAATTTCAATCGTGAATACTAAAAAATCCTTTTTTAAAATAGTGATAAACAAATTAACTTAATTTCCGCCGGATGGGATACCTGTGGATAAATCGTTTTTTGCTTTAAAAAGCTCAAATTGTGCAAAACGCGCGAGGAAAAGAGTAACAAGTTTACAGGACAGTACAAACAATGTTTTCAACATGATAAAAACTATTTCTATTTCCACGTAATAATAGAAACCCGTTATTTGTTATTTTTACAATGCGTGGGTACCCTGTGGTGCCATTTTAACCTTGTTCCGACACGAGAATTTTGTGGAACTTTTAGTATGATGTTTATGAAGGTAAAAGTAAGCCAAGCCGCCTTAAAAGCTTTTGTTGCAATTAGTTTGAACTTGGGCAACAAAAAATCATAGATTGACTGGACTATTAAGAGTCCAAAGGCACTAAGCTCTGTTGAGTTTCTCTTGGATGAGTGCCGGAATGATGCAGTATGGTTTCTGTATCTAGTCTTGAACTCGTTGTCAGTGAGGCCCACGTCCCGGGGGGGGGGGGGGGTACTTACATGAAAAATGGGTATGTATGTGAGGCCAAGAGGCTCAAACCTTGACCCTGTTTGACCCAATCCGAGCTCCAAAACCCTGATTGCCCCCTTTTGGGGGAAAAAAATCCCTGATTGCCCCTTCTTTAAATTGTTTTCAAAACACGGTCGGATATATACCCCGACCGGTATGCCGCGTACCGGGATTGCATGCAAAATACGGAACATTTCAAGTCGGGACGTGTCATTGGGTAAACAAATCAGCAGATGAAGTACATAGATAAGTACTGAAGTACGAATTAGCGGCGTCACGATGTATGGGAACCTCAGTGCTTGCATGTGGGCAGGAGATCAAAATGCGGCAACAGAATGTCTTTTTTTGACATAGTAGCTAAAAAAAATGAACCCGAGCTGCCTAAAAAATACTGAACCCCGACCCTGACTGCACCCAAATTATACTCAAATCCTGACCCTGATCTGCCCAAATCAGGTCAAAACCCTGACCCTACCTGCCCAACCGAGCTCAAAACCCTGACCCGCCCCGGCGGCACATAGACAAGACAAGACATATTTTATTAGAGTGCCAAGCGACAGACTGTACATAGGCATACTTCTCCAATATTCTATACAGGGATGGTTTGCCTAACTTTAAAACATCCATAGATGTATTTTGCTATTTCTGGCTTATGTTTTGGTGCGATTAAATCTTTATAGTTTGTTATTTTTTTGTTTATATCTCGAAAAAGAGAGTTTCTCAGATCAGAATATAATTGACATTTAGATAAAAAATGTTCTTCGTTTTCCATAATTTGACAATGTGGGCATATTCTCAATTCAGGACTCACATAAATTCTGTTATAACGGCCTCTTTCAATTTGTAAAATATGGTCGCTTATTCTTAACTTAGTTAGTGCTCTGCGATGATCTATGTTTTTAACTTCCAATAAATAATCTTCGAGTTTATATTCTGTTTTGAACTCACGAAATGTTCTTAATTTGTTTCCTCCCACTGATCTGGATTCATCATCGAAGATGCTTGATCTCCAGTCTTGAGTTTCAATATCCTCTAGTCTTTGTTTAGTATATTTATAAAACAGATTGATCTCGTTTTCATCAATAACATATGGCACTGTGTCGAGTTTGACTAATGGTCGTGTGTCGTGGGTCGTGGGTACATGTCGTGTGGGTCAAGTCGTGGGTACAAGTCGTGGGTAGGGTTTTTGTCATTACTGCCAATTACTGCCAATATTAAATGCTATTTTTATTTTATTAAATTATGTACTGAATAACTGCGGCCGGTTTTCGCGAAAAAGGTAGTTGCAATGAAAACATGCCCGGATTTCGACCATACTTAATTCTGAGTTTAGTGCATCCCCCACGAGGGGTGACTTTGAGATTTTCCCATGGCCCGGTCTCGTGATCCCGGCCAAATAAATTATTTGGGTTTAATTTGTTTAACTTGTAACAAGAGTAACAAGACAAAGGTCACTTCATGTGCCAGTTGTATCCGTCTGTAGGCCACACCAGAGCTACATATTCCCCGAGGTTTTCTGATATTTTGAGAGTTGTCTGATATTTTCCCTCTATAAGACAAATAACATATTATCTATACTTGGATGTCAGTGTTTATTGCGATCTTGTATAATGGTGTCATAACTAAATATCTTCATCAAGCACTAGACTAAATAACAGCACTAGATAAATACCATACCCTGTTCAAGATCTGTCGATGTGAAAATGGATACCCTGTCTAAGATCAGAAACTCGAAAAACCATACCCCTGTCCAGCGGATCATCCCCGTATAGTCCATATATGGGAGTACCCCCCCCCCCCCCCCCAATAGGTTTCCTGTGGTTTACTCACCTGGGCATGGTTGTTCGAAGCCTGATTACACTAATCCAGGATATGAGGGAATGAGGATTGAGTTGTGCATCTCTATAGCTGTAATTCTATATTACAGAAGTCTCGCGTCTCCGGTCCGGCACTCGACAAACCGAGTCCTCAAAGATCACATTTAGGGACACTTGAACCTGCTGGTACTATTGTATCTTTAAATTAGTATCCTTTCAAACTAACTAAAGTTTAGGAGTATTTCATTCATGTGTGTTTATTTTTTCTTTACGACTTACAGAAAATGGGTGATACGCTCCAGAATAGGATACAATAATTTTTTTTTATTCAGTACAGAAATTAATAAAATAAAAATAATATTTAATATTGGCATTAATTGACAGTAAGACAAAAACCATACCCACGACTTGTACCCATGACTTGTACCCACACCCACGACTTGTACCCACGACCCACGACACAAGACCATTAGTCAAACTCCACTGTGTCCGGGAATCGAACCTGGGCCACAGAGGTCAGAGGTGAAACGCTTAACCACTGCGCCACCCTGGCACCCTGGTAAGATGTAATAATTAAATGTAGCCAGGAGCCATTAGCCGAAGTGTCCATCTCTCGTTATTTTTAGAATGTGTTTCCCGCGAGTTCGGTTCCGTTAGCCAATCACAACCGTTTTCGTAATTTTAATTCAAACGATTAATAGAAAAAATATAAGCAAATACCGTGAACAAACATCCTGTAAAAATACATTGGATCCGAAGTGAGGACCTATGCAGCCAAAAATATGAAAAATAACGAATGAAAAGTCCGAAGACTACAGCAAAGCTGATATACAACGTAAAATTCCAACACAAAGCACTACGGTTAGCTAGGCCTGACATGAAAAGCGCTCGGACTAGATTGCAGCCATAGACAGCTGTTTCGTTCTTATTAGAACTCGTCAGTATGGCATAGCAAACAGATCACAGGCTTCGGTGCCAATGCACTACCGACCCGGGACTGAGCTAAGGAGCATCTACAATCGTTGCCAAAAGGTGTTGGCACGATAAGACAATTTTGGCTATATCATATTCTCATTAGATTTTATACGATCTTTCGCACCCCCTCACCCCCCTACTCAATGTTGGGTCTTGATTTGTGTGACATCTCTCTCGCAAATTAAAAATATAAAACCAAATCACTAACTGACAACGCAACATTGAACGGGGGAGAGGGGGAAGACCTGTGTTTTAATCATGTGAAGTTGTTGGAATGACAGAAAATGTGAATCGTGCCAACACTTTTGGCAACGATTGTCTGAGAATTGATTTTGCTCTAAAAGTAGTTGTTATTTATCAATCGCTTTCAAATTGTACCCCAAAGCAACATACCTCATGAAAAATATTTTCTGCAAAGAAAATTCTACAGCGGCTTTGCTATGTTGTTGTTATGACGTCATAATTATTTTACCCATGCTACAACGGGAAAATATGTTTACTCCAGGCCATGAAATATTAGATATTTCAATAAAATCGACGATTTTACGTAAAGGTCTAATAGAAAAGGTCTTACTGCGTCATACTTTTGTTTTATTTATTTTTTGTAGGAAATAAAACTGAAATATTGCTTGTCACGTGCACAGTATCTGGTTCACCTGGTGTCTCTAATTGCGCACGATAAATCACTTAGCCACGACATAGTAACATATTTTATGCCACAGTAAAGGTATATCAAGAGCTGAGACCAAACCGTGATCCTTCCCAAACTAGTGATACGGCGAAAAATGCAATGAGAGAAATAAAAGCAGAATTGCTAGCAATTCCACCAAGGTTACTCGATCTTAATCCAATAGAAAATGTATTTCACCTTGTTAAAAAAGGGGTCGGACAGATGCGATAAGAAATCAACTAACAAAATAATCCTTTGTCAAATTCAAAGAACGGATTATACGAACATTGCATTCGTTTGATGAAGAAGTAGTGGACAAAACGATAAATAGTATGCCACGAAGAATTGCAGCTATAATTAGGGATAAAGGTTTCAGAACAAGGTATTAAAACTTTACTGTACGAACGTATACGCTTATTTTGTAGCAGTTCTCCAACGGTTCTCCAACGGTACTCCAACGGTACTCCATTGTTTCTTTGTGTATCTCGACATGATAGATATGTTTTGTTCATTTCCTCCATTGACAATATTGACTGTGGTAGAACCAGAATCAAGTTTTACTAAAGTGTTTAGGAAATTTGTCAACTTTTCAACATTTTGACAACGGTTCTCCACGGTTCTCCACAAAATTAGTTAAAAACTAAGAAAATTCTACCTTTTATAAATCCCGTTCGAGAAGAACCGTTGCAAAAAAGCACACATCAACTTCCCAACCATTCAAAATTGTATCAGTGTGTAAGGTATTGACATCAACTCCATAAAAATGTAAAAGAACACACATTTTTTACTGAACCATTAAATTTAATTCTATCTTATTGCATGGAGAACCGTTGGAGAATCGTTGGAGTACCGATGGAGAACCGTTAGCATATGTTTTAAGTTCGTAAATGTAAAGTTAATCACGTTTTTCCAAGCTTACACCGCTACGGTTTGATGAAATACTGGGAAATAAACACTTCCCCGACTACATCCATATATTCCCTACACGTATATAACTCAACTACAATCGTTAAAAATACTTCCCTCAATAAACCACAGGGAGCCCAATCACTGTTAATGCACTGAATCACAGGGAGCCCGGCGAGAGTAAATATAAACTACATTAATGACTTTACTTTCATGCAAATGATATTTCACCACCGATAGAAACCGTTTCTTAAATAAAATTGAACTATATACTGGCTTTGAAAAACAAAACAATATTCCTCTGACGTTCCTCGTTATCTACGCTGTCAATAGTAGGTTCTTGTTGGTCTCATTCGCCATTTGTCCTTCTTGTCATCATCGTTAAAAGTCAGAACACACCTGAATATGTCTTGTTCAAACACATATACCAAGTGTAAATATTTGATGGATAAGAAACATATGTTTGTAGTGATATACGGGCGTTCACGTTATTTAGGAATTCAGACATGTCTGAGAATTGATTTTGCTCCAAAAGTAGTTGTTATTTATGAATCGCTTTCAAATTGTATCCCAAAGCAACATACGTCATGAAAAATATTTTCTGCAAAGAAAATTCTACAGCGGCTTTGCTATGTTGTTGTTATGACGTCATAATTATTTTACCCATGCTACAACGGGAAAATATGTTTACTCCAGGCCATGAAATATTAGATATTTCAATAAAATCGACGATTTTACGTAAAGGTCTAATAGAAAAGGTCTTACGCGTCATACTTTTGTTTTATTTATTTTTTGTAGGAAATAAAACTGAAATATTGCTTGTCACGTGCACAGTATCTGGTTCACCTGGTGTCTCTAATTGCGCACGATAAATCACTTAGCCACGACATAGTAACATATTTTATGCCACAGTAAAGGTATATCAAGAGTTGAGACCAAACCGTGATCCTTCCCAAACTAGTGATACGGCGAAAAATGCAATGAGAGAAATAAAAGCAGAATTGCTAGCAATTCCACCAAGGTTACTCGATCTTAATCCAATAGAAAATGTATTTCACCTTGTTAAAAAGGGGTCGGACAGATGCGATAAGAAATCAACTAACAAAATAATCCTTTGTCAAATTCAAAGAACGGATTATACGAACACTGCATTCGTTTGATGAAGAAGTAGTGGAAAAAACGATAAATAGTATGCCACGAAGAATTGCAGCTATAATTAGGGATAAAGGTTTCAGAACAAGGTATTAAAACTTTACTGTACGACCGTATACGCTTATTTTGTAGCAGTTCTGCAACGGTTCTCCAACGGTACTCCAACGGTACTCCATTGTTTCTTTGTGTATCTGGACATGATAGATATGTTTTGTTCATTACTTCCATTGACAATATTGACTGTGGTAGAACCAGAATCAAGTTTTACTAAAGTGTTTAGGAAATTTGTCAACTTTTCAACATTTTGACAACGGTTCTCCACAAAATTAGTTAAAAACTAAGAAGATTCTATCTTTTATAAATCCCGTTCGTGGAGAACCGTTGCAAAAAAGCACACATCAACCTCCCAACCATTCAAAATTGTATCAGTGTGTAAGGTATTGACATCAACTCCATAAAAATGTAAAAGAACACACATTTTTTACTGAACCATTAAATTTAATTCTATCTTATTGCATGGAGAACCGTTGGAGAATCGTTGGAGAACCGATGGAGAACCGTTAGCATATGTTTTAAGTTCGTAAATGTAAAGTTAATCACGTTTTTCCAAGCTTACACCGCTACGGTTTGATGAAATACTGGGAAATAAACACTTCCCCGACTACATCCATATATTCCCTACACGTATATAACTCAACTACAATCGTTAAAAATACTTCCCTCAATAAATCACAGGGAGCCCAATCACTTTTAATGCACTGAATCACAGGGAGCCCGGCGAGAGTAAATATAAACTACATTAATGACTTTACTTTCATGCAAATGATATTTCACCACCGATAGAAACCGTTTCTTAAATAAAATTGAACTATATACTGGCTTTGAAAAACAAAACAATATTCCTCTGACGTTCCCCGTTATCTACGCTGTCAATAGTAGGTTCTTGTTGGTCTCATTCGCCATTTGTCCTTCTTGTCATCATCGTTAAAAGTCAGAACACACCTGAATATGTCTTGTTCAGACACATATACCAAGTATATATATTTGATGGATAAGAAACATATGTTTGTAGTGATATACGGGCGTTAACGTTATTTAGGAATTCAGACAATCGTTGCCAAAAGGTGTGGGCACGATAAGACAATTTTGGCTATATCATATTCTCATTAGATTTTATACGATCTTTCGCACCCCCTCACCCCCCTACTCAATGTTGGGTCTTGATTTGTGTGACATCTCTCTCGCAAATTAAAAATATAAAACCAAATCACTAACTGACAACGCAACATTGAACGGGGGAGAGGGGGAAGACCTGTGTTTTAATCATGTGAAGTTGTTGGAATGACAGAAAATGTGAATCGTGCCAACACTTTTGGCAACGATTGTAGTTTCGAGCCCACATAAATGTTTGGTTATCGGATCACACGTCATTACGTGTGGCGAAAAGCCAAAAACCAAACAAATCTGAACCTAACATTCATGTCAGTGCCTTGTGAGAAATAGTTATGCTGGCCAGACCAGCTTTATAAATGATGACAATAACAGGTATATTCGGATCCATATAAGACCTACGGTACAAAAATCCATAATAGAAAAAATATAAGCAAATACCGTGAACAAACATCCTGTAAAAATACGTTGGATGTTTCAGCCATGTTGGTTGACTAAACAAGAGAAGCTAAGGGACCGGTCATTATTTAATGGGAGTACCGGGTTGAATAAAAACATTTTTTTTAGATTTTTTTTCGAACCCCGTGAGATATTTTTCTAAAAAAATTGAAACACCGTATGAGTTTTGACCTGAAGTTTTCATATCCCGTTACAAAGTTGATTAAAAAATCCCATACCCCGTAGGTTTTACTGAAAAAACATTCATACCCTGTAAGATTTTTAATCAACCCGGTACTCCCCTTAAATAATGACCGGTCCCTAACGAGGTATCTTTTGTTCACAAGATGCCGCGATAAAAGCGAACAACGAGATGTGAAATATAAAAGTAACTCGGTCTGTAAAAACGCTGCATCACGAATATATGACAGATAATATATGCTCGAGGTAATGGCTAGTATAGTGTAGTCGATATTAAAATTATGACTTCTTTAATTGCTCATCTCAATAGCACAACACAGTTTTCCCTCGAATTCCTAAATAATATCTTCCATGAATGATTTTTTTAAAGTGAATAATTAGAAAAATGTATTTGCTTTCTGTTTTGTGTTTTCAGTTTCTCCGCTGGCTCTGGAGAAGTGCCGCCAACATATGCACAAGGACGTAATCCAGACAGACTTGCGTTAAAATTCAGCGCAAAACCATCTTACGTAAAGGTGCCAAGTTTTTATCTCGGTGGCCGTGACTTCACCATAGCCTTTTGGTGTAAACAGGATAATGTGGATACACATATATATCAGGCTACTTTTAACGACTGGGGAAACGCGTTTAAGTTTGCAGTAAGACATAATAAGTATAGTTTTCAGTGGCGCGACGCTGGTACAAACACAGTGATGAAGTTTGGGTTATCCGTACCCTCCATCACTAACAAGTGGTCACACGTGGCGATTACTCATCGTCATGATATTGACGAGTTCTACGGATTCATGAATGCTACACCGTCGGTGAGTAATCCCGGCAAGGGAGCAGCTCCTTTCAACCCTAAACAGCCCGCAAATCCTGTCTACAAGATCGGATATCAGGAAAATGGAGACGCTCAGTTCTATGGAAGTATCATGGAATTCTACTTTATTTACCAGGCTCTAAATGCTTCACAGATCAATCGTCTGAGAGGTTTGTATTTAATTCGTTTTTTGTTTAATATCAGCCATTAAAAAAAATATAGCAATTAACGTTCGAACTACAGCTGTGATTGATTGATGTTTATCAAGCATTTTAAAACTAAGTCATATTCACGAAGGTTTTAAATCTATTTGGAGGCCGGGGCATGAATAACGTCACACGTTTTACAGAGAAATCTTGAGGTAAATGACAATTCCACAGCCATACTCTGATTGGCTTATCACCAGTAATCATTTGCAATCGGGTTTGACGCTCACGTCAGATTTTCATTATGCATGCGCTGAATGTTACGAAACAATACCATGCATTTATGAAGTTAAAGACGCACTTGGGAGGTTACTCAGTTAAGTTTCCATGAACCTAGTGTCGCATTCATGTTCAGCTATGTATCTATCAAGTTCAGAACGCACGTGGGAGATTGCTCAGTTAGGTATCCATGAACCTAGTGTCGCATTCGCATCTACCAAGTTAAGAACGCAATTGGGAGATTGCTCAGTTAAGTATCCATGAACATAGTGTCGCATTCGTGTTCAGCTATGCATCTCTCAAGTTAAGGACGTACTTAGGAGGTTGCTCAGTTAAGTATCCATGAACCTAGTGTCGCATTCGTGCTTAGCAAGCTTCCGCGTGTGACGCACGCTACGTGTGTACAATTTCTCCAACTGTACACATCATATTATTGACTTACTTCTTATTGATTACAACATTGCTATGTTTACAGGTCATCCCTTTGTCCTTGGTTCTACCCGCAAAAACCTGTTCGGTCAAACTCTGACCTTATTTGAAGGAGAGACTTTGGAACTCAGCCTTAAAGCTGAAGGGGACCCTCCACCGTCAGTAAACTGGTACTTTGGCAGCACACTGCTTGCCGGTTGGTTGGAAGAGACATCTGTTGTTTACACGGCGAAGTTTGGCCAGAATGGTGAGCTGTATTATCAGGCCATCAACAATGTCGGCGTTGTGGAACCAGCCCATATTAAGATCACAGTCAAACGTGAGTCTAATCTTCACAGCTCACAACTATTTTATCCCTAACTTGATGCACTAGCTACAGGTACTGCATGTCCTATTTTAAAATAAGTAGAATGAAGAATAACCAATACGACGTAGAATTATACGGATTTAATGTAGCACAATATTTCGACTAGCCATACTAGTCTTCATCAGGTGCTTAGGAGCTATTACAATGTGACTTGACAATATATAATGGTAAGACGGAAATGACGTAAAAAACATAATATGATAACGAAAGATAACTAACGGTGTGGCTGATTAGTAAGTCTCATCGCGTTTGTTAAGGCCATTAGGTTCAAGAGTGTTAGCACGTGTTATGAGATAAGCTTCTCTAGCTTTGCGAATAGCATCACGAGAAGAGAAAATATATTCTAAAGGAATTAAAAGGATATTAGATGCAGAGTGGTCAGGGTTAGATAGAAAATGTTCAGATGCAGTGGTGGGTTTGGATTTACTGGAAGGTTTGTCAACTGTCCTACGATGTTCGTTGAAGCGGTCTTTAAGTCTACGTTTGGTTTCACCAATATACTGTTTGTTACATTTAGTACATTGAATCATGTAGATGACGTTTTTAGTGGTGCAGTCCATGTGTGTAGTAATGGTTCTGGTTTCACCCGTAGAAGTAAAAGTATATTGGGTGCAGTTATCAGAAATGTAAGGGCAAGTTAAACAGTTTTGTCCACAACGAAAAGAACCTGGATTGTTGTTGGAAGCAGTGTTGGAGTTATCTGAAGGTAGTTTGGATTTGACTAGCAAATCACGTAGATTGGACGAACGTCGGAAGGCTACATAGACAGAATGTTCCATAGCCATTACATTGACGATAAAATCCGTACATATCTTATTCAACGCGATACTAAACCAGGGCGCTTTTATATTCTGCCTAAGATTCACAAACCAGGTAATCCTGGTCGTCCCATTGTCTCTTCCAACAGCCATCCTACCGAACGTATTTCGGAATTTGTTGATTACTACCTTCAACCTTTAGTTAGCAAACTTCCGTCTTATGTCAAAGACACTAATGATTTCCTTCATAAACTCTCCCTCCTCCGTGACCTTCCGGACAATGCTCTTCTTGTCACTTTAGATGTGTCCTCTCTTTATACCAACATTCCCCATAATGACGGTATCAATGCATGTTATCATTTTCTTAGCACTCGTTCTGATAAAACTATCCCTACCAGTACTTTATGTGATCTTATCCGTATGATTCTTACCATGAATAACTTCACTTTTAATAATAACAACTACCTACAAATTCATGGTACTGCTATGGGAACCAAAATGGCACCTTCCTTTGCTAATCTCTTTCTTGGTTACTTTGAAGCCAATGCTTTGAACAAAGCCCCTTTCACTCCCTATTCTTGGCTTAGATATATCGATGATATTTTTATGGTCTGGACGGAAGGTCCGGAAAACCTCAAAACTTTCATCGATTATCTTAATACTGAATATTCATCCTACTATCAAATTTACCAGTTTTCACTCTTCTAGTAATGTCCCGTTTCTTGATGTCAATGTATCCCTTAATAATGGAGTCATTGAAACTGACCTTTATTGTAAACCCACCGACAAACATCAGCATCTGCTTTTTTCATCTTGTCATCCTAGTCATACTAAAAAAGCCATTCCTTTCAGTTTAGCTCTCCGTCTCAGACGTATTTGTTCCACTAACGAAGCTTTTAAAAACCGTACCTCTGAACTCATCTCCTATCTCCTTAAACGAGGTTACAGCCGTGATTTACTCACTAAACAAACTAAACGCGCTGCCGATATCCCTCGTAATCTTGCTCTACAACCTAAACAGAAATCTAATTCCTCTCACCGTATTCCCTTTATAGTCACCTATAATCCGTCACTTCCATCTATCTTTCCTATCTTTGAGAAACATTTTGATCTTCTACATTCCTCCGTGCGTTGCAAAACTATTTTCCCCCAACGCCCTTTTGTAGCCTTCCGACGTTCGTCCAATCTACGTGATTTGCTAGTCAAATCCAAACTACCTTCAGATAACTCCAACACTGCTTCCAACAACAATCCAGGTTCTTTTCGTTGTGGACAAAACTGTTTAACTTGCCAACAACAACAACAACAACAACAACAATTTATTGTACCCTTTGAATAATACAACAGATATGTTTAAAAGTTTAAAATAAATATAATTAGGGTACTGGCTTCCAGAAATAACCTTAAGGGGCTAAAAATGCCAGGAAGCCAGTTTAAATAGAATAATTATAATTACAAGGTCGGAAGAAAGCAAGGGGTACACACACAACATAAACTATGCTAACATACCCACACATACACACACAGGCAAAAGCAGCAATAAACACACATTCACACACAGATCTACACTAATGTCATAATAAAATAATCTTCGAGAGCATAAATAGTATTTAAAATTCAGGAGAAAAAAAGACCAAAACAGTTTTATCAACTTTAGAAGTGGTAGAAGAAATATCTTTAATATTTCTTCAATAAATCACTTTTAAACCTTTCTTTAAATTTTGAAAACGAAAACGATTTCATGTTTTTATCCATAGAATTCCATATTTTAGATCCTTGAAATCTTATGTTAAATATGCCGTAATTCGTTCTTGCTTTAGGAAGGTAATAACACTGTTTTGATGCAGATCTTGTATTATGGCTATGGATTCTATCAATTGGAGTAAAGAACTTTTTAAAGACTGAAGGTTATAGTTGATGGTAAAACTTAAACACAAAAGATGCGATATGGAAAGTGACCAGATCAAGCAACTTAATTATATTCAATGACTTAAATAAAGGACTTGAGTGTTCATCGAATTTAGAAAAAGTTATAATACGCATAGCTTTTTTTTGCAGAATAAAAAGTGGTTGTAAAGTGGAGGGGTATGTATTACCCCAAACAATTATTCCATATGTTAAAAAGGGATAAATCAGAGCATAATAAAGATTAATTAAAATATTAATATGAACATAATATCGTAATTTAGACAGGATACCAACACTTCTCTTAAATTTGTTTGCAATACTTTCAATTTGGGATTTCCAGCTTAGGTTAGAGTCAATCAGGATGCCAAGGTATTTAATACAATAGTCTTGTTTTAGTATCTTATCATTTATGGTTAATTCAAATTTGATACTTATTTTCCGTTGAGGTGGATGGAAGAGAACAAAGTTAGATTTTTCTACATTGAGAGAAAGCTTATTTGCACTTAACCAAGTATTGACATTATTTAATTCAGAATTTATATCTGATTGAAGGGTATTTATATTTTTATGTCTATAAAATTAATTAGCATCATCAGCAAATAAGTGGAAGTCGAAAAGATCAGAGCATAGGTGGAAATCATTAATATATAGCAGAAAGAGTATGGGGCCAAGTACTGATCCTTGAGGCACACCACAAGAAATGTATTTAGCCGATGATGTAAAATTATTAACTGTGACCGTTTGATGACGGTTACTAAGATAAGAGGTGAACCAGGTTTTGGCTACACCCCTTATTCCATAGTACTCTAGTTTTTTTATTAAAATTTCATGATTAACCGTATCAAAGGCTTTACTAAGATCTAAAAGTATTCCACAAGAGAAGTCTCGTTCATCAATTGCTTTCTGGATTTTATCTATTATGCTAAGGACTGCATGGTCAGTGGAGTGTTTTGCACGAAATCCAAATTGGTTGTCAAACAGAATTGCATTCTTTTGAAGAAAATCAAGCAATCTGTTAGACCCTGTTACACATAAGTTTCTCTAAGAGTTTATTAAAAATAGAAAGGAGAGAGATTGGGCGATAATTGCAAATACTAGTCTGGGATCCTTTTTTATAAATCGGTAGGACGTTTGCTAATTTAAAATTGCTTGGAACTATCCCAGCTGAGAAAGAAGCATTGAATAAGGTTTCCAGAGGCTTTGAGATTACAGTTTTAAGAATTTTAATGACTGAGACTGGAATACTGAAAGGACCATTGGCCTTTCCAGTTTTTAAATTAGAAATTTCATTTTCAATTTCCTCAGTAGTAGCAGGAAAGATATAAAAGCTATTGCATGACGTACCAGATAGGTAATCTAGCGGTGATTTTTGAACATTAGGTATTATACAGGCTAGACTATTTCCTATATTAGCGAAATAGTTGTTAAAAGCTTTAGCAATTGCCATTGGATCAGTTATTTCATTATTCCTTTCAACAAATTTCATAACTCTCTGATTCGCTCGGGGCTTAAAATGAATTATTTGTTTGATACCATTCCAAACTCTCTTGGTATCTTTAATGTTCTGTAAAAAATAGTCATTATAATATTTTCTTTTACTAATCTTCAATATGTGGTTTAGTTTATTTCTATAATGTTTAAACTTTGAGTGATAATAGGAGGACTTTGTCTTTAGAAATTTCTTGTATAATTTATTTTTCACAAGAATAGATACTTGAATTGCACGTGTTATCCAAGGTTTGGATTTTAATTTTATTTCTTTTCAAGATAATTGCTTAATAGGAATATGTTTATCAATTATTTCAGTTATTTTAGAATAAAAAGAATCAAACGTGACTGATGGATTAGTAATAGATGCAAAGACTGTTAGCCAATTTATAGATTGGATTTCATTAATAAGGGCTAATTCATTAAAATTAGAATAGTCTCTTTTATATATCTTAACATTTGTAGGTAGAGAAGAAAATTTATTAAGTATAATAAAATTTGGTAAATGATCAGTTAGGTCATAAACGAGATTACCACTGATAACAAAGTGATCAATTGAATTAAAAAATATGTTATCAATCAATGTTGAAGAGTGATCGGTTATCCTAGTTGGCTGCAGAATTTGTGGTTGATAACTGATAACTGCACCCAATATACTTTTACTTCTACGGGTGAAACCAGAACCATTACTACACACATGGACTGCACCACTAAAAACGTCATCTACATGATTCAATGTACTAAATGTAACAAACAGTATATTGGTGAAACCAAACGTAGACTTAAAGACCGCTTCAACGAACATCGTAGGACAGTTGACAAACCTTCCAGTAAATCCAAACCCACCACTGCATCTGAACATTTTCTATCTAACCCTGACCACTCTGCATCTAATATCCTTTTAATTCCTTTAGAACATATTTTCTCTTCTCGTGATGCTATTCGCAAAGCTAGAGAAGCTTATCTCATAACACGTGCTAACACTCTTGAACCTAATGGCCTTAACAAACGCGATGAGACTTACTAATCAGTCACACCGTTAGTTATCTTTCGTTATCATATTATGTTTTTATTGTAAAAGCTCCTAAGCACCTGATGAAGACTAGTATGGCTAGTCGAAATATTGTGCTACATTAAATCCGTATAATTCTACGTCGTATTGGTTATTCTTCATTCTACTTATTTCTTAATCTGCGAACCATTTAGATCATTGTTTGATCCGACGTATACCAGTGGAGTGTTGTTCGTGGTCGCTCATTTATTACCTATTTTAAAGGTTTTTGATCAGATACGTCTCACCTCGTGAAATACATTTATCTTTTACTACAAACTAATTAAGTGTACGGCATCATGGATCGATGTTTCTGGTTTCAAATAAAGACAGGATTGGCGATTCAAACTAATGAACATATTTCATCGCGAAACAAGATAAAAGCTTTTTTTTTTTTTCTATATTTCAAGGAGGATGAAGTGACCATTGATGTTATTTTTCAAGAACACCTGGCCTGTTTAATGCCTGGGCCTCCTGACACAACAACTTCATCTTTGTAGGTCATTTCAGGCTATGCACTGTCCACGAAGTAATTACTGACGTCAGCCGAATGACATATCACATGTCCACTGCTGGGCAACTTTCCTATGACCATGGCATTCTGGACGAACTCAAGTGGTACCGACTTGAGAACGAGGCTGGCCAAGAGGCGCGGTTACCTACCAACTGTGTGCCGGAGAATCGCTGTGGTACCCAGGCTTCCGGATGGCTAAACGGTCGACACCCTGGAATGCAAGATGGAGTTGTTCAGAGAACGCTGTGCTTCCATGATAAGGGCGACTGCTGTTATCACAATATCACGGTGCAGATAAGGAAGTGCTATGGCGGATTCTACGTGTACAAGTTTGATCCAATTCCACAAGAGATCCCAGGACGAGTTTGTCTTCAGCTTGACGAGGAGGGTGAGTTACACCAAGTCAATTTATGAGAAAATCAGATGTCTAACGAGATAATTGACCTATATCATTATGACGTCAAATCAAAACAATCTATTGTTTAAACGCTAAGGATCACGGTCGTGGGAGGGGGACAAAACAGCAACAACACAAAGAAAATCGCTATCAAATGCATTTTGTAGAACGTAGAATAGCGGTAACAGCCACCAAATACGGTAAATATTGTAGGATAAACATTGATACAGCTGATATCTGGAAACCAGACAATTCGAAGTTAAATTTTCCTCAGCAGAGCAGATTTAGTTCAAAATTCTATTGTTCAAGTCGATTCTGTCCCCCTCATAAACAAGCCGTGACGTCATAATGATATAGGGTAATTCCACGGAATATTGCGCGAGAACTTGGTGATTAATCATTATAATATACCAAGAGCCCATAACCAAGAGCGTCCATATCTCTTATATAGATGCTACGGCGTTTTCACAAGTTGGGCTATTTTTAGATTATTTTTGCCGCCAATTAGTGGCCGGGTTACACCAGTGTAAAGCTTCTTTTGTTATACCAAAAACACGTCTGCTATTCCTTTAGGAATAATTGCAACTCAACAATAGCGGGAAACCGTTCTAAAAATAACCTAACTTGTGAAAATGCCGTAGCATAGAGGTAGTATGGGAGATTCTCGCTCTTGGTTATGGGCTCTTGAATATACTCAACAAAGTATCTGGTTTCTGATTGGTCAATACCAAGTGCATAAAATGGTTATCGAGTGCAAAATCGCATGCTCTCAGTAAATGTTTGCTCAGTATATTTTGAAAGTTGTCAAATTGAAAGGTTCGGGTAATGATCAGCCTATAAATCACGTTTAAGGTGTTACATGCTGCGCCACCAGGCTGCCCACCAGGTATTGGGTTCTTTCGTGCTTAGCAACCTCCCTTGTGCGTCCATAACTCGTGACGCCCGCTGCACATTTATCTTTTTTATCAGTTGCTGAAGGTAAATATTGCAAAAGACTCCTATGGGCCACGTGATACTCAAACGTGTTGCAGTGAAGTGAAGATATATGTACTTGGATATTCGTAGAGCCGGCCTGTACCGCTCGAAACGAGCGACAGCATTCGCTTACCCAGCAATACAAAGCACTCTAACCTTGAACGTGCAGTACAAAAACAATAGAGCTACAGTATAATGGACCAATCAGAATACAGGTTTCGAGCTGTACTGTATTACTCAATTCGTCGTTCTTGACCGCCATTTTGAAAGGTAACCAAGCCTTTGGTGACATCGAGGCTGGAGTTGAGACAGCTAAGTTAGAGGCGTGTACCCGTAGTTAGCACGATAATCAAAATTGATCTATATTATAGGAAGAGGGTTTGTATCAGTGCAGGGTCAATTTCTGGCTTGCACGTGACGTCATAGCCGCCGTGTTGGTGCCCTTAAAATTCTTCGTTAGCTTCTTTTGTTGGGGCACCAACATGGCCGCCATGCCCTTTGTCATTTGAATCTCTGGGGATTGAGTGAAAACTAACAATTGGCGGCAAGTACATCAGCTGAATACAGCTACCAGAATCCTTTGCGCTGATTGTTTTGTTCTTCTAATTTGGACCATTGTTTTTTTGTTTTTTTTAAATACTTTTTATTATTATTGTCATTTTTAACAATACGAACTACATTAGACCTAGTACATACATACACAAGAGGGTTTTACAGTTGTCTTTAGAAATGATTGTTCATACTGTGCAACTGATTGCATAACTTAAGTAGCTCTTCTTTCCTGTCCTGAGGTTCTGACTGTGAAACATAGTTTTAGAGTGAGAGGAACGGGTAGTGAAATCCCACTCCTCCCTATTTTTCTCCGACATTTCTCCCTCCTCCCTATAGTGAGTTTTAAAATTTCTCCATAGAGCATGTATGTAGATCCCATTTTCTCCCTCCTCCCTGTATGCTAAATTCTTCCTTCTCCCTAGTTTTTCTGGACATTTCACCCTCCTCCCTGATTTTTTTTGCCAATTTTCCGTCCTCCCTGTTCTGTTCCTCCGAATTCTTTTTACATCGCAAGATACGCTTCGAAAAAGTAGGCCTCATCACTTTGTGCTGCATTGAATATGTAACACTTGGCAATCAGTAGACAGTAGTTGAGGAGACAAGTATTCGTTTCTAAAAAGCCATACATTATTTCCTTTCCTGACAATCTATTTATTAACTTGCTATTCTTTGGATTCTTTTAATTCATCCATATTTTAAATAAGTTCCAAAAAGCTTTCGAGGCAGGGCAGTCCACGAAGAGGTGTGATAAGTAATATATAACAAAACGAGAGCTAGTGTTTTACCAGGGGATCCAAACACCGAGAAAGATGTTTTATTATTTCGAGGTGTTTGGATTCCCTGGTGAAACACGAAGCTCGAGTTTTTTTATATGACTTCTCAAGCGAAAATAATACCTACATTCATAAATCATTAGAAAGTATTGTTTGCCTGTAATTTTATTGCATGCAATTATAGACTACAAGGGTTGTGATTGTTATTTTGTCACGGTCATTTTGTCACGGTCATTTTGTCACGGTCATTTTGTCACGGCCTGATAGCGTAGTGGGCAAGACAGCGGACTAGTAGTCAAGAGCAGCCATGAGGATGATGGTTCGAGTCATACTCTGGACACCGATTTGTATTTCCCTCTTCTCCTTCACTTATCCATGTAAAGTCATACTTATGCTGTAATCCTTGTAGCTTAATTAGGTCCAACACATGCATGAATGATACCCAATGAGAACACAGATGAACATCACTAGTGATTTGGATATCCAAATCACTAGTGATGTTCATCTGGTGTTTCACTGGGTAACAAGATTCATGCATGTGACCAAATGCAGCCCTCTGATTGACTAAAAAGCTCATGAATTATTAATGAGTTTTAGAATGTTTGTTTCTGCTGTTCATCGGGTGGACACAAGTGGCATAGATCATTTTCAATCAAACCGTCTCTTTTAAGTGAAGCTTTACTAGGGAGTATGTGATGAATAATTTTGGAGTCAAACATTGACAGTCTTTTATTTTGTGTAATTTGGTAGGAAGAGAATATATAAACGGGAGATCTTCTTAATTCAAGAAATCATATCCTGATTATTCTTTTCTTGGATAATTGTCTTGGTATTCTCAGGAGTTAAAAAATCTGAATAAGAAAGAGAATTCGAAAAGGATTCTGGCAGTTGTATTCAACTGATGTAATAGCACAAACCGGGAATTCTTTTCAAGAACTACCAATTGGACTATTCATTTTATTGCGCTGCAAGATCGCAACATCGTGCTTTTATTTGCCACATATAAAAACAGCAGTGAATCCAACTTCTGTAAATCCACCTCAAAATTTGGTTTTGTAAATGTAAGAGTATCAACATGACGTCAATGTTTATTTTCTTTAGTGGAGTATCCTGCAGTAGTAGATGCCTTCACCACCAGTATTACACATAAAGGAATCGCTCTTGTTAACCACGTGATACATGAGGAAAATGACGTCAGAGACGCAGCCTCCTGTATGGCTTATTGTCTGCTGCAAGATGGCTGCTTGTCATTCAACTATGGACCAGCCAATCAGATATGCCAGCTGAACAACTCAAAGAAAGGAGAAAGTCCTGATACCGATTTCCAACCAGTTGAAGGAATGCTTTATTACGAAAAGCACATTCTAAGCTCCATTGGTGGAAAAGAAGAGCTCTAAAAAACGTTGTTTACCCTAAAAAGTGTGAGTTTTGAAAAACGATTGATTTGTAAGGTGAACCTAGTTGATAAATAACCTGCTCCCAAATTAGTAACGAACGAGGGGTGACAGCTCTGGCAATGCCTGTTCGGGCAGTGACGTGTTTACTCCAGAATTTCTTTTATACAATCACAAAGAAATTGTGCATTTCCCGAATAACTTTTAAAAAAATCGCATAGTCACAGCTGAATCGCACGACTGCGTTTGCGAAATCAGACGCTGATTGGTTGAGAGGAGTGGTGGTTCAGACGCTGATTGGTTGAGAGGAGTGGTAATTCAGACGCTGATTGGTTGAGAGGAGTGGTAATTCAGACGATGATTGGTTGAGAGGAGTGGTGATTCAGACGCTGATTGGTTGAGAGGAGTGGTGATTCAGACGCTGATTGGTTGAGAGGAGTGGTGATTCAGACGCTGATTGGTTGAGAGGAGTGGTGATTCAGAGTGGAATAACCACTGTAGACTACGCGCGCTATTTATAATTTGTCAAAATGTCAACAAAAGTACTAAATCATCGAGTAATTAATCGGCCTATGCGATTCAAAGAAAATCACATGCATGATATCGCCCTCGTCGCTTCGGTTTTCTCCTACAATTTAACGTGGAATTACCTCGATGATTTCCCGCTAAATTCCCTGTGTCTCCCGATTATCGACATTTTTTTTAGTTTCCCGAAATTGTTCTGCTGTTCTCCCGGAACAGGCCTTGTTGGAGTTGTGACCCCCTCCTCCCCACTCCTCCCCTCCCCCGTCAGTAATGAGGTCTTTTTCGTAATGCAAAAAATATTAAAGTTTCGGCTGAGTGTGGCTTTTTTCGGCCTTTCTCTATATGATCTACTCGCCAGTCTAGACCGGGTTTCGAAGAGATATTAATTAGACGAAAGTTTCATTTTAAAAGGTATATATACTAAAAGAGCGGAGAAACGGGTAGTAAAATATCCCTCCTCCCTAGTTTTTTTCGCATTTTTCTCCCTCCTCCCTAGTAAGTTTTAAACATTTATCCCTAGAGCATGAATATGTATAGGTTCCATTTTCTCCCTCCTCCCTCTATGCTAAATTCTCCCTCTCTGGACATTTCTCCCCTCTCCCTATTTATTTTTAGTTGTTTGTTCCTCCTCCCTAGACCATTCCTCTACCTTCCTAAAATTAAGGTCAAAGAAAGTCAGTTAAACATATATATCTAGAAATAATTACACGATGGCCCAAAATAGAGATGGATTTCGAAATATTCGAGAGTCACACAATAACAAAGCTAATGTTTCTGATTTTCGTAGCCCACAAAAATCATTTGCGAGCGCAAAGCATCATGGTCTCCGATACAGGCTCTTTAATGAGGGATTATTTCATGATTCAATATTGGGATGATAGTTGAAGTTATCGGCTACAACCCACGATAATAGGACGATGCATTATTACTTTTACAATTTTGCTGACTAGATTCCATCCAAGGTGATCTGGTCCTTCTACATCGTCTGTTGGTCCTTGCAAATTTTACTGAGTTAACCCATGATATGTTACAAGATGGCGGCTGTATAATGACCACAATTCCTTTCATCCTGGTTCAGTTTCGCGCAATGGATTGTGGGTAAGAGTACAAGGCGCCTGATGGATAATTCACTGTTTATGTACAATGATTACAATCCCGTCACTTTACGTAAAAATGAATCGAATCTAGAGGTCTAGAGGGTGCTTCTTGGTGTAGCAGATTCATTGTTTGATTCATTGTTTTGGGGGTTAGGGTTCTTTGTATTTCAGGGTATTGTTTTGCTTTAGAAGACAATAGTTTTCTTTGTTTTACGTCATGTGGTGATCTGGAACACCAAGAACCCCCCAATCTAGACTCGTGTTACAGCGACCAGAATCCTAACTATTCAGGCATGTTACCTGCTTCTCTTTACGTAGGTTTTAAAGCTTTGGTATTATACAGCATGGAAAGATTTGTAAAATAATTCAATATTAATGCTCGTTCACCTTGTATGCAAAAGGATAATTACGTTTTCGTAGTATTTCTGGTATAAACTTTAAATCTGCATCGTTATGTCGCTATTCTGTGATGCAACTTAAAGTGCCCCAACCCCCTTTTTTTATTTCTTCACATAAATTTTATAATATTTAGAGTAATTCTGCGAAAAAACGTATTGTGTTTGCTTGCATCCTTGATTGTCTACAACCTGGTGAAGTTTGCGAAAAGCAATCACGCTCTTTTCACGACCGAGTCACAGTACACTAATTAGAAGCATTGGCCTGTACATTGTGCATTGTGTGTGACGTAAGATCAAGAATCATAACAATAGAACTTACAAGTGCTGGTGAACAATGTTTTTTCCTGATCTTACGTCACTCGACCCAGACCTCAAACTGCGCGGTCGTGAAACAAAATGCACGGGACTTTAATTATCATTTAAAAATCATGAATTATATTATAACGATTTAACGTTTTTCTTTATCTTTCGTCCGGCTCAGTTTTCATCTAGACCTTGAGAATAAATAAAACTAAAATGGCGTTAGGGCAGGGTAATTCACTCTTTTCACCTGGTGGCCATCTTGGATGCAAAGCGAGGCAATCCTTTGTTTTTGCCAGGTGAGCCTCATTTTGACTATCCCTCACTACGAGGCTGACCTGGCAAAAACAAAGGATTGCCTCGCTTTGAATCCAAGATGGCCACCAGGTGAAAAGAGTGAATGGGCTCCTGGTTAGGGACACTTTAAATACCAACTTAGAAGCAAAGAAAACAAATGAATATGTGCCACTGAAATTATTAAAGATAGTTGCACATGACGTCACGGCGGCCATGCTGGTGTACCTTTAACAATAGATTCTTCGTTAGCTTCTTTTGTTAGGTACACCAACATGGCCGCCATGCCCTTTGTCATTTGAATCTCTGGGGATTGAGTGAAACCATCTATAGAAAAGGAAATAGCCTGGTACTTAAAGAATGTTAATCAGTATTGATGCTTTGCGCGCCCAAGTTTACGTTTATAAAAAATCCTATTTTATGCCGCGTCATTTGCTAGTTATAAAGAGATCGAGAGCTCTGCATGGCGTCGCACTAGTTTGCTGAAATATTGAACAAAGAGAATTATATCCAGTCTCAGTTTGGAATAAATCTGGCCACTACTGTGACGGTTTTATTTCAACATATGTCAAGGACAATAATGTCCTATACAATAAACAATTGTTTCAGCAAAGGTGGGAGAAGACCCGCCAATAATGAACAACGTAACACACGAAAATATTAAAATTAACATTTATATAAGATAGTCTGCAGGCAGGTGTATGGGAGGTGGCGGGAAAATTTTCGCCTTAGGTATCTAGAAATGATGTTGGCGCAAAGCTGGTCAGAGTAGGAAGGGCCGCCTGTATGGCGGAACATGCTCTTAACAACCTATAGATGGGAACGCCCCCTTCCTCTGATTGGTAACATAATTACACTAACTATCCCTACCCTATCTTGCATACTATCATGTCACACTTCCTTGACATAAAATCACATTAATATTTTATCGTAATGTTTATTTTTCGTACTGTTCGGGAATGGCGATTTTAACGGTGTTTCTATTGTTCAAACGTAAACATGGTCGCGCAAAGTATTAATACTGATTAGCATTCCTAAATAAAACTGATCGGTCAAGGCGGAAGCCTCACCTGACTTGAAGATTAACTTGAGACTTCACCAAGTTACAATTCGTTTATTGTTTTTGTCAGTAGGACTGGAAACGACTAGCTGATTGATTGGCACTAACTTACAAACCCATCAAGGTTTGGTTAATTATTCTAAGTGGGACTAATGCAGGTGTATTCACTACAACTAGAATATAGTTACGTGGTCTTTCGTAGTAAAATTACTATGAAAAGTAAAAGTAAAGATCAAATGTTTGCGTTTTGAGTACAAAACATACTTAAAGGGGCTATGTCATGGTACTGGCATGTATCGAGTAATCGCTCGGTTGGTGGCTTTAATTGCATACAAACAGTTAAACTTCCCTCCTTCAATGCTTGTTTGAAAGGATTTTCAATATATTTCCTGGAGGCTGTTTATATACACTGCTTGTTGGTCATTTATGCGTATTTGTTTTGATTTTAAGCATCCCACATGGCCGAGAGGTTCCGTAGGTCATATTAAAAACGGTGGAAATTGCTGTTTCGATTCCGGCCCGGAACGCGAAGCCTATTACCGTGACACAACCCCTTTAAGGTCTTTTGAGATTTATCGTAAAAAATCTGCTTGTGAAATCTGCAGACTCAGCTGGCTTTGTTGAAAAAAACAATTTAATAAAAAAGGTTGGACATCCAAAAACAACTAAGATACACAATATTAGTTTGACTTAACGAAAGTTTGTCCAGCCAGGAAGAGAATTATGATAAACTGGGAATATATATAATTACTACCGATATTTCGGTTGGCACGGCCAACCTTCCTCAGGGCACACAAGTATATGGCAAGAAACCGTTAGTTACAAATTTAAAATTTTGAAAACATGAATGTGAGACTAATTTGTTACTAAATTTGTAACTAAAATTTGTAACTAAAATTTGTAACTAACGGTTTTTTGCCATATACTTGTGTACCCTGAGGCGAAATATCGGTAGTAATTATATATATTCCCAGTAGCGTACAATCAGCCTTTCATCTTGTCTTGATATTCGTATATTTTTGCTGATTAGATCCCATCCAAGGTGATCCGGTTCCTGCACTTCGTCCGAATTGGTCCTTGCATTCAGTACATTACATTTTGTAATTTTACCCACAATCCTTTGCGCGCGAAAATATTTAAATTCGTTGTAAAATGGCGGTAGAGAATTTTAAATTTCAAAAACAAGCCAGTACAAGTGCTGTTGCCATTGTACTGTCATCGAAGAGTACAGAGGATTTCTACGTGTTTGTTTTACTGTGTTAGGCTCGCAAGGGATTGTGGTCATATCAAACAACGAGTGTCGATTTAGAGGTCTGGGACCCAGAAACGTCCATTTTGAATGTACATGGCAGCTCTTCCAAATATGGAATATGGAATTTTCCTAATATGGAAGAAGCCGCGGGAAGTTCAAAACGACACTTTTGCTTGCTATTTTATTGATATGTCAAATGTACGGTGTATTAGTGCGTTGAAGCTGTGTTTCACGAACCTAGAACCTGATTGGCTAACCTAGGTGTCCAGCAAATTTATAACTTGGTTTGGTCAGATTTCTACTACGTTTCTATTCAGAAGCTGCAAGCTCTCTTTATTTGTACCCTAATTTACAATATATATAATTAATAACAAGAATGATAATACTTTATTAGGGTACTGGCTACTCAAAATAACCATATGGGCTAGAAATACAGAGCTGCCCGCATAAACAAACAAGGAACAGTTTCCCAGTTCTTGATAGAAAGAAAATTAAACATAAATTATTTAAAATGTATCTGTAGTGTATTAACGTCATTACGTCATCAACGGTAATTCTTAACACATATATTCGGCCACTAAAGGCTGATCCACACTTGCGACATGAGCATAATATCATACGCAAGCGCAGATTGTACTTCATGGTTAGTTAACCCCTTTATACTTGAGTAGAACAAAGCATTTATCCAACCTTAAAGTACAATCTGCGCTTGCGTATGTTCTTATGCGTATGCTTATGTCGTAAGTGTGAACCAGCCTCGTAGTTCTTGATCGCCATTTTGAAAGGTAGCCAAGCCTTTGGTGACATCGAGACTGGTGTTGAGACAGCTTTGTTGGAGACCTGTATCGGTGCAGGGTCAACTCCAGCCTCCATGCGAGGCTAAAGCTTGGTTATCTTTCAAGAGCTACTATTCTGGACTATTCTGGGTATATTTTGTAGTAACAATCATTAGAAAATCTTACCATTAAATTTTCCTTACTGGGAATATATATAAAAATGATTGGCAATGCATGCCGACACTTGCAAATACATGAGATGAGGAAAAAATAATTGTATCAGATTTAGGAGGTCAGGGCTGACTAGCCTTGATCACTTTTCACCTAATTTTTGTAAGGAGAATCATCACTAGGTAAATCACATTTCCAAGAGTATTCATAATAATGCCTGCATAGAAATATAGCAAGTGATTACTCGCAGGCAATAATGTAGTTTACAGAGTAACTCGCTGTACCGACCGGACAGACTTTTCAGCGATCTTTATATGAACTGACGAACCTCGCGTTCATGCGAGAAATATGCAAAAAATAACTAACAAACTGTACGTAGATCTAAGTCTTCAAAAATATTGCGTATCATTTCAATCAAGCATCGAGCTAGGGAGAGGACTTTAACTGTTTGAAGCCAAGTTAACAGCCAGCATTGAACATAGACTCCAGACATGCGCAAAACAATGACACAGTACCTTTAATGTTTAGTAACGGTATCCTATTGAGTTTTCAAAATCCTCGTGAGAATGTCAATATGCGGCTCGTACGTTTGAAATTTCACTCGGATTTTGAAAGCCCAAAAGAATACTGTCACTCGTATATTTATCATTGCTTCAACAAATGTTTAACATCCGAATTGCAGTCATACTTGTCAAGTTGTCTTGATATTTCTTGTGATAATAACAGCAATACTCACATGTGATCTTCCTTTGAATAAAGCTCCAGAAGACGGACCTAGTGAACATTTCATGGTTTTCTATGGAATACCGGCGAATATTTCACGATAAATTTGTATTATATGTATTGTTAAAATAATATAAATATCGAGTGACATTTTCGTCGGTATTCCATTAGAAAACCATGAAATAACCATATTATCCTATAAATAACAAATTTACGGGAAACAAAGTAACTTACCGGACGATAGACAGCGAAAATTGCTCTGAAAAAAAAAAGTCTCGAGTGGCGGACGCGTCTGCAGACTAATTATGTATTCAACATTCTTGAATTCGTATTGGCTGATAAAGAAATGGCTCAAAATTTACTGTATTTCGATTGGCCTGATCAAGCCATGAAATACTGCTCTGTATTTCATAGTAAAGCTATTCTCTGATTGGTTGAAATATATTATTTATAGGATAATGCAAAGTGAGCAACACATTTGAAATTCGTGAAAATTGTAAAGACATCTAAAGAATTTAAAACGGTATTTTCGGCGTTGAAGTATCTTCTTAAAAGATATGCTGAAGCATCAGAATTTGCACTCGGTCCGTATCCAAATAGCCCACTTCCGAGATATGCCTCACTTCCTACATAGAAAGGAATCAATACGAGGCTGAGACCGTGCATAATGCTCAGTCATTCGTGACAAACTACAGAAGTGCTGTAGTCTTGTCACGAACGACTGAGCATTATGCACGGAGCCTCGTATTGATTCCTTTCTATGTAGGAAGTGAAGCATATCTCGGAAGTGGGCTATTAACCTAAGCACGGTTATGGGACAACAAGGTGTTAATAAAGCGCATGAGAAAACTTACAGATCGTGTCATGTGAAATTTTCCTTAAATTGCCTTAACCCACCCTAAATCAATTGACCTATATCACTATGACGTCATATCAAAACAATCTATTGTTTAAACGCTAAGGATCACGGTCGTGGGAGGGGGACAAAACAGGGACAAAACAGCAACAACACAAAGGAAATCGCTATCAAATGCATTTTGAAGAACGTAGAATAGCGGTAACAGCCACCAAATACGGTAAATATTGTGGTATAAACATTGATACAGCTGATATCTGGAAACCAGACAATTCGAAGTTAAATTTTCCTCAGCAGAGCAGATTTAGTTCAAAATTCTATTGTTAAAGTCGATTCTGTCCCCCTCATAAACAAGCCGTGACGTCATAATGATATAGGGTAATTAACCTGCCCGCAAAGCCAGAAAATGGAAATTTTCCTTAAATCACCCAAACCCACCCTTGCCTTCATTGGCAAAGCTAAAAATGATAATCACTAAACATGACTTAACTTACAATGAGCACCATTCACTGAAATTCATGTCTACGAAGATGTTGATACATACTCATGTGATTTGTGTCCACACGTGTCAAAAAGACATTAGTGTAGTCTGTAGCTGAATGTACATTTGTCACATACATGTATGTAGTAACATGATGTATGTACATCTGAGTCTAACCTGCTTTCAGGCGTTAGATGGTGTTTTTTTCGCGCAACAAACGGATGGCATCGAATCAGCCGCCATATTGGCCGAGCGTAATTGAGACCTGAGATCGAATGACAAATGGAGGGGGTGGGGGAGAAGAAGCATCGATCCCAGGTCTCAATCACGCTCGGCCAATATGGCGGCCGCTTCGATGATCCGTTTGCTGCGAGAAAAAAACACCATCCACCGCCTGAAAGCAGGCTAGTCTGAATCCAGTATGGCAAAATATTTAGTAGAGACAGCAAGACAGAAGGTTGAGCCTAATATTACAAGTTAAGTGTTTTATTATAATGCACCAGTCAATGTAAATCCCTACCTTCCCCAGGATACAGATTAGTGGGACTTGAATTTTGAACCCTGTAATTTGCCCACCGGCCGGGGTGTTTATATGAAGAAAATCCCTGCTCTTGCTGTAAAATGCCTTGAACACATACTATCATACAATTTTGACCCCTAGTACCAGGGGCAGAGATGATAAAACATAGATGATACGTGTTACATTGGTCCTACGTCTTCGCCGGCTATGCCCCACTAATCCAAGGCCTGGGGAGAGGAGGTATATTAGGACTTGCTCCAACGTTGCTGCTTTTAAGTCTAAGTTAAAAACGTATCTTTTTAAATTAGCGTACAATTGATTTTTACAATTTTATATTTTTACATTGCATGATTATTAATTTGTATCTGTATATATTCACATCTTTCTATTTTATCAATTTTAAACTATTATCACTGTTATTGAAAAATGTATTGTAAAGCGCTTAGGGCAGTTTCACGAATAAGCACTATATAAATCAGATATTATTATTATTATTTATATTGCATGACTGCAGATGCATAACGAGCAAAATAATAATCCTCCAATCAATAAACACAATAATATAAACAGCTCGGGGGAACTTTGCTACATGGACAATATTGGGCTAGCACGTGGCCCTAATAGTAATTAACACACATCTGATTGGAGGACTATAATAAAAATAAATAAATAAAACGTTGGTTAAATATATGACCTTTATTTATCTTCTCGTGTCAAAATCAACATTTATTTTCGCACTGTTCATTGTGGTCACTCGGAAAATAAGTTTAAGTATATTGCTACTTATGCAATATATTAAAACTTTTCGGTTTAAGTATTTATAAAGTTTTTATAACATATTGTTGCGCCAAATCCATTGTTTGCTAAAATCCCCGATTAAACTAGTTTATGCTAATCAAAATAATGTTTCTTTTAATTGCTTACTTTCCAGAAATGATGCCAATTTTCTGTTCCTTTTCGTATAAAACCAAAACCAAGCACACCGCTTTTTAATTATCATTTTTTTACTGATTGGAGTTTGATTGATTATTGATTGCCCGGATCCAAGATGGCTGCTAAAGTTTGTTCTCATATAAACGTTTCGGAAGAAAGGTTAGTCAAAATATACACGTAACAATATAACCTAATCTTCATAAAGTAGTAGAGGGAAGACACTTAATCTGGGCAAAATTAAACGAGAACATGCAAAACATGTTTTTGTAATTTGTTAGGTCCACAAATATTAAAGACTAATTGCGGCTAAGATTAGACTACAGACTGCATACCCCGCCACTTCGAAAGATCACTTGAAAAGCCCTTACAGATTGTGCAAAATTATCCATTTAGCTCAGGTGTATTTAGACTCGTTCTATGAATGATTTGTGGTTGAAAATGGGTAGGATTTTGTTGAATTTCAGGGTTAAGACAAAATGCATTAATTATTACTCGGGATTATTACTGCAAGTGCAGGGTATTCTGAAATCGGAAATTGTTACAATTTTATAAGCCAATTTATAACCTTTATAAATTTAAGTTAATGTGACAACCATATACTAACCTAATCTGCAATATGATATGCCCGACAAAGCCAAACCCGCCTTTGTTTACATCCAAAGTTCATCCTGATCGCATGCCACTGCAAGCATGCCATTTTAAGCTGGCCAATCATATTAAAGCTCTCTCGCGGCCGGCAGAGCGTCTTTGTCACTCAACCCGCGACTTATTCAGTTCACTGTTTCAGTCAAAAGCAATCTCTTGGTCAAGCCGGTTGATAGAAATTTCAGTGAAAAGCAATATGGGATCTCATAACACAACTCCAGAGGAAGGAGAACTTCAGCAAGACTGAGCAGACTCTTGGTCAGTTGACTTCCAGTCAAAAGCAATTGCAATATGGGATCTCATAACTGACGAACTTTAATTTCCAAACACAACTTCGAAAGAAAGAAAGAAAATCAGAGGTCAAGACATGTCCAGAGGAAGGAGAACTTCAGCAAGACTGAGCAGACGCCCGGCTTCAGTCCGTTTCTCAAGAAAGTAAAGACGGCAGACGGAAATCCAATACGACGCGACGAGGCGAACTTTTAATAAACTCCAGGAAGGGTTGAGAACTTTGGATATTGATGCTTTCCACAACTAAAGAAGAAAGAAAGAAACCTCGAGGCCATGACATGTCCAGAGGAAGGGTGATCTCTTATTATGCGGGTATCAGCGGCCATCCCGAGGGGGCGGCCCCCAGGCAACCCACGAGCAACCCAGGGGCTTAGCAGGGGATTTGTAGCAAAAACATGCCCCACACGCGGGGCATTAGAGCGCTTTTGCGTTTTCGTCAAAATACCCCGGGGACATACCCACGGGGTTTGCACGTAATCTGCTGTCTCAACGTTCAGCGGTTTTCGCCACAGGACTCATTCGATCGATCGACGTTCTTCGATTTCTTTGTCCTTGAGGTAAGTCATATCATTATCATTCAGATTAAGAGATTAAATAAGCCACCACTGTCGAAAGACAGAACAAAGAAATAAAGGATAATATTTGTATAAAACTATTAAGATTTTTGACACTTCTAAAACGTTTACCTTCTAATACTTATAATATGTTGCCCAGGTTGCCCCAGGGGTGGGGTTTTTTGTCACAATTTTCTGCCCCACCCGAGGGGTTTTAGCATGTATTTGTCATGGCTGCTGTGACAAATGCCCCTGGGTGTCCGGGGGCCGCCCCCTCGGGATGGCCGCTGATACCCGCATTATATTTGAAAGGAATAAATTAAGTAAAATAAGCAGATGGACACGGTTTTCAGTGTAGCACACAATTCCCGCCAAGAACTGAAGCATGAAGTTTTCCGTCGTATATACAGTGCAGTGTGTTTCCCGATATCCGGTCGGTTCCAACATCAGGCCAAAAAGTTGGACTTAAATGTTACGTTCGGATTATTAAATAGTATTCCGAAAAGATTCCGAATATTTAAGCTCCCGATTGGAAAATATTTTGGCGGGCTTGTAACCGACAGCAAACGATTTCCCACGGGCGGTTGAGTTCGCGAGTTTTTCTTGAGAACCCTAGCTCTAGGAGGGTAAGATCTTGTTTACTGACCGGTTAGGGTTTTTTATGGTTCAGGGTAGGGTTTTTGCGTTCGACGATGGAGAACGCATACTAATCTTGCAGTGGACTCCCTGTGGTTATGTGTGGGCTACGGTGGCCCATTAGGGACACCAGATCTCTAAGGAAAACAACGCCTGCTCCGTACAAATATAACATTTCTCTGTACAAAAGGGAAACTTTTCCGTAGAAGTAGAGCTACTCCGTAGAAACATAGTTTCTCCCTAGAAATAGGGCTGTTGCGTAGAACTAGAGCTTCTCCGTAGAAGTAGAGCTTCTCCGTAGAAATAGGGCTGTTGCGTAGAAGTAGAGCTTCTCCGTAGAAATAGAGCTTCTCCGTAGAAGTAGAGCTGTTGCGTAGAAAATATAGAGCTTCTCCGTAGAAAATATAGAGCCTATCCGTAGAAAACATAGAGCTGCTCCGTGCGACCTCTATAAAGTGTTTGGGCTTCCTGTGGTTTCCAGTCCTTTCCGTGATGCAAAATGGCGGCGACGACGGCATGCAACCTTTTGTACTCCCTGTCAAGGGCACCCAACGAGTACTTTTTGAAATTCGTTTGAAATCAGTTGTATGCAGCTTATCTAGCCATTTTAAGGCGCCTACTATGTCTTTTGACGTATTCTAGAAAGCTATTAGCTGTTCGGATTTTCTAGGTGGAAATCGCGTCAACCGAAAATACTATGGCAAAATATTCCCGGCCTACGAATGTTAGTAGCCCAGAACATAAATAAGAATTTTCTAGCTCAAGTAACTTCATGTTGCAAAGTTTTGTGGAGGTACGAATTTTTTAGGGATTCTTTTTCCTTTAGGCAATTCTTTTATTCTTCCGATTTTTAGATGTCAGAATTTTTTAGGGAATGAAAATGTGTTCTCGAAAACTTTAGGTGGCCGCTTCACTAAATGATTTGTGATAATATGTGTTGTTTTTTTTCATTCCAACCAATTTTTTTTAGGATCGTTCTGACTCTATTGATCAGACAAATTGGGACGTACGAATATTTTAGGGGAAACCTTTTAGTCTCCCTTTACTTCTATAATTTTCTAGGGATTGAAAACAAATTTTCTAGGCAGTATTTCAGAAAACAATTTTTTGGGACAATTTTTTTTCAAATCCGAAAGTTTTAGGCTAACTACTCTCCCGAACAGCTTTTTAACCGAAAACTTCGTTGGGTGCCCTTGCCCTGTGTGGGGATGAATGAATTATTATCTGCCAAAAAATGGAATGCACTTAATGTTCGTTGGAACTGCCTGGATCCTCATGCAAGTTTTGCCCAAGTTGTGGCTGCGAAGTCAGCTACCTGAGTAAGTACGTTACAATAGAAGTAGAACAATAAAAAGTTAAGCTTAATGTTGCTAAAGGTCTGCCGAAGAAAAACCTGGTTCCATTATAGCTGCATGCCGCCAGTAAAAACTTAAATGTATAAATGACAATCCTGTCTCTTGTCGCTCGTCCGTGACACCTTTTTTTGAAATAGGTGTAATGTACAAGAACCGAGGGACACCCTCCACTCAAAAGATCGTTTGACAACTGCGCTAAATTCTCCACTTTGTGAATAAAAGAAGAGAATAAAAAATAGTATAAATAAAAGTAAAATAAAATACTTCAAATCGGTTGGAATTAAACGATGGCGAGGAGCATTGTAAATGATTTTAATATATAATTATCGATGAAATACCAGTGTATATTTCTTTCTAAAAAGTGATATATTCACACGTGAAGATATCACTTTTGAAAATATGACTGGCTTTCAAAGATTTCTAGTCTAGTCTTTTTAGTAAGAGATTGAAACTAGTATGTCATCGATAATCATATATTAAACAGAACATTACATGGCCGCTTGGAGATACGAATTTTATCTTCTCGTGTTGATGAAATATCTTACTCATTCGCCGCGCTCACTCGACATTTCATCAACACTCGAAGATAAAATCCGTATCTATGCGATACGCGCGCGCGTCATGGAGTCTCACAACACCGTGTTGTCTTTGTTGAGGTCGAACCAATGGCGATATGGATTATGGCTGAACTTTTAGAGTAATAATTGGCACCGACTTATCTGATGAAAGCTTAGTCCCACAATTAAAGCAATAATTCGCTGCAACTGAGGTCTGTTTTGCCCCACAAGACTGGCAAAACACGTTCAATTTGGTTTGAGTAAGCAGACACAAGGAAGGCCAAAGGAGGTCTATTTTGGCGGGAAACCTTCCACTCTGTCGCGTCACCGCACCTGGTATAAAGCTAGAAGCATCATTTCTACGCCGAGTGCACGGAGTTTTATCACCCCAAAATTTAGAAAATGTCGTTCACAAGAAGATAGTAAATAGCCAATTATCCGAACTACAGTATGCTGATATGATAACTATTTTGCATCACGGAAAGGACTGAAAACGAGTTCATTAGCACAGGAAGCCCAAACACTATTTATAGAGGTCGCCGGTTTCTGCGGAGCAGCTCTATTGCTACGGAGAAGCTCTATATTTTCTACGGAGAAGATCTATATATTCTACGGAGAAGTTCTATATTTTCTACGCAACAGCTCTACTTCTACGGAGAAGCTCTATTTCTACGGAGAAGCTCTATTTCTACGGAGAAGCTCTACTTCTACGGAGAAGCTCTACTTCTACGGAGAAGCTCTACTTCTACGGAGAAGCTCTATTTCTACGGAGAAGCTCTATTTCTACGCAACAGCCCTATTTCTACGGAGAAGCTCTACTTCTACGCAACAGCCCTATTTCTACGGAGTAGCTCTACTTCTACGGAAATATTTCCCTTTTGTACAGAGAAATGTTATGATTTGTATACGGAGCAGGCGTTGTTTTCCTTGGAGATCTGGTGTCCCTAATGGGCCACCGTAGTGGGCTACCTGTGCTTCCCCAGCGAAAGAAATGGATATTTTGGTACGGTTCGTAGAATAGTAGCAAAATGCTGTTCACACGGTTATTATTCTTTCAGCCATCCTATTGGCTGTCACACAATACATTGTTGTATCTGAAGCGTTGATTGGGTAACGCAAGCTTTATAAAGGTTACGCAAGGGTTTTCGATAATCTAGGCAACGCTGCTGCAAAGTCAACCTAGCGATCAATTTTAATTCCTGACTAGGGAGGCAAAGAATTCTCTAGCAAACGATAAGCTTCTCAGTAACCTTAATCTCTAAAGAAGAAATTTCTCTGAGATGGAACCACAAGCGGTTCAACAAGCGATCGAGCGAAGTCAAGTGGATATTTTGGGAAAATTATCCGAAGTAATTGACAACAAGATGTCTTCCATGAAACGCGAATTCATCCAAGTGGCTGAACATTCACACAGTTCTCAGCTTGCAGAGATCAAGAAGTTGAAGTTCTCTGAGCCCAGAACTTTTAAAAAGAAAGGACACGAGCAACAATTCCGACACAACGAGAAGCTTCAACTAACGATGGAAGAAGCGAAGGATGCCGTTGTGGCGGGAAATTCAGACCAATGTCACCAAAAGCTGGATAAAGGTATAACTCTCATAAATCAGAGGCAAAAACTCATCTTGATGGCTGATTCGTCTGAATTCGGATGGAAAACAGTAAGTGAATATCAGGAAAACGAACTCGCCGACGACGAGGCCGATGCTAAGCGTATCAAGAAAGCGGAGAAGGAAGCTCAAAGAAAGCTGAATGAATCTCGCGCCAAAGCGGCCAAAGGCAATAGATTCACATCGTGGAGGAAGGGCTCTCAAAATCTCCACTACCTGCCCAACCCTCAGGCTGGTCACAATTATCCAGGGATAAATATTACTCCTCTGCCTATGAGTAATGCTGCCAGGCCAGCCAGAAGGTTAGGAACCTGCTTTGGCTGCGGTAAACCGGGCCATTGGAGATCGGAATGTCCATTAACAATGGCGGCGGGATTTCCGACGCAGCAGGCGACTCAGTCAGCATTTAGGGCCAACTTCACCCCAAAGTTAAGTATACCAGTTAAAGATTGCAATTATGCCTTTGAACACACAGATAAAAGTTTTGCAATTGAAGCCAATCCATCAGGCGTCCTAGTCAGTCCACTCTCAGATGTAGAAATCGATAAAGAAGCTAAAGGAGACTGTCACAACAAAGCCGAACATAAAGAAACTGGAGTTCCAACCAAAGGTCGGTTAAAGGCCAATATTAAACACTGGGAGTCCCTCAATCCCTCTAATTTTATCTTAGAAACCATAAAACAAAGGTATAAGCTTCCTCTGTTTACATCTCCAGAACCTGTTGTTCTTAGGAACAATCGTTCAGCATTAGATAACGAGGATTTTGTTTTATCCGCAGTCAAAGATCTTTTAGCCGCCGGTAGTGTCAGTAATGTTTCTCATAGATCCACAGTAGTTAACCCTTTATCTGTCGCCATTAGGGAAGACGGTAAAATGCGCCTAATTCTAGATTTAAGGCACGTCAACCCTCATTTATTCAAATTTAAGTTTAAATGTGAGGACGTAGATACTTTTTCAGAAATGGTCCATCCCCACCAGTTTATATTTACATTTGACATCAAAAGTGCCTATCATCACATTGAGATCTTCGAGGACAGAATTCTTAGGTTTTTCCTGGGTTCTACACGGTCAGCAGCAATTTTGTTTTCAATGTTTTACCATTTGGCTTATCCACAGCACCCTACCTCTTCACAAAATTGCTTCGGCCCATAGTTACCAAGTGGAGAGGGGAGGGTAAAACAGTTTGTGTATATTTTGACGATGGAATTGGTGCAAATTCCATGTACAATTTGGCCCTAGCAGACTCTCATGCTGTAAGAGCAGATATTCTTCAACTGGGGTTTCTCCTCAGTGAAAGCAAGTGTCACTGGGATCCCAGTCAAAGTGCCACTTGGCTAGGTCACATATTCAATATGTCGGAGAACAAGTTGTACATTACCCCCACTAGGATTCAGAAGTTCAAATATTCCCTGTTCAACCTGCTAAGGGAATATGCTAACAGTCCTACCAAGCCCGTTCATGTCAAACTTTTAGCTCAAGTAGCAGGTCAGGTTATTTCGATGTCTAGAGGAGTGGGTCCCTCAGTATTTTTCCATACCAGGCACCTGTATCACACCATAGAATCCAGAACTTCCTGGAATGCTCTTGTCTTCCTTTCCGCTGAATTAATGCGAGAAATACAGTTCTGGTCAGACAATGTAAAGCACCTGAATGGGTCAGATATTTTTTCACAACCAGTTCAGTTTGATAACCTAGTGTTTTCTGATGCATCCAATGTGGCTTGTGGGGGTTATACCATTTCTAATGGTAAAACCCTGGTTTGTCAGGGAAACTGGTCTCCTGCAGAACGTTCCAATAGTTCTACATGGAGAGAAATTAAGGCAGTAGACAACATGCTGTTATCAATGTGCAAGGAACTGAGATCCCACAAAGTACAGTGGTTTACAGACAACCAAAATGTTGTTAGAATCATTTTTAGAGGCAGTATGAAAGAAGATCTACATGTTATAGCAGAGAGTATCATTAACACATGCCGTCAACATCACATTCAGATTTCCGCAGTCTGGATTCCTAGGGATTTGAATCAGTTAGCAGACCACTTAAGTAAATGTACAGATTGCGATGACTGGAGCATTCAGCCACACATTTTTAGTTGGCTCGAGTATTTGTGGGGGCCCTTTTCTATAGATAGATTTGCCACAGATTACAACACCCAATGTCAGAGGTTCAATTCCAAATTTTGGAACCCAGGTTGTGAAGCAGTGGACGCGTTTTCAGTCAGCTGGCATGGAGAAAACAATTGGGCCGTCCCACCTACTAATCAGATCATAAATGCCATCAAGCATTTTCAGATATGCCGAGCTAAAGGCACCATAATCATTCCGCTCTGGAAAGGTGCTTCATTCTGGACCACTATTTGCCCAGATGGGGTGCATTTTGCTAGAATTGTAACAGACTGGGTTGGTATCCCTGAGTCCAGTTTACCTTGTACAGTCAAGGGCAGGGCACACAGCAACATTTTCACAGGGGATTTCTTAACCTTTAGAATGTTAGGCTTGAGGGTAGATTGCTCTACTCATGATTTTAGATCATCCAATAGGGGATTTTGTACATCAGACGTAGGTATATGCAACGGCTGCATGTAAACCATTGGCAACTTTACAATTCTTTGTAGTACATGGTAGTTACACGGCCATCAGTTCGCCTTATACTTAATGCCCACAGGTGGCTACAATTACAGATCCACAGGTAGTTTCACATATATATGCCCACAGGTGGTCACATGTACAAGCCCACAGGTGGTGACATGTATTAGCTTTCAGGTATTCACATATATATTTTCACAGGTGATCTATATACCTCTATAATGTATTTTTTCGTAATGCCCACAGGTGGCCAAGGTTTGCTGAGCAATAATACTGCAGCTACACGTCATCAAAATTATATGTATATATACGGTACGCATTTCCTGATAGGAAGTTTTATTATATTTTTTCAGATGTAAAACTGTTCAGCTACGGATACTTTGGTAATCTGTTTGAGACTTGTAAGGCATCCAATGACCCAAGTATGCTACGACTAGCAGAAGTTGTCAAGAACTTTGCCTTGCATTCTAAGGCAAATGGAACTGTAATTAATTATTTTCGTTCATTCAATCGTTGGGTTAAATTTGCAGAAACCAAAGGTTTCACAGTTTTTCCCGCTAATGTAATAGATATGGCACTATTCATCGGCCAGTTGGCCCAAGATTCTAAATCAGTGCCAGTCCTACAGTCAACTTCAGCAGGCATCAGTTGGGTTCACGAACTAGTGGGGCTTCCCAATCCCATACATAATACATTTATTAAAAATATTTTAGAAGGAGCCAAAAGGCAATATTCCAAGCCTACCATAAGGAAAGAGCCTGTTTCTGTGGATTCTCTTACAGCCCTATGCAACAAACATCAGCATAGCTCAGACCTTTTAGTAGTGCGATACGTCACTATGGCACTTCTTTTATTTGCCGGTTTTTTGCGTTTCAGCGAATTAGCCGCTCTCTGTATTAAGGATGTCGCATTTCATAGCAATTATTTTACATTACAAATTTCCCAAAGTAAAGTAGATCAGTATAGAGAAGGAAGCGAAGTTTTAATACATAGATCAGACAAGGTCACATGTCCATACTCAGCACTTCTTAAATACATGAAATTATCAGACCTTTTCAGTACCAAAGATTCATCGTATTTCATTTTCCGTCCTTGTGTTAAATCAACACAAGGCTACAAGCTTGTTAACAAAAACAAGAGCATAAGCTACACTAGGGCCAGGGAAACTATTCTCAGCAGGTTTAAGGAAATTACAGACATTTCTAAATTAGGATTACACTCTTTCAGAGCGGGTGGAGCAACTTTGGCTGCTAATTCGAATGTTTTGGACCGGTGTTGGAAGAGGCATGGCCGTTGGTCAACAGATTCTGCTAAGGATCGTTATGTGAAGGAATCTATACATCATAAGCTAGAAGTTACAAAAAGTCTGGGTCTTTAAATCCAAACTGCCCTACATTTGCAGAGTCTATTATCCATGGTTTTTTCCTTATGTAAAGGTTAAAGATCAATCCATCTAACAATGCTCATACTATAATTGGTCATCGATGCTCCCTTTCTCAGTGTATCTAGCATGTGCAGCAGCCAGCCAAGCCTAATAAATTGTGTTGTAGTCAATTTATCGTTTTGGAATGATTATAGTGTGAACTGGATATTTTGGTACGGTTCGTAGAATAGTAGCAAAATGCTGTTCACACGGTTATTATTCTTTCAGCCATCCTATTGGCTGTCACACAATACATTGTTGTATCTGAAGCGTTGATTGGGTAACGCAAGCTTTATAAAGGTTACGCAAGGGTTTTCGATAATCTAGGCAACGCTGCTGCAAAGTCAACCTAGCGATCAATTTTAATTCATCATTATGTATTAATTAATGACAAGGTCCCAGTTACATAGTTTCTAGTAGTTAGTGGTTCAGTTATGTTAATCAGTAGAAGTTCTTCTCCTCCAGAACTGCCTGCGTTGCATAGGGCCGGAGGTCCAGGTTTCCTCTGAAATCAGGGGTTTTTCCTGGCTGGCACCAGGCTAATTGCTTTATAGCACATTTGTCTATCTGTGACAGTTAAATAAAGTTGTGTGGCCAAGAAGCATCTAGCATGTGCAGCAGCCAGCCAAGCCTAATAAATTGTGTTGTAGTCAATTTATCGTTTTGGAATGATTATAGTGTGAACTCGAGATTCTTGTCCTTATGTCCGTCCTCATGTATGTTTGTAGTTTTTAGAATAAATTATCTTGGCCGGGAAACTGGTAACCACACGTACACGATGCGAGCGGCCATTTTGGTGAATGCCAGTATGGTTTCTGTTTTGCTCGCGATCGGTAAGTTACTTGCCTTATTTTCCGACAATCCAATGCAATGATGTTTCAAAGGTTCGCAAGTACAATTGAGCAAAGCCTGAGGAAAGTGTGTAGTACATCTCGCGGACTGACAAAGTCCAATATGGTCTGTTTTGTACCTGGAACATTCAACTCGGCCATAATTATTTATTTGTGCTGAACCTGAGTGAATCTGCGATCGAAAAATATGCTGTTCGCTTTGCCGATACCAAAACTGCAAATGGTCAAGATGCTATGAATCATAACTGAAGGCTGAAGAGAAAAACATGGATATGAATATTTCAGTGTGAGTTGGGAAGAAACCTTTTAAATACTACACATGTGTGTATCGTGGTGGTTTCATCGTGGTTATACAAATTAACACTGCATTCAGGGTATAACCAGCTTGGTCTCACTTGAAGAATAATTTGAATCAGTCTGAAGGTGTAGCTTACACACATGCACATATATTTTCTACACTCGAGTGTAATCACTGACACTTAGTCAGTATTATGGAGACAGCCTTGGTCATGAAAACTGGGATGCACTAGTTTATACACATCTGAATAGGGTTGATTGTGTTCTATACTAACTCCTATGTACTATTTAAAACACTAATCGGAGTGGTATTACAAATGTTGAGAAAACAATTGAAAGCCGAGAGGCGTTAGTTCTCATCCAAAAAAATATGTCGAACGCACTTTGATAATCTAATAATAATAATAATAAGTTTATTTATATAGCGCCATATCAACTAATTTTTCATGGCGCTTTACATTGAATATTATATAAAGAATTGAATAATTAAAACTAAAATGAAATAACCTATTTACAATATTTTTAAAAATAATCAACCTAAAAATTTTCCCTATGGACAATGACGTAAGAAATTAAAATCAAATCAAATTAAAATATTGTACATCAATTATAGGCTAGTTTAAAAAGATGTGTCTTTAGTGACTTTTTAAAAATATCTACATTTGGTGAGAGGCGGATTGATAACGGTAATGTATTCCAGACTTTTGGACCCACTACAGAAAAAGCTCTGTCACCATATGAGACTGTGCGTGACTTAGGAATGACTAATAATTTCTGTTCAGTAGAGCGCAGCGTGCGAACATTAGGGCGATATTTGAGTAGTTCTGTAATATATTGTGGCGATAGGCCATTAAGGGCCTTATAAACTAATAGTAAAACCTTAAAAATTATGCGCTGTGAGACTGGCAGCCAGTGCAATCTAATTAGAACTGGGGTTATGTGATCATATTTACGTGTAAGTGTAACGATGCGAGCAGCTGTATTTAATACTGACTGCATTCTATCTAATTGATGTTTAGTGAGTCCATGAAGAAGTGAATTACAATAATCTAGTTTTGCAGTAACGAACGCATGTATAAGAGTTTCAGTTGATTTTTCATCAAGGTATTTCCTAATTTTCCCTATATTCCTAAGGTGATAGTGTCCAGATTTACATATGCTACTGACATGATCTCCGTGGGACATGGACTCATCAAGTATAACGCCCAGGTTACGAACAGTAGACCGGTGTCTGATCGTATCATCACCCACTTCAACAGATGTAATACTTGGTCGTGGTTTAAACCGGGAGCTCAAAACAATAAGCTCAGTCTTGTCATCATTCAATCGTAGCCGGTTGTTAACCATCCAGTCATCAATGTCCCTTACACATCTTTCCACCTTTAACCTTGCCGCGCATGCATCTATTTCTGAATCTGCATCGAATGTAATGTACAATTGAGTGTCGTCTGCATAGAGATGGTAGAGTAGATTGTGAGACCTCAAGATATCCCCCACAGGCGCAGTATAGAGTAAATAGAGCAGTGGGCCCAATACCGACCCCTGGGGCACACCACAAGACAAACTACGTTCACTTGACTTACTTCCATCAACATTTACATAGAATGAACGGGAACTAAGGTATGATTCAAACCAGGCAAGCGCACAACCCGTAATGCCAAATCGACTCGACAGCCTTGATATGAGAATTGAATGGTCCACCGTATCAAAAGCCGCTGAGAGGTCCAACAACAGCAGGAGGACAGATTTCTTGTTGTCAATGGCTAACATTATATCGTTCTGGACCCTAACTAAGGCAGTCTCAGTTGAGTGGTAGAGCTTGTATGCAGACTGAAGCCATTCATCAAGATGGTTAGATGACACGTGATGAATCAGCTGCACAGCAGCTGCCTTCTCGACTACCTTTGAAACCATCTTTAGATTAGATATCGGCCTGAAGTTTTGATACAGCTTGAAGTCAGCATCAGGCTTCTTAAGAGTTGGCAATAGTTCTGCTATCTTCATTGAATCCGGCATACACCCAGATATAAACGACAAGTTGACAATGTTTGTTATAGTAGGGAGAAGTAGGTCAATGCAGTGTTCCATTACAGAAGCAGGAAGGGGATCCAAATTACACGATTTCTTTGCCATCTTCACTACGAACACGCGTATAGAAGCCTGATCAACATTAGAAAGTTGGGAGAGATTACATCTATAATCATCAGTAGCTAACGTGTTCGTAATAGGAGACACCCTAGACTCCTAGAGGCTTGCTTCAGATCTAACTCACGGTGTAACTTCTCAATCTTCTGAGTAAAGAAATCAGCAAAGCAATCAGCCAACGTGGCTCCATCCGAATCAGTATGAGGATAGCGCTTGACATCTACTTTTTGGAGAAGCTTATTCACAGTTCGAAATAAAACCTTTTGATCACCCGAGTTGTTTGTAATGATATCCTTATAGTAGGACGTTTTGAGCTGAGTTATGAGGTTGTTGACAACAGAGCATTGGTACACATACCTCTCCCGATCACAGTCAAACCCAGATGTTCGCCATTTTCTCTCAAGTTTTCTCCTTTTGTTCTTCTCAGTCCCAACCTGCTCATTGTACCACGGGGCAGATGGACGAACAGTCACACAACGTCGTACGATTGGCGCATATTTATCCAGAAGAGAACAAAGCGTACTGTCATTCTGATCAGCCAAAGTGCTAAGATCACTAGATTGATGACACAGAAGATCAGACTCGCGCATATCCTCAGACAAGGACTCAATACTGATGGAACTAAGTTTGCGGGAATAGACTGTCTTTCTAGTAAAGCATGGTTTCTCAATATTCAAGTGACAGTGGACAGCAAAGTGATCAGCAATGGACGGATTCCTCACATATAAACGTTTTAGTAGGGTGTCCTCAGACTTGGTAATTAGCAGGTCAAGCGTATGACCCTTCTTATGAGTGGGCCCAGTCACGTGTTGTTTGAGTCCGAACCCATCCAGGATATTTGCAAAACGCTTAGCATGAGTATCAGACAGATCATCCATGTGGAAGTTAAAGTCACCAGAAATAATCAGGCGACCCGGGCATTCAGCAAGAGTACGCTCTAGCAGTCCTGAGAATTCATCATAGAAGAGGGCATAGGCACTCTCATCCGGAGGACGGTAGACACACATAAATCGGATACTTTCAATGTGGGTTTTCAGGCGCACATCCATTATCTCAAATGAATCATATTTTGCACAGATAATGTTGTTTACATTCAGCGTTTCCTTGAAAAGAAAGCCAATTCCACCACCAAATGTAACGCTGTCTTCTCTTGGTACATGTAAAAAGCGATAACCACTGGGGCACAGGGTACCCATCTCTACTGCATCCAAATTACCCGCTCTCAGCCACGTTTCAGTTATTATTAGTATATCCAAATCGTGATCAACAGCAAAATCCTTCACCACCAGCGCCTTATTTCTCACTGATCGAGCGTTTAGTAAACTTAGATTAAATGTAGCACTAGGCGACACAGGTGTATTTGGGATTCGTTGGATAACTATGTTGTTAGTTGGATCACGAGACCATGAAGATGGCTTTCGTACTTTCCGTATATTTGGCTGTACAGTAGGTCCTGGATTAACAGCAATATCACCTCCCTGCAACAGTAATTCACGAGACGCACTAGAGTTTGTATAGTAACGACAAGGACACTTTGACCACTTGGGTTTCCTGTGTATAAAGTTCAGCTTTGGTTCCCTATGAAAATACCTCGGACTGAAGTAAAAACTCACAAAAACAGCCTCATAGCATTTCGTAAGGCTGTCACTTGAGTGCTTTGCTACTAGAATCTTCCCATTACTCAATGAGAGAGATTTCGAATCTAGTTTTTCAGCGTCCAGTAAATAATTCGCATCATTGGCCATGCAGTGAAATCCATTGTTATTTGATGTTGAAGCACAGAAGTTCCTTTGTCTAGGTATGCAAATTCGAGTCAGCGTCTTAGTTCTTTCAAACTGAGAAAGGAAACCATTTTCCTCACCATTCCAAGTTGTTACTGTCCAAGTTCCTTCCAAATCACTACCATGTGCCGCCTTAGAGTTGCCTTCAAATAGGTGTATATTTCTTCCGGCCGAAGGTACATGGCAAAGAAGTAAAATGCCGAAAACTACAGACATCCACATCACGCTCCACTCCACTCCACTCCACTCCACTCCATAATCTATGATTACTTCTAGTAGTTAGTTTAAAGTTCCCAGCATAATTTTCCGTGTAATTATGTCTGTGACACCGCGAACTCAACCTCCCTCTACGCCCGGAGGAAATCGTCTCCCGTGACCGACGGCTGGTTAGTGTAACGCCAGCGATTGTCGTTTTCAGTCTGGTCGCGTATTCGAACCCGGGAAAGACCAATTTTTTTCAGCAACAAGTTTTAGGACCCGTTTACAAGGAGATAGGGTTACCCTAGCACTAGGGTTACCCTACCACTAGGGTTACCCTAGCGCTGGGTCATTTCCTCTTATTTTTAGCGATGTGTTTACAAGCAGGCGGGACAACTCAACTCGCCGGCTGCCCGGGTTACCCTAGCGCTAGGGTTACCCTGTCTGAGAGCTAGCCAGGGTGACCCTAGCACTAGGGCTATGTTTTGCACTTGTAAACGGTTTGCTAGGGTAACCCGCCTACCCGGGTCAACTCTATTCTAGAGCCAAATTTCACATTGCAAGTTTCTGAAGTTCACTAACAATTAGTAAGTAACATAACAACATTCTAGGATACTAGACAGCTGCAATAAAGGGCACCACAGAAAGAGGAATCGACGTTAAACCACCAAAACCCGCCAGAACTCTACTCGTCTCCGCCATGTTGTTTTCTATGCTTGAATAATTTTGGCGGCCGCGAGCCTAGCGGTTCACAGGCTACCAAAGAATCAGTAAAATCAAAATCACTTCCACAGATCTGTTTGAACCGGATAAAAATGAAAGAAAAGTGGAAGAGTAATATTAGTAGCACATGTTTTCATTCATTAGTATGACATTTCATAAGAAACGGCTTTTCAAATGAATAATATATTTGAAAGAGACTTCAACTGGCTTGTGTTGAGTTGGCCCGGGCAGTAGGGTAACCCTACCTGAATAATTTTGCTTGTAAACCCGGGCTATCTTTGACCTTAGTGCTAGGGTAACCCTAGTGCTAGGGTAACCCTATCTCCTTGTAAACGGGCAGTCTGGCTATACGCTAGTGAAACTTTACATATTCCTATGTAGACCACAATAGTTAAATTCTTTCTGCATTTACTCAATCGTAAGGATATCCCTATCCTCGCTAAAGCTTTATAAACATCTATTAAATTAAATAAAAACACTACCTTATCATGAAATTAGAAAATATTAACATAAATGTACGCACGATTGGTAACTTCCAAACCAAAAAATGTGTACACAGATAAGTGGAACAAAGAGAGAAACGAGAAAATCAAAGGTAAAGAAAATTCGAAGTTGGAACTATATTCAGTTGTCAAGCACAACTATATGGCTTTGAGGAATATCTGAACCAAATTAGGGATTTCAATGTACGTAAATCCGTCACACAACTTAGAATCACTGCTCACCAATTCCCTATTGAAAAGAGACGTTATCGTAATAGTCCAAGAGACTAGAGAAAATGTCATGTAGTTTGACGAAATAGCTAGGTACTGAATTGCGTTATCTTTTTAACTGTAAACACCAAATTAATACATATTAGATCTGAATTTCTTAAAACTCTCTTAGATACAAATTAACACTTCTCTTCGCTCAATTATACAAGCCTATTTCATTACATACCTGTACTTGCAATGAAATAAGTGGTCATTTTATTTAATCAGATAATTAAGTTAGCAGACCAACACAGTTGAGATTTTGCAGTAGAATAGTTCTCTTTAAAAAACAAAACAAAATAACAACTGTAACCTAATAAGTTGGATAAATCATATGCAGAGAAAAAGGTGCTTCATTAGGCAAGGTACTTGTGTCGAATCTGCTAGGAATGGCACTAATACTAATTATTGATCAAGTACTATGTCAAACACGAATTGGAGTCTTCATCAGGGATTCCAAATATTGAGAAAACAAATGAAACCCGAGAGGCGAACAATGAGTGTTTGACATGTCTTCTCATGCGAATGCAAAACCGACAATTTACATACACTTTTTTTCAAACTTCATTAGCAAGTATTGTTTACCGTTTGACTGTTGTATCTAATTATTCAATAGATGGCTTATTATTCTTTTTTGATGGCAGTGATTTCAATTAGCGTACTAGTAGTGTAGTGGACAAGAGTTAGAACAAGCAGTCGGAAGGGTCGATGTTCGAACTCCAGTGGATGCAGACTTTTTCTTTCTATGTCATTCTTTATTCCTTTACTTCTTCGCTCCTTACTTGTAGTTTATCAGCAGGTAATTAATTAGTGGTTCATTAATATGATGATAAAGAAATATTGATGACTAGGGTTGGAAATCTGATCAAACACTAGTGCATTTGGAACTGGTGTTTCATTGGATGTCAAGATGCTTCCACCTGACAAAGCTTCGAACAAGGGTTTCACCGGGTATCAAGACCCATGCATGTGACCAAATACAGTTCTCCATTGGATGACTATCTCATGAATTATTAATGAGTTTGAGAAGGTTCAAGTTCCGCAAGTGTTAGTTCTACGGTAATTCTTTTCTTCCCTGCATATGTTTCTACTGCGGCAAACTCTGTCATTTCTGGAGAGTCTGATCTATCAAGAACACCATGGCAACATGCCAGTGGATACCTTGGCAGCAACCCAATGTACAGACAATTTACCGAAGTTCCAGTCCAAGCAGCAACCGGTGTGCCACAGGCGGCTTAAGCCAATGTGAAAGAACATTATAATTACCTATTTAATGAAATAATTTAATTTAAGCAATTCAGAAGGGAATTTGTAGTATTTAGAGAAAATGGAGAGCAGAAGGACTTTTAGCAATTGTGTGTATTCATGACGGAATAGATGGAAATAATTCTAAGAAGCCGCTGAATTATCTAGCCCATTTATAGTGCAAGTGATCCGGCTTTTGATGCAGGCTGGAAAGTCAATGAATTTAAGTTCCACGGGAACCAACTCATTTTGATCGGCATCAATCTTTTACACCAGCTGTTAATGTTTTAGAAGTGGTATGCATTGCAGGAAATGTAATTTCTGACGGTTGAGGGACGTAGGAACGAATTATTCAGAAAGTGATATTCTGACGGCACGAGGTAGAGGCTCTGATATCCTCTAGGGATTGCTGTTACTATTTAAGCATGGAGCAGGAAAGGTGAAGTCAATCTACGTCAGTCAGTCAGTTGATAAGTACTCAGTTACTTTTCGTTTCGATTTTATATATCGTGTTAAGGACTGTTTACCTCGTCCCCGGAGGTCTGTGCCATTGCATTAGTCGGGGAATACGTTTCCACACAGTTTTTTGGCCACATCTAAAGAGTGTTTTTTTAGTGTTTTTTCGTATCTGGCGAGGCACATTTGATGTATTGTACATGAGGTACATAAGTAGGGCGTGTATGACGCACTGTAATTATGGCGTGATAAATCTGACTGCCTGTCACTCCTAAACAAACTATTCAATATGAACGTGTCGGTGTAGCGTAGTCAGAATTTCTGATTTCTATCATGATCGCTTAGAAGCGTTACTCGATTTCCTCGAGAATTAGTGCAAGACATGTGTCAATAGCTGGGAATTTAGTCTGATAATTTTAATTTCATTTCCCCTAATTCATGTTTGTGGTTCGTCTTGGGGAATACTCTCTGTGTATTTTGTGGGATGAAGTGCTCCCGTACAGGTCACCCTTTGCCCAATAGACTCACACGATTGGCTATTTGGGGCGTCGTGACCCCTTCAGAAAATATAAGGACCTTACCCATGGGGGATTGATTATGAATCCGCCCTGGTAAGGATTGGGTGATTATGACCCCCGCGAGAGGATTGGGGCCTCTCACCCCATAGACTAACATGATTGGCTATTTGGGGCATCGTGCCCTCTAATCCAGAAAATATAAGGACTTTACCCATGGGGGATTATGAATCCGCCCCGGTAAGGATTGGGGGATTATGACCCCCGCGAGAGGATTGGGGCCTCTCACCCCATAGACTAACATGATTGGCTATTTGGGGCATCGTGCCCCATTATCCAGAAAATATAAGGACCTTACCCATGGGGGATTATGAATCCGCCCTGGTAAGGATTGGGGGATTATGACCCCCGCGAGAGGATTGGGGCCTCTCACCCCATAGACTAACATGATTGGCTATTTGGGGCATCGTGTCCCCTTATTCAGAAAACATAAGGACCTTACCCATGGGGGATTATGAATCCGCCCTGGTAAGGATCGGGAGATTATGACCCCCGCGAGAGGATTGGGGCCTCTCACCAGCATAAGGACCTTACCCATGGTAGACTGCGAGCAGTCCCTTTATTTTTCTTGGTCTCTAGTCACGAAAAACTCGAAAAACGATGCGCGAACGAAATCCCCGAAGGGTAGGAGGGAGGGGGGACAAAATAAAAATAAAGGGACTGCAGTCTTTTCCCACTGGCGCGCGTTCAGAATTTCAGTTGCTCCAGCAACTGAAAATCGTGATTGGTCAATTAAACAATACAAACGTAACAGATATCAATCTCAATTAGTATATGTGAAAGATATTGACAGCTATTTTATAGAACCGCAAAAGGTTTCCATTTTTGCTCTGCGAAAATGGCAACGGGAGAAATTTTGGATTTTTATCAAGTTTTTGAGGGTTTATCTCATTCGCTTGGTGGCTTAATTTTAAAAGACGAACAAAAGCAAGCCATTGAGAACTTATTACAGAACAAAGATGTGTTGGCTGTGCTTCCAACTGGTTTTGGCAAAAGCTTAATTTACCAAAATGTTTTACTCGCCAAACGGAACAACAATCCCGAGCAAAGCCCTTCTGTCCTGGTAATCGTGCCTCTGAGGAGCATTGTGGAAGAACAGATCTCTCGTTATTAGCACACTTTGAACATACGCGGGCAGATAAATATCTCTCTTTCCAAAGTGAGAGGGATTTTGAGAATATTAGTAATCAAATTACTAACTGCTGTACTATCGACGCCATTTTCGGATGAAACGTAAGAATGTTTCCCAAAGTTACCAACAGTCAGCTTGAAATTTACCTTGCAGATTCTACAAAAATCGCAGGCGGCACTTAACAACTTTGGTCTTCCTCTTCTCTTTTCTTAGGAGTTTCGGCGTCGAATTCATTAATGTTGTTCATCCCACATTCATTTCGATTTCGATGAAAAACAATTTCAGGCAAAAACTATATTCTATAAAAGAAGAGTGACCCGCGAACAAGGATTTCCCCACGGTTTGTATTTGTTTATCATTTTGGCGGCTTTCTCACGGCTTTTCCCTCGTATTTTGACAGGTGAGCGGAGTTTTAATCTCCTTTTAATTAGTGGGCGGTGCAGACTCTGAACGCGCGCCTGTGGGAAAAGACTGCAGTTCCTTTATTTTTTCTTTTGTCCCCCCTCTCCCATCCTACCCTTCGGGGATTTCGTTCGCGCCCAACCGCGCTCGGCCAAAACATAATTTTTCGAGTTTTTCGTGACTAGAGACCAAGAAAAATAGAGGGACTGTTCGCAGTCTATACCCATGAGGGATTATGAATCCCTGGGAAGGATTGGGGAAATAACCCTAAGGGGAGGATTTGAGCTCCCGTTGCCATGGTAACTTAGACCTGAAAGCAATATGTGCCTCAACCTGAGTACTTCATTCCACAACCCCTTTACCCCACAAGCTGTTGTATGTCTCACTTATTTCAATGGCCTAGGACCATTAACATGGAATTAATGATTGTGAATGCAAATTACTTGAAGTTAATTGGTTAAAAAGTGTAAATCATAGCTGTTATTTGATTTGTTTTTGCTTTTGCTTTGAAATTACTTAATCTAAAGCAAAAGCAATATGCTTGTTGAAACCAAACCTTGCTCAGATGAATCATAGTTTATTATACAGTTGTGCTCCCTTGCACCAAAAGCCGGTAAAAATCCCGGAAAAGCCCGGCTCACCGTGCTTTTTGCATTAGACTTAAGTGGAAAAAGCCCGGAAATCCCGTTTTTTTTCTGCCTTTCACAGAAAGCCTGGAAAAAAAATCAGGGCAAGACTAGAAAGCCAAGAAAGCCCGGGAAAAAAAACTGACTTTCCCGGTAATGTCTGATTCATCAGGGAAGCCTAAAGCACGGAAAAAGCCCGGAAAACTCGTTTTTCCAATTTCCCGGAAAGTACGGAAAAATATTCATGGCGATTCTGGGAAAAAAAATCAGACTTTCCCAGTTATATGTAAATGTCTGATTTAATACATGAGAAGACTCGTGCACCAAACCTAGCTCTCCATATTTTCTCCCTGCATTTTCAGCTTCACGGAAAAACGAAAAGAATCTGTAAACTATAATTTGTGCGAAAATCCATTAGAAAAGCTGGAAAACATTCTAGACTTTCCCAATAATTGTTTGATTTATATAAAGCTATACGAAACACGGGTTTCCTGCCTTTCATAGAATGTCAGACTCCGACTTTACAAAGTTTTTTAATAATATATTATTATTAAAGACTCAGCCTACTCAGTCATGGAAGAAAAAAGGCCTGAACGGCGTACTTACCCTCCAAAGGCTCTATCACCACCCAAGGCGTTTTTCTTGACAAGCATTTAGGTGCCCAATAAAAAAGTGGTACCAAGAAACTTTTCGTATATAAATCTTCTTCCAGAAACGAACTGTTGTCCTTCACGTTTACAACACGCCATATTGATTTGGAGGGAGATGCGTTTCGTGGGCAGCGAATGCCGTTGTCATGCTAAGCTGTCAAACTCTGTGTCAAACTGACTATAATCGTACTCTGATTGGTCCATGTTTCAGAGGCGGGAAAACCGGCAAACGTGTTTTTTAGCGCGAGCACGCGTTTACTTCCAGTATCCCTAATGCAGTTCATTTGGAGAAAGATAAAGAAAGATGGAGGTTCTAGGAGTGTTTAGTCTGTGTAATCCTAACAAACAGCGAGCTTATAATTCTCCAGCGGTCCTTCAGGTTCCAAAGATCAGTACTACATTAGCCACGGTAAGTGTACTTAATTGTCTCACATTTCTCGGCGACAGTGCTTTTAAGAGAAGATCATTTGAACAAAACCGCGTATATATTGTGTGCTAAAAACTAACAGGCTAAAGTTTTGTGCCGAGCTAAAATCGATTTAGCAAAGATTTCACAATATTTGTGTTGCTTTTTGAATGGACTGAAAATTAAATTTAAAACAAACTTCTCTCATCAGATAAGTGCAAGACCTGGCTGTGTGCCACGCTAAAACAGTTCTTAGTCGAGTTTTTGTTATTTGTGTTTGTTTGTGACTAATGAAATAGTAATTAGAGTGTTATTCCAAAGCGAAAAATGGAATTCAAATTAGTCTGCGGGTTAGTTTTTGGCGCTTTTTGCAAATAATACATACGCGACAGTTAGAAAAATCCTCTCTTAAAACTCATCATGCAGCCATATTTTTTTTCGGGGGGGGGGGGGGGAAGAAGGACGGTTTGCTTACACTCAATAGCAAATATACCGTATATAGTAGTTATTATACACTGTAAATTATATCATCTGTAAGAGATTTAGTGAAACTTAAATCTCTGTTCGGTCAATAATTTTATTGCTGCTGCGTGCAATTACAAAGCACAAATGGCATGTCAGCTAGCTTCAGTGATCAAGTCCACCATCCCAAGGTCCAAGATACATAACTGGCGAGAGTTTATATGAATGCAAACATTACCGGTAAACAGTGAAAGATTCAAAGAGAATCGATTATCTAAGATGGTATACTACTCTTAATTTGTGTTTTCCCCTCTCTGCTGCCTAATCTTTATTGAGTACTCACGTTAGCAATTGACTCTTCTTAATATTTATGCGCATATAATTAGCTATCGTTGCTTAGCTGAAAAGCAAAATGGCGTCGCGGACGGAATATTGCTGTGTTCCTCTATGCGTTGGAGACAAAAGGAAAAATCCTGAATTGTCCTTTCGAACTCTGATGCACGTTGCGGCATCCACGATGCGGGGATAGCCTCGTTTTCGAGTAGTGAATTAGATATGCGCATAAATATTAAGAAGATCATTAACCTACAATCACAGAAATGCGAATTCGACCGCTCATTGGAAGATTAATAGCAACTTATCATATGACCCGTACGCGCTTTCCTTTCAAAACCATTTACAAAAGTCACGTGATGGGGGCCGGACGTGTATGGCGTGAGCGGGCCGGGAAACGCTGTCCGGCCCTGCACAATTTTTTCTTGCTGTTTTGCAGTTTGATCTACAAAATGATATGGTCATATGATAAAAAACCTATTGACTGAGTTAGGTCGGGCCGGTCGGGAAAATATTTGGCTCTCGGCCATTTTGTACGTGCGCTAGGTCCGTACGTCATGACCTCGAGCCAAATATTTTTCCGTCCGGCCCTCCCACTGAATCAATAAGTACCTATTACTCGTTCCAGCAAAAAAGGTTTAAATTTTACTTGCAAAGCTGGGGGAAACTCTGCGAAAGCAAATAAAATTTCCCTAGGTTTTTAAACTCTGGAAAATCGTGGATTTCCTAGAATTCGGAAATCCGGGAAAGCACGGAAAATTCTCGGGATAGCTAGGGGTTTTCCGGGATTTCCGCGGGTTTTCCAGGTTCTTATATTGCGTGGTTTCCCGGGACATCCCAGATTTTCCTGGCTTTCCGCGGAATTTTACTCGCTCGGAAAGCCCGGATGGATTCCGGGAAAGCCCAGAATAATTTCCGGGGTATTTTCGCGGAAAACCCCGGATTTTCCAGGTTTTCTTAAATTCCGTGGTTTCCCGCAATATCCCGGATTTTTTCGGGCTTACCGCGGAATTGTACTCGCGCGGAAAGCCATAATTGGCTCCGGGAAAGCTCGGAATATTTTCCGGTCTTTTGGTGCAAGGGCTGTCAATGTCAAAGCTATTTAAATTAAAATAATTGTTGAGCTTTTGATTTGTCATTTCCTTTAAAGGTGTGCTTCGATATTTATGATTAGCATGTGAGTGAGTTGAGTCACTGATAGTTCTTTTAAACTGATTCATCATTTTGAATATAAATGTCTGTTTTAAAAGTTTAATATGCATGTATATGTATTCTGCACTGTATTAATGTTGAATATGTGTGTATGTTAATGTTGTATACATATGCATGACTTGGTGGAGGATGGTTGAGTGGATTGAATGATGAATACAGTTATGTAATTTCATTGAGTATGTGTTATATATATTTGTGTATTAATTGTATGCACATGCAGTGTGTGGTTTATAAATATTTACTAGTATCTCAAGAATGTATACATGTGCAGGTAGCCATGCAGTATGCGCAAGTAGGACAGGTGTATATCTATTAATCAATAATAAATATACATGTGTGTTAATATCGACCGACTAAATTTCAATATTTAATAACCACTTTGTCTGACAGATAAATGAGTAGGATATTTTTCAGACCTTAATTTTATAATTGATATAATAGTTAATTTATATGTTCATAAATATGTAGATATATACATGGATGAATACAGATGTATGTTTGCAGATGTTTACAGAAATTAGAAAAATGTTGGCTCGGTCATATTTCTGTATTCCCTAACACAAATGAATTGTACATGTATTTATGACTTGGAGACCAATATGGCAATGGTGTAAAACAATAGATTGTGTTGGGGAATGCAGAATACAGAATTAACCAGACAACGTTTTTAAATTGATGTATAGGGTATTTATACATATTATGTATATAACTGACTTACCATATAAGTTTAATAATTATTTAATTGGTTCTGTTTTCATGTACCGTATATATTAGTTATTGCAATTTTTATATTATTATGGCAGTGGTGAATTTCCTAAACCTGTCTTAACTCACCTTAGTTCACTACATACACTAAATCTGGTAAGGAGTTTTCCATTAAACACCCTTAACCTGCCACATACAAATTTAAGTATTTTTCCTTATACCGCCTTAAATCGCCTTAACTCGCCTCGACTCGCCACATACAAATTTAAGTACTTTTTTCTTAAATCGCCTTAACTCGCACAACCTTGCCTTAACTCGCCGCGAGTTTAGATCCCAGAGTAGGCCTTAACACAACATATCAGAATACTTAGAGTATATGAAGAGTGCAAACATAATGTTCAGTATTCTAGTTCACAGCACTCACAGCTCACGCTCAGTCTAATAAGATATGTGTAGCTCATGTTTACTTGGTGTTATTTCTTATTTTACACTTCGCGTTTCATTTTCGAGGATTGTGAATAGCCGTGAAATAGGAGTAACACAGTACCGCTCGAGACCTGTATTCTGATTGGACCCATTATACTGTAGCTCTATTGTTTTTGTACTGCTCGCGTCTTTAAAGTGCATATGAAGCGAAAATTAAGTTGAGCTAATGTAAACATGCTTTCGAAACGAGGAATAATGACATTTTCCGTTTGTCAACATCTCATCTTGTTTCAGAGATATTCAGGTTTTTGTAATATGCAAATGAGATGACCTATGAGGTCATTGTTTACACAGCCTTGGAAACAATCACAAAATGAAGAATATATCTACAAATATTGGATAAAAACCAGTGAAACTTTGCACATATGTGGTACTATGGAAAATACACATCACTGTGCAAATTATGGTGTTGCCATGGAAACACTCTGGCCCCAGGATTCCACTATACATAACAGAAACTTCTCTAATTTCTCCTTTGTCAAACACAATTTGTTTGGAGTGGGTACAAAATAAGATTTGGAACAATGTAGGCATTGTATGTGAGTAGTTTAAGCAACTTATTTTTTTGTGACAAGGAAATAAATTTCAATTTATGTTCAAGGTGAAAGGTGCGTGGGGCCATGAGAGTTTCCATGGCAACACCATAATTTGCACAATAATGTGTACTTTCCATAGTGCCATACGTGTGCAAAGTTTCAGTAATTGTTATCCAATATTTGTAGAGATATTCATAATTTTGTTATTTGTATCCAGGCTATGCAAATAATATGACGTCATAGATCATCTCATTTGCATATTACAAAACTCTGATCATGAAACCCGTTTCAAATATCTCTGAAACGAGATGGTATGTTGACAAACAGAAAATGTCATAATTCCTCATTTCAAAAGCATTTTAACATTAGATCAACTTAATTATCGCTTCATATGTACTTTAAGGTTAGGGTGTTTTGTATTGTTGGGTAAGCCAATACTGTGGCTCGTTTCGAGCGGTACTGTCTGGCTCTGAAATAGCGCTGACATTTTAGGACATCACCCCTGTTTATATGATTACGAATAACGTTTTCTGAATAGAAGAAGCCGACTACCCCAACCCAGCAGTTGGGTTGGGAGTTTTCTTTTCATAATCAGCCTGAGTCGGATTCCTTAACAGAAATGTTTCCCACGCCTAATAGTGGCATGTACGTCATTGTGTTAGATCAAACTGAAGAGATCAGTTCACCAGTCTTCAGAATACTTTCCCTTTCTTCCAGCTTACTCTTCCAGATCTCCATGATCTTGTTAAGTTCATCGTCTAATCGTCGCTTCATCTCATCAAAGATGGCATCACGATTATCTCGTGGTTGGCACAAACTTTTAAGCATTACTGTATTTTCGTAGGTAGCTGGATCTTCAATAAGAGACAAAAGAATGCATTGAGAAATAGCACAGAACATGTCAATAATAGCACATGAGCAATACAATAATGGTTTAGTCCACAATGCCAGCTAGTGACATTACTTTAGAAGGAAAAATATTGAGAACAAGGTAAAATAACTTTCATTGTTATTTGCGAACTTCGATTGACATTGATTAGATTTCAATTTTAAGAAACGAGAACGACAAACCTTCTTTACCCTTCCTTCTCCTTCATAATATATCTACTGGATGAGAAAACAATGAGAACAACAAACCTCTCTACTCTCCCCACCCTCCCTACTCCTTCATAATGTATCTACTGGGTGAGAAAACAATAAGAACAACAAACCTCTCAACTCTCCCCACCCGAGAAAACAATGAGAACAACAAACCTCTCAACTCTCTCCACCCGAGAAAACAATAAGAACAACAAACCTCTCTAATCTCCCCACCCTCCCTACTCCTTCATAATGTATCTACTGGATGAGAAATCAATAAGAACAACAAACCTCTCTACTCTCCCTACCCTCTATACTCCTTCATAATGAAAACAGAATACTCACACAGAGTAGCTTCATTGCTTACCTCGCTTAACGACGCAACCTTTAATTCTATTTATTTCCCAAACGAAGCCTAGCAGCAGGAATAATCCCACGACGCCGAGGCACGTATAAAGAGTCCTGGAGAACAGAGCTCCGGTTGGATCAAATAAGTTCTCCGACGTCTTCGAACCTTCTCTAACGGCACTCTGATAAAAAAAATCACATTGATGCAGATGCACTGGTAAATACATACCATATCATACTGAACATGTGATCTTACCCAAAAATGCGTCAGCCAATTGATAAATAATACCCGGGGGGGGGGGGGGGGGGGGGGACTCCCCATAAAAATAGACGGGGGTGCTCGACGTGAGAAATGAAATTCACCCCTAAAAGATAGCAATATGGGCGTGGCTCACAAAAAATTTACCCCTAAAAGATAGCACTCCAAAAGACAAGAAAATGGCATTAATTGGATTTATTAGAGACTATATAAAGACATTATACCGATTCAACTTGTGGGGTCTCATGCTCGAGGATCCAGCGCTATTTTTTCTCGGCCACAAACATTTTGGGTCTCGGAGACCCCTAAAAGATAGCAGACCTTTGGAAGACCCCTAAGAGATAGCACTGCTAACGATTTTAACCCCTAAAAGATAGGTCGAGCACCCCCGTCTATTTTTATGGGGAGTTCATCCCCCCCGGGAAATAATAGTGGTCCATAGTACGTTACCGCCAAAGGCTTGCCCAGACTCAGTTCCAGCATCTCGTACAACATGGACTCTTGAGTGTAACGGAAATTCCTGAGACATGTGGCCAGGTTACTATCATTAACGTGTGCTCCGTACTCCAGGCTCTCTTGGTGGATCACTTCCTGTACTTTGTACTTGTCATCTGGTAGGTATTTCTTGAAGTGCGCTATCTGGTAACTATCCAACAGAGCCCCTAATAACACAAATAATACTATTATTATTACCACCTTCAACATCAAGAGATGTTCAGTAGGCAGCCTTATTCTTCAGCAGATCAGCAAATCCTGCAACTGGATTGGTTGTTGAGCGGGAAGTATTTTTAAATTGCCCCTAACCCCATTTTACTTTTACTTATTTTTAAAGTCTAGATGAAAATTGAGGACGAAAGAAAAGGAAAAAAAAAGTAAAATCGGTAGAATTTCTGATTTTTAAATCGTGATTAAAGTCCCGCGCATTGTGTTTCACGACCGCGCAGTTTGAGGTCTGGGTCGAGTGACGTAAGATCAGGAAAAAGCCATAGTTCACCAGCACGTAAGTGCTATTATTATGGATTCTTGATCTACGTCACACACAATGCACGATGTACTAGACCCATGCTTCTAATTAGTGTACTACCACTCGGTCATGAAAAGAGCTCGGTCGCTTTTCGCAATTACTAAAAATATGATAAGAATTTATGTGAAGAAATACTAATATTGTAAACGATTATTCTGTTTCCCGTGATCGTTAAAATGTGAACTAAAACGCTTTCAATAGGAATTATTAATGACTTCCTATTAACCGAGAGCGAGGTATTTACGGGAAAATATCAGACCGAGGTCTTGACAGTACGGGAGTACGGTTAATAGTTCCCTTTGCCAGCGGTTCCAAGGGTAAGGACAATGAATATACATTGTGGCAAAGTAGAAAAAGGATGAAAAGGGACCGAATTAATACAAAAGCAAGTAAAGTTGAAGCTGCAATCAAGGTGAATAAATCCCATACCCGAGGTGAAGGCCAGGCCGATGAAATGCTTATTTTTCACAATGGCGTGGTTTTCTCGTTTCACAAAATAACATTACTCTTTTCGTTTGCCTGGTTTATTGTTGAATGAAATTACCGATTCTGACTACACTGACAAGAGACTTCATAAGTATAGTTTATTGTGGGATAGTCGCCAGACAACTCTGTACTACAATACAATTAACTAATATAAATTGTATTGCTAACTAATTGGAAACTGCCAGATACGAAAAACCGCTAAAACCACGAAAAAACCACCCTGGGGTCCGTACTCCTTGACCTATAATGCAGCAACCCGAATTCTCCGAGGGCTAGAGAACTAACAATCGACTTACTAACTCAATACAAAATAACTGTACTATAATCAATAAGATATATAAAATAAATTCGAAACAAACGTGGAGCTGACTGGCCTAGAATGACTACTTTTGCCGCTCGAAGCATTATATTTGCTAGAAGCATTACCCATAATGCTATCGTCTCCTCCCAAAACCTCTTTACCGTGCCGGCAGAATACCCATTTCTGACTATATCGCTCCTGCGTCGATCAAACGTCAGAAATTACATTTCACAGGGCTTATCATTCTTTTTTCTCTCGGTTCTTTCAACAAATAAAACTTATAATGTAGTGATAGGACATACGACGTGTACGACGTGATCGAGGGATGGCCGCTCAGGATACGTCTTTTTTCATGTTCTCATTAAATATTTACTTCTCCGTACGTAAAGAGTAAGTAAAGTACTAGAAAAGTGTTAGGGAAATATGTCGAGGTCCAGGAAAATATGTTGCGAGATTCAACATTTACAATGCAAGGTAAAATTACTTTACTTATTATAAAAGATAATCAAATATGCTTGCGTACAAAGTCCTTTAAAAAGATTAGTATTTTGTTCGTTGATTGCCTCATTAGTTAGACTGTTCCAGAGAACTGCCCCTCTATAATGGAAGCTGTGTTTGGCAGCTTCAGTTAGAGGTCTCGGGATAAAAGTGTTAGTAGATGATTTCCTAAGATTGTGGGAATGAATGTTGGAAGTTTTAGTAAATATATTTTTAGGTAGGGTGGGAGAGAGCCCTGCATCACTTTATGCATAGTAATTGCCAACTGTTGGGCTCTTCCGGTCACAAGATCAGGCCAATTTAACTCTAGAAGTAACTACGCAGATCATTTATCATAATGAGAAAAAGTGATTACTCTAGCGGCTTGATTTTGAAGTCTTTCGAGTTTGTCGGATGGCCCCTTGCCAAGATTCGAGATATATTCCCCCGAAATCAATAAAGAACTGAAAGAGAGCCATGAGAAAAATAAGTAATGTTACGGTCGCCATACACTAGGCCCACTCACCGTCAACTTTTTTGTTGTCCATAGCGTCAATGATCTCTTTAAAAGTATGAACACCTAAAATCAAAGGAATTTATAAAATAACCACGTTTCCTGGTTGGCTAAATATAAGTTATATATAAGAAAGAAATTCCAAATAGTCAATAAAGTTATTTTATTACGGCACATTCCTGTTAACAGGCGCGGCTAGCCATTGCACTTTGACTGCAGTTGTAAAATTCATTAATAATCTATAAGGGTGATAACCAATCCAAACGCAGCATTGGAGTCACCTGGATACCTCTGTATATCCCCAGACATACTCTGAGAACGCACTTCGAGGGCTTATATGCTAGTTTTAAGAACATCAAATTTCCAAGTGGCGGACCAATGAGGGCGCCCGAAAATGTTTAGTTTTGTGGTGAACTATAAGACGTGATAGTTGTCGTCCGCGGATGCAAACTATCAGGCGTTACATTTCACCACAACAATTTCACGCGCTCTCCTTCGTCCGCCACTTGGCACTATCAGGCTGTTGTTCACCGCAACATTTTGGCGCGCGCTCATTGGCTAAAAGCGATCACGTGACGTGATCGTTGTCGTCCGCGGATGCAAATTATCAGGGCCCGGTTCCTGAAAGCCCGGTTAGCGCTAATCCAGAGTTAATTACCATGACAACTAATATGTTTTGTTGAGAGTTAATCCAGGTGATAGTGCCCGCTGAGAGCGGAAGACAATTTTGTGTCCGTCGAGGAACTATTATACAAATAGACTGTGTCCGTCGAGGAACTATCGGCTGATAGTTGCCCGCGGAGATTTGATGTTCTTAAAACAAACATAAACCCGAGAACGAAGTTCGAGGGCTTATATGCTAGGTTTAAGAACATCAAATTTCCAAGGGAAACTATCAGCTGATAGTTCCAAGACAGACACAGTATATTTGCGTTATTGTTCAACACAAAATTGCCTTTCGTGCTCAGCGGGCACTATCGCCTCCGCGTACGACAACTATCACGTCACGTGATCGCTCTTCGCCAATGAGCGCGCGCCACAATTTTGTGGTGAACTATAACGGCTGATAGTTGCCCGCGGAAATTTGATGTTCTTAAAACAAATATAAGCCCGAGAACGCTTATATACAGAGGTATCCACATGACTCGAATGCTGCGTTTGGATTGGTTATCACCCTTATAAATTATTAATGAATTTTACAACAGTGGTTAGCACTTTATGTGAATGTACGTAGCTGTGCAGGTATCACTTAGTTACTTGGCTATGAACCTGCCTGGATGCAGCTTCTCCCATCGATACCTGTGACATGTTGTAGCGAGACCCACCATTTACATTATTCGATGATAATTTCCAGTTCATAATTTAAACATTATTAAAGCGACCATGGATGAAACAGCGCTGCCAATTAATCGATGTATTTATGTGCGCGCGTATGTGGCCCCTACCTATTTATTATATTTCTTAATAACCTCTGCTGTAACCCTAGCAATGCACTGAACTTAAAATCCTAGGTGTTACCTTCCAGCAGGACTGTAAATTCTCTGCTCATGTAAAAAAGAAACTTACAGAAGCGAACAAATGTCTTTTTATTCTAAGATCCCTAAGAAAATTAGGATTGAACCAGTCATAAATCGACCACTTATATCACACTTGACACGGTTTTCTTTGTTCTTCATAGGGGTGAAACTCTGGTATAAACCCGTTGAACAATAGACTAATTAAATAACAAATCTTAGGTTTATAACTGTTGCAGGGAGGTTTATAACTCAGTTTTAAACCTCCTTCTATTTGAGAAAACCTCGCCAAATGTGATATAAATCACTTTCATACCTCGAACCTTCGGTTCTAATCCCTAAACATCCCTCGGGGCCTACGGCCCTCGGGATGTTTAGGGCTTAGAACCTCGGTTCTCGGTATGAAACTCTTACTTTTTTAATTCTATAATAGTACCTAAGATAACTTATGGCCTACCTGTATACGGCTCTTCTGAGCCTGACTTATCTATCATCCAGTGTTTTCTAGACAGTTGTTTTAAGAGAAAATATACTACTAGTCACTAGACAGATTTTCTTCCAGGAACCTCAGAAAACAATCCTCCCTTTGGCCTAAAATAAACACCTCTCGCTTCAAGAACTCGTTTGTAAATAGATTAATCTTTAGATATAATTTGGCCCTTTAATTATAGACAATTGTTACAATTACTATACTTATTATGATATATTGTATTACTGATATTTCTTGTATTATTATGACTGTAAGACTCGGTGTGTATTTTACCGGTTGAGAAATAAAGACATTACTATTGTTTTCCAAGTAGAACCCGGTACTAATACTCGGATACAAGGTAAGAGGGGTTAAAAATATAGCTCGAAATGTGCTTGTGATTTTCCAGTGTTGAACAAGATATCCAAGTGCCACTACGATCAAATTTTGACATATAAATGTTTTTACATATTCATAAAGTAGAGTTGCTATATTATTACCAGTCTAAACCGTTTTCGATACGACGACGGGAAGTCTTATTTTTTTAACTCCGAGTATTGAATCTAACGTCCGCCATTACTGGAGGCCGTTCCGGAAGTGACGTCATACGCGCATTTTTTATGCATACTATTTCGCGCGAAGATAACTATGGCTTTCTTCTTGTGTACGAGAAGATGGAAAAGGAAGATTTTAGTAGAAATATAACTCCAAAGCGTTGTGTTGTGCAGGCGAGCGATGCGCGTGTGACGTCACGACAGAAAAACAAAAGGATTCGAGGGAACGCACACCATAATGGTGGTATATACTTCATGGTAGTATTCCGTTCCATATAGTCTCCCTGCATAATTATTTTCTCTACTGTTTTACAGTATTATGCAGGGAGACTATATGGAACGGAACACTACCATGAAGTATATACCATAATGGTGGACAGGATTTTACCGGTAAACTCTCCTAATTTTTGTTACTAATTGGGATACCGCCTCACTGGTTAGCTCAGTTGGTAGAGCACGGTCTAGAGTGCGGGAGGTCGGGGGTTCGAATCCCGGCCGCGTCCTTGGGCAGGGACGTTTATAAGCCGTTGGCCTTGTCTCCTTCTACTTATAATCAGTATTTGAAGGGGACGTGAAAGAACCTGTTGTACTACTCGAAAAAGAGCAGGGGATTGTCACCCGGTACAGCAGCCTGGCCATTGCACTAACCACACTCAACATTGTAAACTGCGTGGCAGCTATTAGCGCCGTGAAGCAGTCCGAAATAAATTACTGACGGGATATGTCAGTCATATGTAAAGCGCCATGAAACTGTGGTTGATATGGCGCTATATAAATATGGCCATTATTATTATTATTATTATTATATTTCTAACACTGATTGACCTATTCACACTAAGGCAAATCAAAATAGTAGCTTTTCGTTGTAGTGGTACTTATTATGTCATAAGAATTGACATTATTAGAGAGTACTGGCTCACACACATTACCAAACGTTAAACAGATCACTCACGTAAAACATTCGCTTGGTGATGAAATCCGTTTACAGCTTCGATAGAATAGATAAGGGCTGCCACCTGTAAGGTAAAAAGGTAAAAACCACGCCTCAACCTCCTCGATTAATAGCACAACACATTAACATGACCAGTTGAGATCCGACCAGTTGAGATCTCTAGCTGTTCACTTGAGATGGAGAGTGATCAAATGGATGAGTCATAACCAGTTTGGTGTCATTGAACTTTATTATCGCGCACTTCTGTTTATATTTTATGCTTGGTTAGGATAAATTGCGTTGACACCAAGGTTGATACTTTAAAGAGGCAGACTGTTGTACCGGGTAATAATCCCCTTCTCTTCACGAATAACACACAAGCTTCTTTAAAGTGCATATAAACCTTAGCCAGTTATCTTTGATATCGATTGTACATTAAGTGCATAGTACAACGGTAGAATATTTTTTGATTTGGGTGTTGCGTCTACGAGATATAAAGGTTAAAATTTCGAATATGCTAATGATGTGATGTCATCACCGACATCACTTATATTATACAAAAGCATGCTGGTAGAGACAAATTACCTATTTTTAAATTCTAAGTTTTATTTGAAGCTTATCAAAGTGACTTTACAAAACAAAAATTTCTAGATTAGAAAATAGCTTAATCCACAAGCACAAAGAAATTCAGCAAATGTCGGTGATGACATCACATCATTAACTATAAACAAATATAAACCTTTATATCTCGCAGACGCAACACCCAAATCAAAACATATTCTACCGTTGGACTACCCACTTCATGTACAATCGATATCAAAGATACCTGGCTAGGGCTTATATGCACTTTAATGTCCCCCATTTATAAAGAGAAAATGTTGGGAGACAAGGCCAACGGCTTTAGGTCCCTACCCAAGGATGCGGTCAGAGTGGGATTCGACCCCACATCTCTCGCATCCATAAAAGGTTGTCCCATTTCAGATCACGTGACCATCCCCTTGTGTATTGTCTCTTTTATTATATTACTGGTTAACGCATGAAGAGATACAATGATATGGAAATATTTCGGACAAAGAATATTATTCCAGAAAGATTTGAAATGTGACAACATTGAACCAAGCTAAAGAAGTCTATTGGAACATGTACATTAATTAAAAGTCCACAAGTACAATCTCTGTGTCTGGAGTTTTTTACCTTTGATCCAGGCAAGCTGATCTTGTTATCCAGGGAGATGGTGGTCAGTGAAGTGGTCAGGGTGGCGGTGAAGATCGAGATGATACAGATCCCGATTAGGATCCAGAAGACAGCAAATGTACGGCCTTGAAGGGACTTGGGACACCTGTCGCCATATCTGCAAACATCACAGCCAACTCCCATTAAAAAGATGAGCCAGTGATTTAAGTGCAGTTTTCTAATATTTAACGTATAAATGATTCTAGTACAAGAAGCAGTACTAATGGAGTGGCTGTAGGAATTCTTTAATGGGAGTTTTCGTACAGTATTTCTAGCCTCTACTTTGTAGCGCGCTTGACACTAGAGCCATATTCAGTTGTCATAAGTTTACTAGCGGGTTTCTAGTACTTCGAGCTATCGGCTGTCATGGACTGAAAACGTACTTTTACAGTTTTATATGTATGTCAATTGGTCAGAAGTCTATGCTCTTTGTGATGCTGAGGTTTTTTGGCCATCAGATAGTATATTTAACTTACTTTTCGTACAATGTTTGGACGAGTTTGTCCGATATTAGGTTTTACGCAAAATTGTCAACATCCTTTATGTTGCACATCTAAGAACATAACTATTCGCCCAAATGTTTTTTCTTTTTTTTCTTTTGCACAGTCAGCATCCCCGTTTGTGCCCTGGGTAACAATCTACCAAAACAGACTGCTGGACCACACAATGCATGTTCACAAGCTGCCCTGTAATTAGTGTGAAGAATGTACACTTGTGTATATTTGTTTGTGCTACACAAATGTTTGAATATTTCCTACTAAGTCAGATAATGTGTATTAACTCAATTGACTCCTACTACACACAGGAACTCTACTGCATGCATGCGTAGGCATTACGTGCCTACGCAAGCGACGACGTCAGATCGCGCCAAAAAAATGAAACCGACTGACTCCGGTTGCCGTCCGTGGCTTTATGGCAACTACATCTTGAAAGCACCGCCTGCGATATCTATCGCTGATTTGTGGACCGATCAATCTGCAGATCACATACCGAGAGAAATATTTTGAATTCGGAATTTATTTTCCAGGCCGTCTTCACGTCGTTTGGCCTGAAACGTGGATGAGAAGTGCTTACACATGTCTGGTTTTGTGTGCCGAAAGCAGAGGCGAAATCGATTCGAATTTCTTGTCGAATTTCGGCGGCGAGTGAGGTGACATCGATGAAAGGGGCGCTTTCTCAGTGTAAGCATATTAATAATTCATTTTGTCGAATTTTCATACAAACCTTCTAAAACCTAACCCCAAAATTTGAAAAAAAACCTAACCATTTTGAATCCCAAATCATTAATAGAACGAGTCTAAATACATCTGAACTTAATGGAGAATTTAGCGAAGTTTTCAAGTGTTTTCAAGGGCACTTTTGCTTTAACAATTTCAGGACATACTTACACTGAGAAACCCCCATGAAAAGCGCCTCGAAGCTGCATACCTTGTGTATATTTGTGTCTTTGAGGTAGACACGCGGCCAACCGTCAAAACCTCGAGGCCTAATAAACTGCTTTAGAAGTCCCCAAATCACCCCAAAACCACTCACACAACTTCATTAAGTATCAATCTTTTATTATTGAAGAATCGGAAATCGGAAAAGATAATTCACAAGGAGCAATTATATAAACTCTTCCGAGATCGCTTATGAAACATACCACAGGTAACCCAAAAAGCGGAAAATATATGTCGAGTCTGGGCTGCCTGTGGTCATAATTCAAACTTTTATACTCGTCGCTAGTCAACACTTGAAGACTTGAAAATCACTTTTAACTTTCTCAAATCACCCCAAGATCCATTAGCAGAGGCACAGATGATCAGTCTATACATTTCGTTTCATTACAATTCCAGTATCTTCAATTTTAGTCGTCAAAAGCCCGACATTTGCCACCGTACTTAGCTTTGTAGTTTGTAGCACCGCTTGGCGACCTGTATGTACTGAGCTTCAAACCGGGGGGCACTGCTTGCATAATAAAGGAGAGGTGGAAGTATGTGAGGTATCGTCTTCAGAGCCCGACCCAGTTTGCAAAATAAAATGTAATGAAGGTGTTTTTATTAACCAGAATTTCCAATAAAATTTATGAAAATCAACCCGAATTGATAGTTGATTTGCTCCAAAACAAGACTTAGTTTGCCAAATTGGGCTCAAACCTTTATTCGGTACCGCCGCACATCTCATTTACGTCGTGTACATGAGTGCCCCCCCGGAGCCATGACTCTCGCATCTGACCCAATGTCCGCCATTGCTTTTCCCCGCGAAATTTGAGATTAGCATTTCTAAAAATAGACTACTCTGTAAACTGATGGGCCGCTACCCCAATACCAGATGGACACTTCTGGTTATGGACTTTTGTAAATAACTATTTTTTTAAAGTAGAATTTTAAATATTTATTTTTACATAGAATCCTAAGGTATATCGCTTCTCTCCCTAGGAGAAGGTACACCCCTCCCCCCCCCCAAAAAAAAACGCGGACGTACATGGAAAAATCGGCACTGACGAGAATAATTTCTTATGCTGCTAATGATATAGCAAATTGCGCGCGGTTCCCCCAGAAAGATTTCCAAGCCTTTGACATGACATGAACTGATTGCCCAGTTGTCTAATGAACCGCGTCAGTTTTATGAACTGGTTCGGGACAGACTGGCCCTACTCAGGGAGGAGAGCTAGCCAGTTCTGCCGGTTCTGTACCACAACGTATTCAATTATGGACCTCAAGAACCCGACGACGGCGACATCTAGGACGACGGCATAAGACAGTAGTCTTAATTACGAAATGCAATAATTGCACGTGAAAATTTCGCCGGTGTCTGCAAAGCACAACTGACATGAAAACGCTAAGTTTGCGTTTAAAAGAGAGCGAACTTTACTATTTGTACAGTCCTAACCCTTAATCTAAGGAGACAATATTACTATACTAGAAAGTGATCAGGTTACTTCGAAAAATAGATAATGTTTCGGACTGTATAATAAATCGTTCCATACACCTCATTCATAAGGGCGTGGTCTCTGTATTTTAACAGTTTAGCCACATGTTCAATGTATGAAAAACAACATTCTTACCATGCGAACGAGCATACAAACATTGGTGATTCTGTAGAATTTGAGTGTTGTAGCATAAAAGGCTGTAAAGTTACAGCGATTTGAAATTAGAGAGATTTGTATGAGAAATACAATGTTGGCCCCTTTAAAGCCTCGTTTTCATGTATTTTCTACATTGAAAATGACAATAACTCGACAGCAATTTGAAACATTGCTTTCAAACTGTGGTCAATTACTAATTTAGGTACGATCTTTCATGTGGTAGCAATAGTTTCTCTGTACACATTAATCTTCCAATTTATGCAAATTAGGTGGCGGCCATTATGAATGAGGTCTATTGATGGCAAATACGTACAAAATAGGAGTTCGTAAAGGCCTCAGGCCCAGATGGTCAATACTCCTAACGGGCCTATACATCAGCGATGAGATAAGTAATTGAAGATATTAACACCGCATGAATTCTTTTAAAAGATAAAAGACACTTAAAAAGAAAAATAATATCACTTATAATATAAGCTAACAAATGTCTTTCATTTGATTGGTTTAGATCTGTGGTATGTCGGCGTAATTTGTAATACCTATACATGTAGGTATTACAAACCTATTCAATATGCAGAAATGGCAATTTATAAAAGTGTAAAATCATGTTGTTGCGTAGCCTGAATTTCAGCCGTCTCCTCTGGTTCGTTCCTCCCGAGAGAGACGTCTGAATCCAATAGCCGATAATGCCGTCCAGTGACGTCAAGGCGGATTAACAATTTCATTTATGAAAATAAAACTGTCACAGCGGTAGTGAGAGTTCGTGGGTCACAAAAACAAAGCCATCGCTCTCCTTGAGAAATTATTTGAGATCATGCCGGCCAAAATAAAAGCCTTACCTATATATATCTCTCCATCCCATTTGCTTCTCAAGTGCCTCTTATGTTGTGAAAACCTTTCCGAAGCAACAAATCCTGATATTATATTTGGAGGCAAAGGAGAGTTGATCTTTGTCTTCCCGTTGATCTTTGTCTCGCGATCTGCCGTTCGAATCGACACAGCTACGAGATATTACCTATGTAAATGATGCAACAGAAAAGTAGAAAAACATAAAAGGATAATAGAGAATTTTCGAAGAAATACGAAGACTCTTTTACGGGAAAGAACAGTTCCTTGAAGAGAGTAGCGACATTCTTTACCACTGCGAGTGTGAACAAATAATCGATTATCAACGCGACGGGATAAAATGTACATGTTTGCAGGACAGTCGGCCGGTTATTGTGAGAGAGAACGCCTGCACGCAGGCTAGTTATTGTGCAGGACACTTTCAATCCATTTCCAGATGTTTTCCTTACGAATTCAAGGTCTTTGCCAAAGACAATCACTCCACTGAAACTCAACAATCGATTCCAAAGTGAATCCTGCCGTCTTCTCGGATGAGTTAATTATGATAATTATGCGAAATTATAGAATATGAACCAATCAAAGATCACTACCAGGTTTTCTGGTAGTGACGTCACTGGACGGCATTATCGGCTATTGTATTCAGACGTCTCTCTCGGGAGGAACGAACCAGAGGAGAAGGCTGAAATTCAGGCTAGTTGTTGCGATACCTCAGTTCCAAAATATTTTTGAAAGACTTAATTAAAATTTATTCTGCAAACGTATACTCCAACCCAAGACCCCTGGAAGTTAAGGGTCGTCAAAAGAAAACACTTACATGTACAAACGCTGTTAAGCCCGGATTACAGAGGAACGTCTAGAACATTTTGGCCCGGATAACCAAGCGTGTAAACTGGTTGGCGTCAAGTGAAAAATATATGTAAATATCATCTTAAATAACAACTCCAAGTCCTTAGGGAAGAGCACGAGGTGCTAATTACGAATGCCCAACTAAAATATATTTAGTTTTCGGGTCCTCAAACAAACTTTGATCGGAAATCAATATTGACAGATGATTGGCCAAGAGCTCGCTAATTGTTGGAGAGGCGGGCTTCGGATTCACACGCGCCAGACGGCTAGATTTTTTAAAGTGCTATTTTCTACGCCTTCGATTTTCAAACAAAATAGAGATTTTAAAAGCTTCAACTCAAGAGAAATATATTCGATTTGTGCGAAATTTTCACAAAATGTCAATTAATATATTATCTGCAAAACTCTGTCGGGGAATTGGAAAATTCTAAAAGGAGAGGTCTTGACGGCGTTTCCCGCATACCTACTCGGATTATGTTTTCGCCTTTTCGTGGAAAGCATGATAACTTTTGAACTAAATCGAATTTAGATATTCCCCGACACGGTTTTGTAATACGATTCCTCTGAAATGCGACAAAGGAAACAGATGTTGGAGTTTCTGAAAGCCATCTCAGTCACTAGATCGGAGAAATGGGATGGCGGAAAATTCGAGATTTTCAAAGAACCCAAAACGTTTTATGTATCCTTGTAGACAATTTTAGAAGCTTTAAAATGGTACATGGATGATGTATCTACGATGTTTCCCGTCGAATCGCAACATATTTTAGACTGGAAGCGCACCCCGAAGGTATCCGGTAACCTTAATAGCACGGTTTGTACGTTATATTTGACATAAATACCACTCGTGAGATTTCAAACTTCCTAAGGAATTTTGAAATCTCTCGTGGTATTTATGCCAAATATCACTACAAACCATACTATTACTAATTTCTCTACGATAAGCTAATGGAAGTAAGTGTTATCTATTTTTACAAGACTCTCAGCAATAAACAGTGGCCCTACGTTAAATCCGTTCTTAAATATTTCTTTAGGTGTAATGTAACCTGATACTACACTAGCATATCCGAGACGGGCTCTATATAACCCAAGTGATGTACAACCGTCGGGTCGCTTATGTCAACCGTCGGGTCGCTACATGCGCGATACACTCATGCATGCGCGAGTTGAAAAACCGTTGCACGACTGGATCACTGAGTTTAGGTTTGGTAAGGGGATGATTGAGGTACGTTCATAAAGATGCACTGTTATGAGAAGTGATCTCTTAAAAGTGCAATAAAACTTGCGTCATTGCCTGTTTCTCAAAAAGAATCCTAGAGCACCTACCCAACCGTTGTCATGGAAACAAATGCCCACCAGAATCCTTCGCAGGCGCCATTGATGAAGGAGGGCGGAAACTCCTTGGGATTCTTCCTCGAGTCCTGCAAATTGCCAGTTATCACGTAATCAAGTTAGTTAATTCTCGTCACCAGTCTGCTGGATTTCATTATCTATTGTTCATAAAGTGAAGTGGATTTCATTATCTATTGTTAAAGTGAAGTGGATTTCATTATCTGTTGTTCATAAAGTGAAGTGGATTTTGTTACAATATGGGCTACCTGTGTTACGGTAATAAAGTTCCGGATGTAGTCGGCCAGTGTGAAACCTTGAGTTGTGGCTTGTAGTTGATCACGCTGGGGATTCTCCGTCTCTATCTATCAATCTCTATTGAAACATGGTGGCAGCTACGGGATTTTAACATCTTGGATGTGTAAAAGCAGTTGAAAGTGTCGAACTCGTGCGGATTTTCGAGTCGAAAACCAGAAAGTGCGAATCGGGCGACAAGTTGTCGGATCACGAAGACGAGCACGTGCAACCAGCTCCGCCGAATCTCGGTGAACAAATCGCCGTTGGGCAACCTCCACTGCCCATGTTTACTGCTAAACCGCCTGAACCGGTGAAATTAAGCAAAGATTCTCCAAATAACTGGAAATTATGGAAGCAACTGTGGAAACACTACTGTGTTGTTTCGAATCTCGAGTCGAGAACAGCAGAGTTCAAGAAATCCCTTCTAATCTCAACCATGGGTATCGAAGCTCTACAGCTATAGAACGGATGTGATCCTCTGGATACAGATACTACTGCTGATATCCTAAGTAAACTCGACGCTCATATTCTTGGGGAAACGAACGAGACATTTGAACGCTACAAGTTCAACACTAGATCACAAAAAAGTGACGAGACCATAGACGACTACGTGGCCAGTCTGAAAACACTGGTCATATCCTGCAACTTCGACTCTTTAAAAGATAGTCTACTGAAGGATCGAATAGTGCTGGGTGTCAAAGATGAAAACATCAGGAAAAGACTGCTACAAGAGCGCAAGCTAACTCTCCCTAAATGTCTGGATATCTGTTGCAGTTTCGAGAAAACAGCCGCCCAACTGAAAGTCGTTTCCGAAACTGAATCCGAAGTTCACCGGGTGATGCAAAGGAAAACCACACGACGGAAAAAGCCAAGATCTACAACTGCTGACAAAGGTAGGCCACCTAAACAAATTGATGAAAAATCAGTCACAAATCGCCCTATGGTTGATTGCAAATTCTGTGGCCGTACACATGCACGCAAGAAAGAACTCTGTCCTGTATGGGGCAAGAAGTGCAACAAGTGCAAAAAGCTTAATCACTTTGAAAAGCAATGTCCCCCTGATGTAAGAAAAAAAATACATGTAGTAGCAGCAAAGTCAACTGAAGATACCACTGATTCTGACTCAGATGTTGAAATGTGCTTGACTGTCACCACTAAATCAGTGAACTCAGTGTCTTCAGGTGCTATATATGCTGAGATGACTCTGAAGAGTGGCACAAATGTAAATTTCAAGGTGACTGTGGTGCGACTGTGAATGCCATACCTGTAAAGTATGTAACCAAAAGCCTTGAGAAATCAGACACTCAACTGACCATGTATAACAAGACCTCTCTAAAACCCCTGGGAAAGTGCAGACTGGTTTTGAAAAATCCAGCAACAGAAAAGAAGTACAGTGTAGAGTTTGAAGTAGTAAAGGAAGACCTCACTCCACTTCTAAGTAGAAAAACAGCAGAGCAGATGCATCTCATAACAGTCAATTATGATAACTTTAAGCAAGTTAACAATGTAGCTACAGAGACTCATGAATGAATATACCACTGTCTTTGATGCCAAGAGCATAGGTTGCCTCACAGGCAAAGTTAGTCTAAAGATTGACAAATAAGCCAAGCCAGTTCAGTGTCCACGCATAATACTTATTTCTGTAAAGCCTAGTCTGGAAAAGGAACTGTCAAACTTAGTTGAGCTAGGAGTTATAGTACCAGTGAAGAGCCTACTGACTGGTGCTCCCAAATATCAATACAGACAAAGAAAAACGGCAATCTCAGAATCTGTATTGATCCTAAGACTTTGAACGAAGCTCTCCAACGTGAGAGATATCCTCTTCCTACAATAGAAGACATACTACCAGAACTTCCTAATGCTAAGCTGTTTAGTAAAGTTGACCTCTCTCACGGTTACTGGCACTGTGCCCTCGATGAAAAGAGTAGTTTCCTGACTACTTTCATAACCCTTATGGCAGGTATCGTTGGCTCCGCCTACCATTTGACTTGAAAGTTAGCTCTGAAATCTTTCAGAGAAAGTTACACGAGTGCTTAGAAGGCCTAACAGGAACAGTCTGTGTAGCAGACGACATTCTAGTGTATGGAAGTTCTGTGGAAGATCATGATGAGCAACTGAGAAAGCTGTTAAGTAATTGTGCTGAGAAGAACATCAAGTTGAACAAACAGAAAAGTGTCTTCAAGACTACTGAAGTAGAATTTCTTGGTCATCTGGTCACCAGTGAGGGTCTTAAGCCTGATGAGAAGAAGATAGAAGCAATTCTGAAGATGGAAAACCCAACTGATGTTGCAGGAATAAGGTGACTACAAGGAACTGTCACTTACCTTGCTAAGTTCCTTCCTAAACTCTCGGCAGTCATGGAGCCGGTGAGATGTCTAACCCACCAAGGTACTGAGTGGGAGTGGACGGAAGAACAAGACAGCCATAGCTGAAGTCAAAAGACTTGTGACGTCAGCACCAGTTCTTGTGTACTATGACCTAGTTAAAGAGCTAGTAATTCAGTGTGATGCTTCAAGCACAGGCTTAGGTGCGGTACTCCTTCAAGACGGCAAACCCCTAGGTTACGCCAGTCGCGCCCTGTCATCTACAGAGACTGAGTACGCACAAATCGAGATAGAATGTTTAGCTATTGTATTCTCACTGGAACGATTCCACCAGTATACCTTTGGACGAAAGACAATTATAGTACACAGTGATCACAAACCTCTTGAAATGATTGTGAAAAAGCCACTTCACAAAGCTCCAAAGCGGATTCAAGCAATGCTACTGAGGTTGCTACAGTATGACACTGAAGTGATCTACAAGAAAGGTAAAGAAATGTACATAGCTGACATGTTGTCCCGAGGATACCTACCTCATGTTGGTCACAAGGACTACTTTTCACGAGTGAGTGCAGTTGGACACCTCAGAGTTAGACAAGAGACACTGACACAACTGAAGGAAGCAACCCAAACAGATGAAGTGATGAATACTCTCAAAACAGTAATCCTACAAGGTTGGCCAGAAGCCAGACAGGACTTACCGGTACAAGTCACACGGCCTTATTTCTCTTACAGAGATGAACTCGCACTCCATGAGGGACTTATATTCAAAGGGGGCCGAGTCGTTGTTCCAGAGAGCCAAAGGAAGTTAATCAAAGAACGCCTTCATAATTCACACTTAGGAGGTGAGAGCATGCTCAGACGAGCTCGTTAGTGCATATTTTGGCCCGGCATGTCCTCTGAAATAAAGCAGTTGGCGGATACGTGTGATGCCTGCCAAAGTTATTGCCGAGCGCAGCAGAAAGAACCTCTGATGACCATCGAAGCGCAGTTTCCATGGGAGAAAGTAGGAGTAGACCTCTTCACATGGGAAAAGCGAGAGTACCTTTTAACAATCGAATACTTCTCCAGAAATGGAATCCCATCTACCGTAATTAGTGATAATGGACCGCAGTTCGCTGCACAAGAGTTTAATGACTTTGCAGCCAACTGGGACTGCACATCGTCTCCAGGGCACGCTAACGCAAATGGCAAGGCTGAAGCAGGAGTGAAGGCAGCAAAAACCATGATGAGCAAGTGTGCCAAAAGCAATACTTTACCTGAAATAAGGAATACTCCAACCCAAGCCAGAAACCCAAGCCAGAAACCTTACAGTCCTCGAAGAAGGTGACACAGTACGTCTGAAACCTTTCAGACTTGGACGGAAAGAGTGGCAGAAAGGAGTGATCATCAAAAGATTTGATGAGAGATCCTATGAGGTGGAGACACCTGATGGAACATACAGAAGAAACAGAGTACACCTAAGAAAAACTGAAGAACCAGCTCCAACTGTTAGACCACCTGTGAAGCAGCAGAAATTGACTACAGCAGAAGTGCCTCCAAAGCTAACACTCATCCAGAGAGACAAAAGAGATGAAATGCCCCCAACACCTAAGGCTTCAACAAGGGTTGACAAGCCATTAACAGCAACACCTACCAAGCCGAAACAAATAGAAACGTCACAGAAGACCCCTGTTGTTGAAGAGCCACGAAGGTCTGGCAGAGCTACGAGACTACCAACCCATCTAAAGGACTATCATGTGAACCGCAAGTAGTAACGTTTGCTACTAACATTAGACAGTCCCTGAACTTGAACAATGTTAATCATGTTAATTAACCATCAGTCAATGTTTGATTTGAGTTACAGTTACTATAGTTTGTTACAGTGAGTTTCATACAGACTTTTAGTCAACATTGAACTTTATTAAATGCAGTTACTTTTTTTTTCCTGATATAAAATGGGATGTTACAATATGAGCTACCTGTGTTACGGTAATAAAGCCCCGGATGTAGTCGGCCAGTGTGAAACCTTGAGTTGTGGCTTGTAGTTGATCTCGCTGGGGATTCTCCGTCTCTATCTACCAATCTCTATTGAAACAGATTTCATTATCTATTGTTCATAAAGTGAAGTGGATTTCATTATCTATTTTTAATATAGTGAAGTGGCATCTCATTACCTATTGTTAATAAAGTGGTGAAGTTTTCATTATCTCATTATTTTCCTTAACAATACATAATGAAATACACTTCACTTTATTAACAATAGATGATGAAAACCTCACCACTTTATTAACAATAGGTAATGAGATACCTCACAACTTTATTCATGAACAAAAAACAATAGAACCGTCTCACCACCTGATTCATGAGTCCAAAACAATAGGTAATAAAAACCTCACCACTTTATTCATGAACTAAAGATAATAGAACCGTGACGTCATTGAAAATAATTTATTCACCCGCACGCTACTGTTGCCTTCCTTGTTTTCATATCAAGTTTGCATGTGAATATCACGTGATGTGCATGCGCGGAGAATGCTTACCATAAACCATATTAGTAATGTCATTACTGTTATTATCATGTGTCCTCACCAGTGCCCAGGCTATGATCCCGGATAAAACTGACAGCAAAAGCGTGAGAACGAGTACAGGCCAAGCACTAACCACGGAGTTCAGTAGCTGAGTGGAGTAATCCCCCTCAATTCGATCCCTGCGCACCACAAACGCAACGCCCGTGTGGGGTAGTAACGGTACCACGTTTTTCTGAGACCGCAGGCCACTCTCCTTAAAATTGACCACCACGGGCATCTCGATGTCATAGATGGCAGTTTGTGAGAAGCCGTCTTGTTCAATCTCATGATGAAAGTCACCACAGCCACCAGGACCAGGGTACATACCACAACAATGCGATAACATGTTCTGCAAAATATCTGTCAAAAGATAATAGAAAGAGATTTACTGACCCACCGACTCACTGGTACGACTTACTGTACGCCTTCGTGCGTGTTGTTCACAAATGAAAAGCTACCTAATAGGGAGAAGCTACCTCATTAGGTGGCGTAGTCGTTAACGCGTCGCATCCCACCACTGTGATCTGGGTTAGATTCTGGCACGGGACACGTGGGTTGAGTTTCTAAATAGGTTCTGCAAAGGTGTGGCATAACCACCTTAGCCTTAGTCCTAGTGTATTGCAGCCTCATCAGATCTGTTGTAGAATACGCCTCCTCTGTAAGGGCTGCGCTTCCTGCTTACCGTAATGACCTGTTACAATCTGTACAAACCAAATCACTTCGTATTGTTTATACTGAATTAAGTTATAATGAAGCGTTAGAACAGTCTGGTCTTCATAGGCTTAGCGTACGTAGAAAAAACACCTACAAGAAACTTGTGAACCAATGCAGGCATGGTGGTTCTCTAAAGAATATACTCTCTGTCCCGCTGACTGCTTCTCACAGCAATATATTGCCTTCGGTCTGGGAACTCACATTAGGGAGCTTCAGATTCGAGTACGACAACGAGTACGACTTTTCACAATCGACGAACAGTTTAAAAAGATATAAAGATATATGAACAAACACATACTCTTAGTAGCTTGTTCTCGTGTCTGCAGCATTGCTTGGCTATAATGAAAGATTTGTACTTTCTTGCGACAGAGATATTTTGAGTCTAAAAGTCGTAGTAAAACCAACTGGGCCGCACCAAGCGATTCAATGACTTTGTATCTATGCGTTTTCAATCGTAAAGTTTGTAAATATTTATATTTATGAGTGTGTGCTGACACCCCTGTAATTCAGTGATCTACTGCAATCGGGTACATTACTCACTAATATTGATTGAGTTTATTCGTATCTCAGCCTTGCATGGTCTGAGGGTATTTCTGCGACGACTTCTCCGGTTGTCCTCCCTCCTCAAAAACCAACAATCCTAAATTCTAACTCGACCTGGAGCTGTGGAAGAAGTGCCACGTCGCGGATATGCCACAGCTAAAACCCCATTTTATATTTTTCATTATTTACCTTGCCCTACTACCTCATCCCTCACAAAACACTGCATTAGCAGATATTTGTCAAAGTGGCCCCTCAAGATTTTATCCAAAATATTCAGGCAGCTAACAAAAGGTTTAACTGTACAAAAACTACTACGACTCTCCATATGCATCAGCTAGTTCGCTCACCAATACAAGAACTGTTCTACTTACAGTACAAACGAATCCCCAAACCCCGGGGGTTGGGGTACTCAACAAAGTTTTATACGGGGAGGCTCCGCCCCGAGGTTCAAACCCTTACCCTTTTATATACCATTTTTGACAGAAAAGGTAACCCTTTCATATACCTTTTACTAAACGTTTCACTTGAGTAACCCCTTAAAATACTTGGATGAATCAGCCGTTAGGTACGTCTGTTCAAGATATTTTGAAAGGCCCTTTTAACTATCGGCTAAATGACAGTTTTCCCTACACTTTTCTATACTTAACTCGTGAAATCCCTACCCTTTTATATACCTCCAGCCTGGAAAGGTACCCCTCTCGGGCAGAGCCTCCCCGTATAGTCCATTATAGGGAGTAACCCCCCCCCCCCCTCCCCCCCCCCCCCGGGCCCCAAACCGACTTACAGTACATGAGTCCATTATTGGTTACATTGTCAATTTTCTCTACGTATGGCGGTCGGGATAGTTTTGGTTTCCATAGGATCTTCATACACGCTGGGCATGTAGCCTCTCCAGTACACTTAGCTGTAGGATCTGTCTTACACTCATCCATAGAGAGCACGTTACTGGGCTGTGTTAGCAGCAACAGCGATGCTACAGTGATTAGCAGCAGCATTCAGGTCGGAGCTAGGTGCTGACGATGTATTCTGGAAAGAAACAGAGCCCATGACAATCCCAAACATGCCTTACAACAACAGCATTATACCGCCATTGTGGCGATCTAAAAACATTGTAAGAATTAACTCCACGATTTTGTATACAAGATAATACAACTTGGTCTGTGAATCACCACATTCCCAGATCAGGTTATTTTTAGAACACCCGAGGTGAATAACCCTCACCAACGAGCGGAAGGCCGATAAAATGCGAGGTTTTCTCATTGTACGCAAAAACCACCCCGGAGCATGCAAAGGATTATTAACAATTAGACCCGCAGCCCTCATGGGCTACGAGTCAATAGCCCATGAGGCGCAGCCGAATGGGCTATTTAACTCGTAGCGGTCTAACTGTTTTAGTATAAACTAACTAGTCGGACAGTAGAAAATAATGGAAAGAAACAAATTGATTATTTTTATTATTTCGTGAAAATGCCTGCGGTTTTAGTCTACCATGGGCTATTATTACAAATAGACCTATAGTAGGGTAGCCAATCAGAATGCATGATTTGTAATAGTCCACTAGTTGGTTTATACTAATTGGTGATAGTCAACAGAAGACGTTTGTCGGCCGTAGAACTATAGTTTCTTAATTCAGGACAATCAGTTAACTCGGAGTTTACTCAGAGTTACTTTTTCATTCGAAATAGAAAATACAAACAATTCTCTCGTTCTCACAGGCAGCCCAAACTCTGTATCTGCACTGTGTGACTACAGTTTTCCCGTATCAGATATGATTTCCTAGAAAAAATGAAAACAATAACATGTTGAACTTTGAAGAACTTGTCTTGAGTTATCAAGTGTCTTTAAGTATCATATTTCAATCTCTTAGCGTTCTTGGACCTGGTTTAGTACGTTTTCTAGCTCGCTCTTTTTCTTGTTTACTCTGTACTCTATATATTAGTAAGGCGGGAAACCGTCATTTCAATACGCTTACCCCGATTACCTCGATTTTCCCCATAAAAGATGCTCCTATTGATCCCAAATTCCCGGTGATTATCAATCTCTGGACAGGAAATCATTATTTCGAAGTCTTTTGGCAAAGCCTTTCATCAAAATGGAGAAATTCCCAGCTTAAAAACGACAAATCAAGATTTTTGCCGTGGCCCAATGCTGGCTGGCTACGCCCCTGGTCTTCAGACTTGTTATTTATATTAATTGGCTGGTTAGGTCCATACCATGTTATGTAAGCGCCGGTCACGGAAGCATGCTTTTTAGATAGCTCTCTACAAATTTACTTATATTCTATATTTGAAAGTTTTTTATATCTAAATTTTGCCCAGGAACATGGAATTTTCGACTTCTTGAAGGTCACCATGCTACTACAAGTCTGGTTATACATTTTACGATTAATATCTGGCACTTTATGCGCCGCTTCCAGTGGAGTCACTCAACCGTCACTGGCATCGACTTCAAAGAACCAGACTCAAATTGTGTTTACGATACTCGCCAGCCGTCAAGTCATGTCAGGGAACCTCCAAAGACTTAGGGGAAGGCGAGCTGGTGCAAAGACGAGAGCTGAGGAGGCAAGAAAGAAGTTTAATATCCCAATTCTCGCCACCTCGCACAATTTTCAAGTCAACAATTGCTCGTATGCAAATTATGTTTCGCAGTGTGGAGTGAATTTTCATAACCTAATTACTGTTTCTACTGCCAAGCCAAGCCATACTTCTACTCATTCAATGTTCAACTTTGTTCCCCGAATAATGCTATCGAACACTATGTCTTTATCTCCTAAATTGGAAGAAGTTCAGTTGTTTCTTTTGAGGAACAGTGTTGACATTGGCTTTATAACTGAGACTTGGTTAAAAGATTTAATTTGCGACTCAGTAGTAAACATTCAAGGTTACAAGATCCATCGGAAGGATCGCTCTGTCCAACAACACGGCGGAGTGTGTATTTACATAAAGGATCACATCAAGTATGAAGTCCCAAATAGCTCCAAATAATCTTCAATGCTGTAATGAACATGAAGTCCTCTGGATAAGGCTTAACCCGATTCGACTTCCTCGCGGGTTTTCGTGTATAATTGCAGCAGTGGTTTATCACCCACCCGGATCTGACTCGCACTCTATTTCCAACCATCTTTTTCAAAGCCTGTCAACAGCAGAGTCTATGTTCCCGAATTGTGGGATAATCGTCGCTGGTGACTTCAATCGTCTCCAAGTCAATAGTTTACAAAATCATTTCAAGCTAAAGCAACTTGTAAAATCTGCGACAAGAGGCCAAGCGACTCTCGATCTGATTCTTACTAACATGGCTCAATTTTTCTCGTCACCCGATATTGCTCCCCCTTTTGGGCTCTCTGATCACAGTACCGTCTTGTTGAATCCCATTGCAAGAGTACGAGGGCAGTCTACTAGCAAATATATCACTGTACGGGACATGAAGGAGAGTAGCAAAATGTCACTCGGCCGCTACTTCAGTAATGTTGATTGGTCCATTATCAACACCCAAAATGACTGTGAGGGTAAACTCACAACCTTTGAGGAGCTGGTGAAGATCGGTATGAACAACATCATGCCTGTGAAGTCAATCAAAGTCTACCCTAAGGATGTACCCTGGATGACTGTTAAACTTAAAGAACTGATACACCTGCGTCAAGTTGCCTTCCATTCAAATAAAGAAGGCCTTCTATATAAGGTATACCGAAATGCGGTCAACAGGGAAAGAAAACTCTGTAAATCAAGGTACTATGCCTCAAAAGTCCATGACCTGAAAGGCGTCAACCCCCGTCAATGGTGGAAGGAAGTTAAAAAATTGAGCGGTTCCAATAAAGAAACCACGGACCTGCTAAATGTTCTGGCAGTTCCTGATTTTGAGGACATGTCCCGACATGAAATAGCTAATGCTATTAACGCTGCCCTTTTAGAACCACTGCAAGTATTTGAACCACTTGATTCTAGTACTGCTCGTCTAACTCTGGAAGACGACGCGGAGTTCCTAGAAGTTCCCATACACCGCGTCTATGAGGCATTACTTCATCTAAACAAGTATAAAGCCTCGGGTCCAGATGGCCTCCCTAATTGGCTCTTTAAAGAGTACGCAGACCTCCTAGTGGAACCTGTCACTGACATCTTGAACGCTTCTTTCAGAGAACAGAAACTACCTTCAGTCTGGAAACTTGCAGACATAACCCCACTTACCAAAGTTAAGCAAGTCACAGATCCAAAAAAGGAACTCCGTCCAATTTCACTCACGCCCTCTCTATCTAAAGTTGCTGAGGATTTTGTTGTAACCGACTACATCAAGCCTGCTGTTGTTAAAACTATCGACCCTAATCAGTTTGGGACAATCTCAGGCTCTTCTACCGTCATGGCGTTGATAAGTATGCTCCATAAGTGGTTGGGGGACACCGATGGTACGGGCTCTACATCACGAGTTTTACTCTTTGACTATCGTAAAGCGTTTGATCTAATAGATCATTCTCTGCTTATTATCAAATTGAAGCAGATGGACATCCCTAAAAGTATCATTAACTGGGTTATAAGCTTCCTCACATGCAGATCACAGAGGGTCAAATTGGGTCAGAGCTGTTTTTCAGAGTGGGGCGCAGTCCCCTCGGGCGTGCCCCAGGGTACCAAGCTGGGTCCATGGTTGTTCCTGGTCATGATAAATGACCTCTCCATCTCAGATCCATTCAGCATTTGGAAATACGTAGACGACACTACGGTGTGTGAGACTATTGCCAAAGGTGAGCAAAGCAAAGCGCAGCTTATAGCCGACCAAGTTCACGACTGGTCAAAAAATAATTTGTTTCAGCTCAACTGCGACAAGACCAAAGATCTTATCATCAGTTTCAGCCGCTCAGCTCAGGAGGAATCTCTCCCAACAGTTTTCATTGAGGGAAAACCCATCAGCACCGTGACCAGTACAAAGCTACTGGGCGTAACGATTAACTCCAAGCTAACATGGAATGAACACATTGAAGACCTTGTTAAAAGAGCCTCTCGGAAACTGTACTTTTTGGTACAGCTTAAACGTGCTCGCGTTCCAACGAACGATCTTGTAGCTTTCTATTGCGCATGTATAAGGCCATCTATAGAATATGCTTGTCCTGTATTTCACCATGCTCTCCCTAAATACTTACAGGAAGACTTAAGGCGTATCCAGAAGAGAGCATTGGCTTGTATTTTTCCGGGGGTTTGCTATACCGACGCACTAGCTCAGGCAGGAATTAGTTCTATATTCATGACCATCACGAAATGTTAACTAGGAAACAGTTCCAAGCTATAAGCAAGAATCCTGAGAATAAGTTGAAACATCTCCTACCCAAAGCCAACTCCAATATTAGGTATAACCTCAGGAAACAAAGGCTTTTTTCGGTCCCATGCACAAAAACCAAACGGTTCTCTAAATCGTTCATTATTTCCAGTTGTAATGCCTACAACGTGTTATAAGGCTATAGCTATCATACATTCAGTAGTAGTTATGTAGGAATTCGTTTAATGCCATATATATTTTTTATAATAATTCTAGCTATAGTAGTTCTCATAGTAGTACCTAGTTTTGTAGTAGTTAATTATATTATTCAGTATCATTTAGAGTTGTACACAATTTGTAATAGTTACGCAATTCAGTTTTCTTACTGCGAAGTGACTCAAATAAACCAGTCTATCTATCTATCTATCTATCTATCTACCTCGGATCCGATATTTCTCTTGCAGGATTTTCGTATAAACGGTATTTACTTATTCCAATAACAAAACATAACATTGGTTTTCTTTGGTCATTCATACTTGTATATGCATGATGACATGATGTTATGTTAGTAGTCTAAATAATCTAAGTTGACAACAAACTGAATAAGAAGCAGTTTTGAAGTCAAATCGATCACTAAATGAGTAATAATACTAATATAATAATAGTCTTTATTAAATTAGATATTACATACAAACGTTTGAATTTACAATAAAATATACTACTGTAATATACTACCACACTACTGTATGCAATGTATATAACTATACGTCTAAATATATTTAAAAAGATAGCTATTGATGAAGCATTTCTTGAACCTTTCAGTATTAAACCTCAGAAGAGAGAAGGGATGACCACAAGGTCTCAACGATCCTTATATTTCAGCCAATCATGGCTCAGCTTTACTATGCAATACAGGGCGGTATTTAATGGTTTTTCTATGGCTAGATGAGGCCAATTAAAATACAGGAAATTTCGCGCCTTTTCTTTATCAGCCAATAAGAATTCAAAATTTTGAATACATAATTAGTCTGCAGACGCATCCGCCACTCGAAACTATTGTCCGGTAAGTTACTTTGATTTCGTGATAAATCTTCCCGTAAATTTATTATTTATAGGATAATATGGTTATTGCATGGTTTTCTATGGAATACCGGCGAACATGTACTCGAATTTCACATTATTTTGGTCCAAATAATACAAATTTCTCGTGAAATATTCTCCGGTATTCCATAGAAAATCATGAAATAATCAGTAATTACTCAGGATGAATACTGATCTTATTCCAAAGTTTCCTATCCCGTTCTTCTAGCATATCTTGTATGGGAACCGCTGATTTAAGATAAACAAATTTCATAGTCTTAATTAGCCTGAATCTTAATCAGTATTACTTAAATATTTAGTATAATGACTAGCTACTCCCCAGACCTGGATACCATACGCAAAAAATGACATTATAAGTGAGTTAAGAAGAAAGTTTAAGTCATCCAAACCATATCCATGCCTCTTGCACACCCTAAGTATATATATTCTACTGTTTGCCTTTTTCATAAGAATCCTAAAATGGTCATTCATATTATGAGGATTATTGCTAAGAGCTTTAATTCAGACTTTTGTTTGACATCACAGACTGGAGAGGAACCGTTTGTCCACATTCTTCTTAATAATCATTTCCATTGTCTTGTCAAGGTTGAGAGGTATAATGTAAGAGTGGACCACTCTAAGATATTATCAATTGTAACTGATGGATGCACCACGCAACAGAGGTAGGAACATTGTCATCTGCAAACTTGACAAGCAAGGATTCGTTACTGAGAACTTATTGGATGTCGTTTAAATACCAAAATACTGAGGCCCTAACACTGTTATAATAATAATAATAATACTGGTTTATTTTGTTATATATTCGCACTAGAGCGAAACGAAGTACAGTATGTCTTACAATTACAATTGGTCAATACTGAAATTACATCGAATGATAACTAGCTGTCGGGACTGGGTTACAAAAAAGGTAAATATTGCTAAAATATAATATTAAGCAATTATTGGATTAGGTTGAGCATGCCAGCGAAAATTACCAAGACAGAGGTCTGTGTTATGACTGACTAGAAGCGTAGCTGAGCGCTTAAAATAGCAATATGGCTCAAAATAACGAAATAACTGCCCTGCTTTCTAGGTAAAATTGTCGTATTTGCTTATCATCGAGCGCTAAGTATTTAATATTGTACGCATGCGCACTTAGTGCTATAGCTAATCGAGAATTATTTGCGTGTTCTCAGCCAATCAGAATCGAGTAAAATGTATCATTGCAAGAAATTACAGTCGGAGTCAACTACCTACTGCATAGATCACACTACGTGTTACTAGTGTTAGCTAAAAGATAGGCCATTGCCGGGAAAAAGTTCTCTAGGGAACGCCTTTATTAATAGGTAAACACGATATAGGGAAAACGACTAGTATTGATATTTCAAAAAAGGTCCCGGATAAACGACCAACGACATTCCCAGATCGAAATGTTTTGTGGTTGTAGCTGCAAGTCTGTTGAATTTGTTTGTCTTTAAGACGAATATTAATGGTCTCCTGCGAATAGATTTTCGAATTACACTGTAGTTTATCCGTTTCGCACAGCTGGACAGTTATACCCACAATCCATTTCGGTCTGGGAATGTCGCTTGCCGTTTGCCGCTTTTCCGGGACAACCTTTTTTGAAATAGCTGTATATAAACTTGACGCCAAACACGTCTGCAATTTATGAATACCCAGCCGGTGTCACAGCGATTTGTTTTCCTTGACGAGGGTGGGTTATAATTACACCAAACGCTAGCGATTTGTGTTCCCTTCTCCTTTCCAAACGACACTTAGCATCATATAAGAAGTTTAAGACTTAAAAGTGTAACCTTTCTACAGAATTTATGTATTTAGAACAGGAAGATTTTCCGTGAACTTTAATCAGCGTCTTTGCTGGTCTGATACGACAGCTATATCTGGCCTCTTGATCAGTTGAAAGGACTAAAATAAAACATATTCACATAGATAGATTATTAAAATGTTTGTACTAAGTTTGAACCTTGTATATCACGCATTTGAGCATCTTGAAATCGGGTACATGAATCGATAGCGATTCGTGTTCCGAACGAGCTCCATCAAGATTTTCCCTGTTTTTTTGGTGACGGTTATTCCTTAGTGTGATATGGTTGTTGTTCCATATTATAACTTCAGATACTATGTTCTTTTTCAGAGGCAGTATTATGATTATTCGTTTAGTATAAGTTATGAAGAGTAAGAGAAACTGTGGAGTCACTTCAGATACTATGTTCTTTTTCACAACCGGGCAGTATTTTGATTATTCATTAGTATAAGTTATGAATAGCAATGAGACTTCAGATATACTATATTATTTTTCAGAGGCATTATTATGATTATTGATTTGGTGTAAGTTATGAATAGCAATGAGAAACTGTGGAGCCACATGGTCACTTCATATACTATGTTCCTTAGGGGGGTAGTATTTACAAGTGTTGATTGCTAATTGTGCATCGTTTGAAATCTAAGACTGCAGTTAAAATAAGTCTTTGCAAATAGGTCTTGAAGATAAGTCTTCATTATGATTTAGAGTGGATTAACTTTAGGATTTTGGGTAAGGTTTAGCCTAAGGTTAACTTTAGCTTAGGTAGACCACACCACGGAAACACGCGAAGCCATGTTTACCGCGTGAACGCCTTCAAAAGTCTCCCCGACTTATGCAACATTCTTAAACGTAACAGTTAAATTTTCGAACCACATGTATAGGGTTTAATGTGATTCCTCGACTATTAGGGCTACCGAAAGATAAATTCGAGTATTGACGAGCAGGCGAGCATCTTGTTTTTAGGGCGAGTACGAGCAATTTTATTTTATCACGGCTGCGAACAACGTTCTATACAAAAAAACGAGCAAACAAACACCTTGAAAAAAGCAAGTACGAGCAATTCGAGCACACAATCTTTTTTGCGAGCATTCGAGCAAAGGCCTAAAACGACAAGTACTTCCAAATTTTGACTGACCATTCGGAAGAAATAAGCTCTTTTATTGCATTAGTTTGGTAATATAGATAATATAATGTGTGCCAGTTTCACTGGTAATATTATTATTCCCAGTCATTTTTCTAGCGATTTAAGCAAAGGAGATTTACACCGAGGTTATAACCTTAATGAAATACAGTCTTGATACACCTTACCACTTTACTATAATCGGCTGGATTGAACAAAATGAAGAACTTACTTGTCAAATATGTGAAACAGAAAGAGAAAAGTCCTCTCGATGTCCAACAAGATTTGAATCTAATTCACCACTGAATGTGAGAAACCCGCCGACTGTTCTCCTTGATATAATAATGATTTATTTATAATTACTTTGTTTTGCTTTTTTATATTTACAAACTGCATTCAGCCGACCAAAATCAAACACGGAGCCTATTCTAGTCTCATAGAAAGCTTTCAAACGTGGATACCGCCTAGACGTGATGAAATGCAATTTTTCAAACGCGACTTGAAACTTCACAGTCGCACTTCGACTCATTCAAACGGTTATAAGTATAAACACTAAGCTATGATTCTTTTCTGATGCTAAACTGCTTTTAACGAATTTCCCCGCATGGGTTCGTCCCAGCTTGGCCATGAGAATACGAAACCTGCCTATTGCCTAACGCATAAAGGAATACTGATTGCAGAAGAAAGAACAATTTGGATTCACGTTAAAAGTAATGGCAAACAAGAGCAACTACGCGCTTTTTACTTGCTTTGTTGATAAAAATAAAAAGCATTTGATAGTAACCAAGAGAAAAACTCTGAGAAAACAAAACAATTAATTATTCTCTATATTATACCCCATGTATTCCGATGATTATTCAGCAGTTAAAAAAGAAAATATTATTACAGAAAAGTTTAGATGTTATACTGGAGTCAAACAGGGCTGCATGCAAAGCCCCACCCTCTTTAATCTATTCCTCAGTGATCTGCCTCATGTGTTAGACGAATCAGTAGTAAACGATCCCATATACGTATTCGTGAAATTAATATAAGCAACTTACTCTACGCAGACAGCTTAAGCCTGGTTCCGATCGCTTCGATCGCTTGATTATTTTGTTCTGCATATTAATTTACGCTTCTATTCACACCGAACAAAAGGTTCAAGTGATCGGGACGATCATATGGTAACCAGGCATTAGTTTTAATATTTAAGAATGTTCGTGACTTACACAATCTTTTAGAATTCCTTGAAAAGTATTGCGATTCTGACAAATTGATTGTTACCATAGATAAAGCAACAGTAAACGAATGGACAATCATTGTTTTTATAACGTGACCCTAGACGTCATCACCACTTAGTGATTGACAGGGACCCACTACCGTGCCTGTCCAGGTTTGAAGCGTCTGGCATTAGAAATGAGGGAGATATGGGCATGTACTTTTAAAATCACGTGATCGATGACGTCACCGTTACGTCATCACCACTACGTGTCCGATAGGGACCCACTACCATGTCTGTCCAGGTTTGAAGTGTCTGGCATTAGAAGGGCACCGTCAATACATGACCCTCCTGCATGACCAAATTGGATGCGTACCTGAACGTCCGTCAATATATCTTCGGAAAATCAAACGTCATTCGGAAATAGAAAAAATATAAGCAAATACCGTGAACAAACATCCTGTAAAAATACGTTGGATCCGAAGTGAGGACCTATGCAGCCAAAAATATGAAAAATAACGAATGAAAAGTCCGAAGACTACAGCAAAGCTGATATACAACGTAAAATTCCAACACAAAGCACTACGGTTAGCTAGGCCTGACATGAAAAGCGCTCGGACTAGATTGCAGCCATAGACAGCTGTTTCGTTCTTATTAGAACTCGTCAGTATGGCATAGCAAACAGAACACAGGCTTCGGTGCCAATGCACTACCGACCCGGGACTGAGCTAAAGAGCATCTAGTTTCGAGCCCACAGATATGTTTGGTTATCGGGTCACACGTCATTACGTGTGGCGAAAAGCCAAAAACCAAACAAATCTGAACCTAACATGTCATGTGCTTTGTGCTTTGTGTTGGAATTTTAGGTTGTATCAGCTTTGCTGTAGTCTTCGGACTTGTCATTCGGAAAGTCGTCGAGTCACAGAAAAAAACGAAGAATAAATTACCCGCACCATCACCAGGAACGTTCCTGTGTCATGGGCTGGGCCCCCAGCACAGGAGTAGATGTGGCTATATTTAGAATTAGAATTCCCGCGTTGAAAGTGAGAAGAATGATAATGAATAATAATGAGAAGTGACTGATTGGCGAAGACAACATGGCCTTTGTTTATTTCGCGCGAAATGCAATTCTAAATATAGCCACATCTACTCCTGTGCTGGAAACAGAACCAATGGGGAAGATGGACTCTCCTGGTAATGGGCTCCTGCATAAACCCAAAAACTCGTTCTGCGCTTGCGCGCATCCATGAGTTAAAAAGGACCAATTACAAAATGTGCAAATGTACAAATACCTCGAACTCACTTTCAGCGCATTCGGCAACTTTAATGTGGCAAAACAAAAACTTAACAAAATTAGTACTGAAGGCAATGTTTAAACTAAAAAAAGAAATGGGATCGCATTTTAGATCTGATATTAAACTGACAATCAAACTCTTTAACACTTCGGTCAAACCAATCCTGCTTTATTGAAGCGAAATTCAAATCTGTGGGATAGATAAACAAAAGATCTATAAAATGAAAATGATCCAATTGAAATAGTACATACTAAATTTTGCAAGTTTCTATTAGAAAACAGTAGAACATTAGTCAATAATCGGGTGTAAAGCAGAACTCGGCAGATAACAACGGTCACAAGCATTAAAATATTGGATAAAATTGCTAACCAAGGAGAGAGACAGTCACACAAATTATGTTTATCGATAGCATGTTATCAAACAACTGAAACTGGCTTTTTAATTTGGAGCTATAAAATTAAGCAAACCATACAAAGCCTAGGCTATATGCTAATATATGGTACTCCAAAATAATACTCCAGAATTTAGGGCCGAATTCCTGAAGACCATAAAACAATCAGGGTGCTCTGGCTTAGTTGTGACGGGTTACCTGTGTTTTCAGTAAGGTACACTCTTTGTGTTTTCGGGCTACCTGTGTTATTCTTAGGGTATCCTGGCTTTATAGTTGTTTTGCTAGCATCACACCGGATGTGGTTTGCATATTTTAAGCGCGATCGACTTCCACTACATGGCAGTTAAAAACACAGCAAATGTCAGTTACGGAAACCTTACGAGTTTGCTAGAAACATTCAGGAGTCAGCATTAGTTTTTATTAACCAGCAATTTTGCATATATATAGCATTAGGATACACGTAGATTTGCCACAAGTCGACTACTTTGAAAACTACGGACTTGGAGAAAGTCTAGGATACACGAACCAGTTTTAGTTAAAACAAGAGGCCCTGAGTGGCCTTAACTCGGGCCACATTGGAATAGGTGATTAAGTTCTAGCATATGTTTGTGTCATACCGGCATGGTTTGTGCCAGGGGAGCCGGACAATTGATTCACTACTTACTGTACTGATGCTTGTGATAATTTATATATAATGGCATGGACCTTTTTCAGGAATGCAATCACGTGGTTGTACTAGATGACAAACAAATCTTAATTCATATATTTAAAGGCCTTGTACGAGATCGGTAGTATTATTAGCATAACCTGTTTGTAAATGCTATGTTCCACCTCCAATCGATCTTTCTAAAACAAAAAGCTTGCCACGTCTTTCCAATGGAGATGTCAAGCTCAATTCATTTGTTAACAAAGTATTATACCAGCACATGACTGTTTCCTGAAAAAGTCCTATCACAACTGCTCCCAGTAATTATATTAAATCGACTTCACATAACACTCTCTGAACTTAACTTGCTCAAAAATATTACAATTTTTTTTTTTTTTTTTGGATTTTAGAAAACAATTCTTTTTAGCAGAGTTTACCAACCCATACTTTTCACAATTTTTAGAAATCAATGCTTTCCAGTAGGATTCATGCATGGACTTATAATATTATTTCTAACTTCACTGTCCAAGCACAGGTCAGTATTGTAGCATACATGTACATGTAACTTTTCCTTTAGCTAATAGCTAGCCCTTGTAAATATTTAAGGATGTGTCGTTCTAAATGTTAAATAAAGTCATCTATCTAGATCTGCATGCAATTTTATTTTCGAGTAGAGTGGTGACTTTTCAAATATTAGTGCTAGTGTTCATTTTCTAAATCTTGAAGGAGGCTGAAATTTATAACGAAACATGCGCTTTTCCACTCTGTTTTTTTTCGATCACTAGGGTCGCCGTTCGATGCTGGCTTGGAACAACTCTACTATATTTGATGCCATTACCTTTAACAGATACGAATATTAAATAACAACAATGCAATATGTGTGTTTTAGCGACCGGTCATTAATTACAGGGGGGCTGGTGGAAAAAGGGGGTGGGTCCCCATTTTTCATGCAGCAAATTAGGTAGGCCATACAATTATTTCACCACATCAGGAGCGCCAGCTGATCCCTAATCCTTTCGTAAAATGTGAGAAATTTCCATCCAAAGTCCTTCCTAGAAAAACTCAACATCTTGCCTTTTCCATCGAAGAAACCTTTGGTTTCAGCAAAACTTCGCTCGCGTTTTGGCCACTCGTGTGGTGTTCGCCGTGTCGAATAAATATCTGGGTAAAAAACGTCCTTAAGCTCCGACAAGGGCGCCAGTTGAAATTCAATCTTCTGCGTTGGAAACTTTTGCAAATATAGCAAAGTGATCGATTTGAGGATCATTTGTGTTAACCGCGAGTTATTTTGAGGATGCGACCTATTTCGACCGAGAGAATCGAAGCAAATATTTCTATAAATCAGGACGAATTTGTATCAGATTTTCATATCAGCCATTACAAATTCATTTCTATTGTTTGTACTTCATGAATTATTCATGAGTTTTATAACGGTAGATACAGACAGATCCGCTCCGATCCAACACGGACGCGAATTTTGCAAATTCTAAAACTCAAACATAACTATTGAAACGCAATAGAACCAAACTAAGTCTAGATTTGCTTTAAAAAGAGCAACATTTCTATAAATGTATCGAGTGCAATATTAAATTCACTGAATAATAATCCGGAATCATTCCTTTGTACTTTAAAACAATCTACGATTTCTACTCAAAACAAATTTGCATGTTAAATTTCATTAGTTCAGTTGTCGGGTTCTTGTAGTTGAGTTAGGATGAGGTCACACCGCGGCAAAACGTTACGCGCATGCGTATTTGCTATTTCTTGTCGGCGCGCGGCCGCCCCCAGTTTCCCGCGAAAACTGAAATGAAACAACAGGCACATACCCGTGATTTTAAAATTTCTGCTTAAAAGCATCCATTTGTGAACTGTTTTGTCAAAAAATAAGAAAACTACTTAAAAGCTAAGCCTAAGACTTTAACAGGTTGAAGTTTTCTTAATTTGTAATTCACTGTGAGTTTACTAAGTTATAAAATTATTTACTAAAAAAGTTGAAACCCTCGGTAATTTGTATTTGATAGCAGAGCCTTCGTTCTTTTGGCCAGCGGAGCATACCGTTTTGCCGCGGTGTGGGATGAGGTTCTTCTCTTTTAACCTGAGATTGCGCGATTTCGAAAGCCAAAAATATCAAAGGAGAAATAGTCTTTACAGGCAGTACTTCATACTTGATCGTGAAATAGGGTGAAAAAAAGCTAAAGGTATTCATTTATATAGCGAAAATTATATATGGATATATTCAAATGCGCTTCACAAGGTTATTTTTGTGATACGAACTGCTATTGTCGCGCAATGTGCTGCCGTGCAGTTTACAATCATGAGTGATTGTTAGTACCTCAGAATACCAGACTGTTGTGTTGGGAGACAATCCCCTACTCTTTCTCGAAATAACACAACAGGTTCTTTCACGTCCCCTTCGTATAGATTAGAAGAGGAAGGAGACAAGGCCAACGATTTGTACGTCCCTGCCCAAGGACGCGACCGGGATTCGAACCCGCGACCTCCCGCACTCTAGACCGTGCTCTACCAACTGAACTAACCAGTGAGGCGGTGTAAGGCAATACATATCACTCAACTATAAAAAAGCCATCCATATCATATCTTTTTCTATTTGGCGTTCTTAAATTATATGATCTAATACATTTTCACATTACACTCTATGTATAAATATAATTCCAATTCCTTGGCAACTGTTTTTAACGCTTTTTTGACCCGTTTCTTAGATCCCACTCATACAACACCAGGCTGACATCAAATCTTCATATTATCTTCCATACTCTAGAGCGAAATATGGACTTTTCAACATTAGATATAAAGGCGGTGGAGTTTGGAATGAAATTAAGAGTGATCTCGAGTCTCTTTCTATGAAGAAATTAAAGGAAAAGTTAAAAACGATATATCTAGAAACATGAGTTATTTATCGTTAACAATAATTTCCTCAATAATAATTTACAACATGTGTGCTTGCTCGACATGCCTTTAAAACATACTTATACCATCCACTACATCCACTACACTATACTTCTTCTTAACCAAAAAATAAAAAAGATATAAATTTATCATTTTTGGTGGCCTAGCTCGTGGTGGTCCCTTCATGTAGCAACACATGAATTGCTATCAAAATACAATAGAATTAACACAACACAATACAAAACAATAGAACGAAATACACAATACAATAGAACACAATACACAGTACAATTTGGTAGTAAATCATGTCTGCCTACATGAAGGGAGAACTGAAAAAGACGATTTCAGGCAAAAAAGCCAAATACGATCTAAAACTCTTTAAAGTGTCTATGGGCCCTATTTTTTATATCATCAATTGTACATCAAGTGAATAGTAAAAAGGTACAACATTTATTTATTTGAATGCCATGCCAATGAGTTATAGAGGTTTTAACTAATGCTCCAGCTAAGACCTGGAAGGTAAAAAGGAGCTAATATTCTATTCTTCTTTCTCGTAATCTCATTGGTTAATACTCGTACATTCCTGAGAGAAAACCGGCAAGGCAATATATTTCCATTGGATATTTTTTGAAGTTTCACTGATTTAGTTTTGATCAAACTACTTGTGGTCTGATTTCAAAGAAAATTTTACTGGGGAAAGTTCTCAAATTTTATGTGATTTTAAAATATTGTCTTTTCCCTTTGTGATTGGCTGGATGGTGATATCTTTCAGTTTTCACAGGCAAAATGACCAACAGCATACAGTTTCCTTTATATTTAGTTTATAACTTTGACTGTGGACATCTCAGACAGCACTTAAGGCATATTCAAGCAAAACCGTTATTGGAAATTGCTCATTGCGGCGTACCCTATACACGACTTTCATAATGGCCGCCTCCAGCCGCCTCCTAATTTGCATAATTTGGAAGATAAATATGTAGGGGAAAACCAAGGCTACTACATGAAAGATCACATTAAAACTAGTAATTGTTTTGAGTTTTAGAGGAATGTGGAAAATTGCTGTTGAGCTATGAGCATTTGTAATGCAGAAAAATATGAAAGCGAGGCTATAAAGGCCTCCGTCGTTTTTCTCATACAAATCTCTCTAATTTCAACTGGCTGTAACTTCATTGCTTTATAAACTACAGCACTCAACTTTCACAAGGTCACTAATGTCGACATGCTCTTTCACATGGCAATGTTCATATTTTCTATACACGTGGATAAACTACCGAAACGGGAAATCACATATGCAAATTAGGAGGCGGCCATTATGAAAGTCGTGTATTGTCGTTTGCTCCTGGTCTTTGGCGAACCGTTACTTAAATTCCAAAAGGCTAATGACATAACATCATGGCATTTGCCATATTTTTTAACGCTCGTGAATGGACGTATACATTTGCTGATATAGGAAAGCATTTTTTGTAAAACCTTTCATTTCAACTACAAGTACAAAAAAGAGCGTTTATCGGTAACCGCAAATTTCGGTACAATAAATTATGCCTCTTGACGTCATGTAATTAGTATTTTGAAAATTAAAAGCTCTAACTAATTGACACGGAATTCAAATAAAGAAATATTGTATCATTCTACTTATATTTACGTGATGTAGAATTGATATTTGAAATAAAAAAATAAAGTCATATAGGCAATTGGTCTTCCTCGATTGCAATGAAGAGGGAAGAGAACCCGGCGAATCAATACCCCCAGAAGAGCTTCAAAAGATCACGAAGGTTTTTGCACTGACAGGAAGTAAAAGGGAAAGAGAAGATTTCTCAGAGCAGTTTAATTGTCCATCCAATAAAAAGGAAATTACATAGTGACTACACTGTAAATTCAAAAGAGCTGATTTGACCCCAAAAATGGGGCCAAAACGGTGAGTAAAATTTGGCACATACTTTAGAGCTGTTTTGGCCTCATTAGATGGTGCCAATTTAGCCCTAAAATTTGGGGCTGAATTGACTCTTATTCAGGGCTGAATTGATTCTTTGTTAGGGGTTGAATCGACCCCCTGAAGTGCTGATTTGGAAAAAACTGGGGTCGATTTGATTTTTCAGGGGGCTGAAATAGCCCTAGAAATTGGCTGTTTTGGTACCCAATTCAAGAGGTATTTTAGCCCTACATTAGGGGTTGATATGGCCCTTAATTAGGTGCCAAATAGACCCACCCTAAGTACTGATTTGGAAACAACGGGGGTCAATTTGATTATTCAGGGGGCTGAAATAGCCCAGTGTCAGTTGTATGTCACCCAGACTGATATTTACAAATTAAGATAACAAAGTTGGTAAGCTTTGTAATTATTCATATTTAATTGTATCAATAACTTCTTTTACATTTGAAATTATCAATATAATATTCAAATAAATAACAGAACAGTATGCAATTATAAATTGTCAATAGAACAGAGTCTAATGTATTTCTTAAAGTATGAAATTGTCAATATAACATTTTACAACAACCACCAAATTTCTCGCAATCTGATTGGCTTATTTTCAAATGCAATATTTTGAGAGACAACAGAAGCTGACATCATTTGTCAAGGAATACGCGTGCGGCTTTCGTTTGAAGCTAAAAGTGTTTTGTTATTGTAAAATTGACTATTTAGTTTGTTGTTGTTGTAAAAAAAAAGACGCTATTTTGACCATGTTATGACAAAAATGATTGTCAATATTATGACAGACACATAAAAAAACTAACTTCAATATGTTAATTTAAATACAGTAAATAACAGAATTCAATTTAGAGGCCCGGTTAGGGGAGGTAGTGCGGTTTATCCCTGTTTTTTCAGGATAGTTATCCCTTATCCCTGAGATGCAGATGGCTGTTTTTGATTATCTCTTATCCCAATGGACTTTGGTTATCCCTTATCCCTACTGTTTTGAATTCTGGTTTGTTATTCCCTTATCCCAGTGTTATTTTGCTAGTTATCCCTTAATAACTACATTTTTTTTTATCTGATCATAAAAAGTGAACAATGTTTGCTCTCAAATGATTATTACATGCATGCCTAAGTCTGTTTCTGCATCGGTCTCCAGTAAATTGTACACTAGATGTCATTTATGCACAAATTTTCCAATCGATAGGGCTCATTTGAATTTCCTGTGTGCCACCATCTTGGATCTCATGACATCACAGTGTTGCCTTATTGTCAGAAAACAATAGCACTTTTGTTGTGTAACAATAGGGACAACACTGTGATGCCATGTGATCCAAGATGCCGATGCACAGAAAATTCAAATGAGTGTTATTGTCAGGAAAATCGGTGCATAAATGACATCTACATGTACTCAGTGTACTCTACTTGACCACATCAGCTACAAGTTTTCTTTTTACTTATATACCACTCTTAACAGTAGAAATCTGGATTTGAAATAAATTCCCCCAAGGTACTCATTTTTTTTCTCCCCCAACTATACGTGTTGGGAGAACCTGCATCTACATGTACATGTAGTGTACACTTGACTGAAGATGAACACAGCAATGTATTTAGGCATCTACAGTATAAACAAACACTTGAGAACAAACATTGTTTTCAGCTAAGCTTCCCTAATTTATTTTACGAGGACCCATGCGATTACTTGTTAATAATATAGAGGGCAAACATTTTTGACAATAGTGAAATAAATTGTTATGTGCATTCTATCACATGGGAAAACTGGGTTAGTGTTGATTGTCAAACAACATGAGCACAGGGCACAATTTTTACTCTTCAAGAAACTCACTTCTGTCACTTATTACTCGGGCAAGGCCAAAGTGACCGTGAGTTTTGCAAAATGTCGTAGGAAAGCGGCGGCCATGAATCTTATCGAGTCCCACTCGTTTAATCAGCCATTTTGAAAGTTTCAGCCTCACAAACTAAGTAGAGTTCACACGCACTAACACTAAACCCGTAACATAAACCTAACCCTAACCGTCAATAAATTAAATAAGTTCCCATGCAGGTAAACGACGAGGTCTCACCCACATAGAGCTACTAGGGTTCACAGGTAAACAACGAGTTGTCACTGTCCTAAGGCTAGGATGTATAGGCAAATGATGAGTTTAAACCCAAAAAAATAGAGGGGGAAAATATTCCAGAAAATGTTGTAAGCATAATTTTGAGAAATACCGTAACTGGACACTCGGGTATTTTTTAAACATTAATTATCCTAAAATGGCCTAGTTTATGCTTTTATAAGTCTTATCTGTGGTCTTCTCCCACGTGTATTCAGCCAACCAGCAGTCTTGTTGCTTTCCATATTGTACATGTACGCCTGCCTGAGTCCTGTTCTACAGTACATTGTATCTTTGCTTTTCTGGCATACACGTTTGCTGAAAAAAAAGGAAGAGTACATGTACAACATTACTGTTCGCAGTGTTATAGCCACTTAATTTACATTATTTGGCGAATTAAAGTCATTGTTTTTCAAGTTGTCTGTGTGCCCATTAGAAGCCCCACTAACAATAAAAGTATCTAATGTTATTTTAATTAAGAAATTAAAACTAAAATCGAAGCAATTACAGAATACCCCCAGCTCAAGTAGGTTAGGTGAAGACGACAACATGCCAATGCGTTAGTCCGTATATGGTTCTCTCTCTTGAGAGATATGTCTGGATGTGAATGATCCTCATAGAACGAAGCAACATGTATGATGTTAATACGTCAACGCGTTGGAGTGATACAATGTATATCTGGATGTGAGTGAGTCTCTCTGTTCACAGTAGTAGAACGAATCAACATGTATGATGTCAATGCATTGACACGTTGGCAGCAACACCTAATGTACTTCAGCGGTGGGGGGCAATCTGCAATCTAGCCCAAAAATCTAAATTTTAAGGATTACTCTCTGGTTTCTTAGTCATGAAAATGATAAACCTTTGTTCTAAATAAATCAGTAAAGAATTACTGACAAACAACCTATTGACAAATGTAAACAAGCGGGTAATATTAACACACACTACATGTATATACTCTACATGTACATGTAGCTATTACATATCAGGACTGAGCATGAAGCTAAGAATATTATTTTGTAATCAATGCTTCCCAACTTAAGTCCTCAAAGGAGTCCAGCCTACAAAATTAGGTCTTCCACATTTACTGTACCTGTTCATCCAAAAAAAAAACAGACCATGCGAAAACCTACAGAGGTGCATGTTGACAGATAAAAAATAACCTTGAATTTGCAATGGAACCACGGGGCTGATCTTAGCCATGACCTGGCTAAATTACAGATTGAATTTGAATTTAGCGTGTTGGTTTTTATACTTATAGAGGTAGGAAAACCTGATAACCCGGAGAAAAACCCTCGAAGCAAGGGTAATATATAAAATACCAACAAACTCAACTCACATACAGTATAGCGCCGCTTTGGTGATCGAACCTGGGCCCTAGAAGGCTAGATTGCTAAAAACAAAACCTCAACATCTTGCCATTTCCCACAGAGCCATAGGTGAGAGGAAAAGCGCTTAACCACCCGGCTCATCCTGTTTTTGCACAGTTAGTTCGTCCATGAAATACTCTTTTACTTTTTGTTAGTATTATTAAGGGACCTATACTGATCAACATATCTACTTGTAGGTAAATCACAGGCAGCCCAAGCTAATGATTTGTACAAGGGATGTATGGGAATTTTTAGAAAAATCAGAAACTGTACTTAAATGGTCAATAAAGTCATGAAATATTACCTGTGTGTTGTGAAGTTGATTGATCTTTGGTTTTTTAACGATTTTCGCCTGTTTAGACGATTTTTCTCAGATCTCCCCCCTCTCTACCTATTTATTAATGCATAAGCAATATACATGTACATTCTAACTTCCTCACAAAGTAGAAACTATTTAAATAGTTCTTCGCATCAGAGAAAATTTCCGGACTCTGCAGCTTTATGCTGCGGTCTACGGTATAGGAATCAGCCCATGACACCAGCTTAGACTTCATGCCTATGTGCACGTTTCAAAGAGCTCTCAGTTAACTCCAAGGTAGAGTTATTTACTCCTTCGGTTGAGTGATTTTAACTCCTTGAATTATTACTCAGTGGGAGTTATCTCTATCTCTGACCCTTATTGTAGGACTAAAATGGCCTAAGGACCAAATTAGAAATAATGGGGTCAATACGACCCATGCTAAAAAGCTAAATTGACCTTTATTGTAGGACTAAAATGGCCTAAGGGCCAAATTAGATATAATGGGGTCAATATGACCCGTACCAAAAAGCTAAATTGACCCTTATTGTAGGACTAATATGGTCTAAGGGCTAAATTAGAAATAATGGGGTCAATATGACCCTTGCTTAAAAGCAAAATTGGCTCTTATTGTAGCACTAAAATGGCATAAAGGGGCCAAATTAGAAATCTATGGGGTCAATTTGGTTTTTATTGGGGCTGATTTGGCCTCATTTTTCAAAACGACCCTTATAAAGGCCAAATCAGCCCTAGTGCCTTTGGGGCTGATTTGGCTTTTTGGGCCGAAACAGCTCTTTTGAATTTACAGTGTATTTATATATATAGTATATATATATTTCCTCTCGGCTTTGCCTCGGTTTTCAACCCCGTCTTACTGTATTTAGAAATTGCTTCTAAAACAGCTCTGACTGTTTTTACACATTACTTTGCAACGTTTCAAGTAAGTTTGAAAAGCACGAACTTTCCTTCAACAAACCCATCCTGATTAATATTGATGTAATCGTTGGCATGAGTATACAAATGTTTACTAAGGAGTTTCTCAAATACTTTACAAGTAATATGAAAATGTTCTCTCCTGACAACTGTAAGTCGTTATCCTCGTTTCTTCCCTAAGTTCCTTAATGTCTAAAGGATACACCAGTCAAGCAGACAAGTATATGTATGCACTTAATCTCAACTGAATCTAAGAAACTATTTCTAGATAATACAAGCAACTGGAACAGAACTAATTGGTTTTTAAACTAGTAGGATTAGACATTATAGAATTGTTGCTAAAAACGTCGTACTTTCACTTCTTGTATTCTAATGTTAACGGAGTCTATAAGCCTGCACTTCATGGAACTCTGAATGCCAAATTTCCATCGGCGGGAAAGCGTTTCGGACATGAATGAAACTTGGGGTTGTTACAAGGTAGAAATCTCCCTGGCTTGTAGGCAGCCCAACTCGTGTTCATACGTAATTGCAGCCAGCTTTGTGAATGCTTCAGAACATCAAAACCATAGCGATTTCGAGCATAGAGACCAGGTGAATACATACAGTTCATCCAATGACCATTAATAAGGACTTTGGTTGCATTCCTTGCTCCTCTTAATTCTGGTGGAAGAAGTTGGTCACCTGACATTGTATCAATGCCAGCAACATCATTGCGCATTCCATTAGGAACGTGAACTTTAAAAGAGCTCCTTAATTTTGAGTTTAGTGGCCGGTTTTGGATATGGCTAAGTCTGAAACCGTGATGATTAAGGTAGTTCTCGTGTTCCATAAAGAATGAGATGTTTGAAGACAGCATGTATAGGTCGCCATCGAGGTCCCATGGAATGAAGCTGCTAAATTTAACTGCTCCAAGAACAGAACCTGCGGCAAGTTCATATCTGATGTTATGTTTCTCGCAAAAACCATGAAAGAACTGCATTGCTTTGCCGTACTGGCTCAGACAGCACTCAGGAAATAAACGATCTTTCGTAAATCGACAAGAGTAAGATATCTCTTCGCATGAAAACAAATGTCTGATGCCACCTGCTAGTACAATGGTGGAAACTTTCCACTTCCTTGCTAGCTGATGCCAGGTGCTTTTCTTCCTCCGCTTAATCTCCGAGGAATTATCCATCGTGAAGTACATCGAATCAGGACAGTTCATAACCAGGAATCCAGACTGCAAAACGCGGAGAAAGAAATCCTCGAACAATGTTTCTTTCGATATAATTTCATTAAATTTAAGTAATTTTAAAACGTCCGTTTTTGCTACAAAGGGCCCGTCTAGTCCATCACAGAACATACACGACTTCCGTGACAGATGATAACCCTCTTCATATTTGAGATAATAGTTTTTTAATGTTGTTTGATAGCAGCCTACTCTCCAGTGACCTGACAGATTCCTAAATGCCCCTCCAACGGCAATCACGTGATCTGTGGTGCTAATCATGCGGATTTGTCTCTCAACACGTGCTGTCCACGTGAAATGAACTACGTCTCGCGCTATCAACGCGTAGGGAGTAGTTACGTGCGATATCAGATCATTCCACACCTTTCCTTGTGGACGACTCTCGAATATTTTGATAACTTTGATGTTTTGATACTTAGAAGTTGCTTTCTTCATCAGACGTTCGTCTTTTAGTGCTATATAGGTTCGGACGCCGGAATACGCTTTGTTTATTCCATGTAGAACTGCATCTAGTTGACTCTCCATGTTTTCGGGGTGTTCGGCGCTATTAACCAGGAATGTAAGCACCTGGAAAAAAGGAGAGATTGAGGGTTACTTTGTCATAGTTTTATAAACCATGAAATTCGTTCCATTTTAGATGACGGCAATGTTGACGACGTAAATGAACACTCAAGTGGCTTCCCGCACGTGGCTGCACAGTACTGGAGTGTGGACTTTTGCTTTAACCCGTTTGTTGGACTTTTTGAGGAATACAAAAATCAACGAACATCGAAATCTACAGTCCATTGGAAATCAGAACAAGATATGAATTAAGAGGGAATTTTCCTAATTGTCGCGTAACATTAATAAGAAAGCGTGCTCTTCGCGGTAGATTTTTTAATGAGCAATTATCGTTTGAACATTTTTATCCATAAGTTGATTTATATAGTGTGATTTCATAGGTTTAGATATTATAGACTACTTACTTTTGCAATTTAATATGTGTATATAGTTTTATCTTTTATCTCTAGTATTATATGTAATTAGATTTTAGTGTATTTTTAGATAGAGGGCCACAAGTTCATTAGTGTTTGTACACTATTTAGTGCTACCCTCTTAAAATAAAGGTATTATTATATATATTATTATTATTATATTATAATATAAGCGCCAAAAACTAGCCCGCAGACTAATTTCAATTCTATTTCTCTAATATCTATTTTATTAGTCACAAACTATTAACTAACACAAATAGCATAAACTATTGACTAAGAACGGTTTTAGCATGGCCCTTGAAAATTAGTTACTTGCTTTTCTTTGTATACTTTAGTCAGACATTGAATCGCCTTAAGTTTTGTGTTACATATTCAGGTCTAACCCTGACGAGAGATGTTTTTTTTTATTTTTTTTGGATTAACACTCCAATTTAACTTTCATGCACCATTCAAAATGCAATCCAATAGACTGCGAACAGTCCCTTTATTTTTCTTGGTCTCTGGTCACGAAAAACGATGTTTTGGCCGAGCGCGGATTGGGCACGAACGAATTCCCCGGAGGGTAGGAGGGAATCGCGCCCAATCCGCGCTCGACCAAAACATTGTTTTTCGAGTTTTTCGTGACTAGAGACGAAGAAAAATAAAGGGACTGTTCGCAGACTAGCAATCCAAATATCGTGAAATCTTTGCTAAAATCGCTTTTTGCTCAACGCAAAACTCAGTCTTTAGCCTGTTAGCTTTTGGCGTCCAATACGCGGTTTTGTAAAATATCCCCTCTTAATTCAAGTTATTTAAATATATATATTTATTCATTACTTTATTTTCTTCCCATATTCGGTTTGTAGGGGTGATCGTTGTATTTTTTAGGGTTTGAAATCGGCGATTTAGTATTTTTTAGGGGTTGTCGAAGCGAAATCCATTTTTAAGGGTGATTTTTAGACCATGAGGTATATTTTAGGGTGGGAACTTTTTTACGGTTTGGTATTTTGTAGGGTATTTTTCGAGGTTTTCCGACGGTCACCCCTACCCTTTATACCTTGAAGAACCCCCCTCCCCCACCCCCCCGGGAGAAAAACACGGACACACCTGATGCAAAGGCTTCGCGTTGCTGCAGTTGATCATGTCCCATCCTCTTTCACAGTAGGGTGCACGCCATTTCCAATCTGAATTAAACCTCTCTGGGCAAACATCTAGCATTCCAGTCGCATTCATCTCGGCTGGATCGTCGGCTGCTGTTTCAGCTAACTTGTGGGGCTTGTACCTTGAATCAAGTTGTTCAATTATACCGTCTAGCTTTAACATTGCTCTTGGAGATAGGATAGTGCTGTCAGCGGTGAATGTGATTTTAAGATCCTGTTTTAAATCGTTCAGTTCCGTCGCTAGTTCTCTCATAGATATGGACCCAGAATTGCATGTTGGACATTCTTGACATGGGTGACACAGTACTTGATTTAGCGATGCAGGGCATGCGTGCATGAAAGTGACACAGTGTTTTACCATTAACTGGGTTAGTAGAAAAACAACAATTGAATTCACCACAAGGAGACAACCGAACATAAACTTGATGGTAGCCATCTCCTGAGCGGTACAGGTCCCTGGTAAATGAAATTAGATGACAAGTGTAAATATTCTAGCTACAACAAATAATGTTTTGAACATATGCTGCGAATTCTGAAATCTGATTTACTAATCTTGCTATCTATACATGAGCTGATATGAGCCAACTCGGAGCTGAGCCACCGTCTGTGGCTAACTGCAGCTCAGTGCTACGAAACTGAGAGGAATAATTTAGTGTTTTATCCTACACATACATGTATATCCACCTGTGTGAGCTATCGAAAAATACATAATTAGTTAGTGGATCACGAGTGAGCGCAGCGAAATAAGCGAAAATGCACCGAAAATATGAAAAAACAAGAAGAAAGAAGCCAAAGTTGTTCGTGAACAAACAGCCAAGGTTCATTTAGTCAAATGTTTAAGTTCATGTCCGATTGTTCGTCAATATCTCTCATTAATATCACCGATCTATGGCAATACTTTTCCGGCCGAGGTGAGAATCTAAGAAAATGTTATCAGTATGAAGAAAAATGAGAAAAAGGTTGCCAGGAGTCTTAATATGTATATAGCACCTGGTATGTGATCTGAATTTAGAGCCAAGGTCTAAGTAATAGATAGAATATGAGCGCACGGTCTTTATGGTCATTAGGGACCTTTAGCAACCACGACGGCAACGTCTAGGACGACGGCATAGCACAATAGCCTTAATTACAAAATACAATAACTGCACGTAAAAATGCACGCAGTCGCCTACATTTTCACCGTTCTCTGCAAAAACACAACGTGAAAATCTCAAATTGTACGTTTTAAAGACAACGCGAACGTAAGAAAGTAAATCATATCATTTTTCGTTCGGCGTGAGCGGAACTCTATTGTCATTATATTTTTCGAAAATCTGGATGTGAAAAACAATTCAAGGCGAACAAGAGAAATAGTAAACACCAAATTTTGTAAAAAAAAAATTTCTACGTCCCGTCGTCACTGCCGTCGCCGTCCTGGTTGCTAAAGGTCCCTTTTAAAAAATTACAATGGCGAGACGCTTCAACGGTTGAAAGATTGTTAATCATGAACCAGTTGTGTCCCATAGGAGTTGCAACTAGCTCCAAATTGCATTTTAATTACTTTCAGTTGAAAGTTGATTCTGTGTAACCATGCCTGGTCGGTTTCGCTCTCCAAAAATTGAGGCTCAAGAGAGGTCTTTAGTGTCGGGGGTTATTCCCAATACAACATCAAATGGGGTCTAAAACTCTTAGAGGATCGGAGTTGCAACGAAAGCGACAAAATAAAGTAGAAGAACTGGAATCAGTTGGAGTGGACGGGCTTGATTTTGACAACGTCAAAGACCTGACGATCAGAATACAACACATGTCGGCATACAGTCTCAACTTTTGGTTATGCACGTTCATTTGCGAAGTTGCCAAGCACAATGGTGAGCGATATCCCCCTAAGACGTTGTATTTGTTGTTGTGTGCGATTAATCGACATTTGAGTAAAATGGGTGGAGAAGACTGAAGCGTTTAACATTCTCAACAAAGCTGACAGGAGGTAAGTGAACGTGTTTTTTAATTCTTGGGTTGCAATCATTCCTGAGGGAATACAATCACAAAAGCGTAGCGGCCATCTTGGTTGGTAGGAACAAAAGAAGCAAATGTGGTTTCTTTTGTTCCTACCAACCAACATGGCCGCCAGTGCAACCCACCAATTGCAATATTTGCCGTACGTTTTTGGGGATGGTCGTAAAACATGGACGGGGACGTGGGGACGTGAGAACGTGGGAACGTGGGAACGTGGGGACGTGAGGACGTGGGGACGTGACCTTAGAAACACAGTATTTTTGACCGCTAAAATAAATAGCGATTAATTATGTGTGTATTCAATGCATTGTTTTATCACTAACTCGTCATTTAGGTTAGAAAAAACGGAGCACTCACTAAAACTAATAGAGGTTGTTTACATGATAAGAGGGTAACCCTTGTACTAGGGTCATCCTAATAGTAGAATCATTCTACCGCCATTGTATTCTGCGTTCTGTTTTGTCTCGGGGATCATCCTAGCACTAGTTCAACCTTTACACGCGTTACTTCATGTAAAGATCTAGAGTTCGCTAGGGACAACTCGCCTACCCGGAACAACTCTATTCTAGAGTCAAATTTTACATTGCAAGTTGCTGGAGTTGTCTAGCAATTAGTGGGTAACTGTTCTGATCCTTCAGCCCTCGTCTTGAGGGCCTTCTCCAGCAGTATAACCGAAATATTGTTAATAGACTAAAGCCGTTTATTAGTATATAATGCTTGGTAAAAAAGAGTAAACACGCTAAAAATCTCAAAAGGAAATCTACAAACACGACATGTCTAGACTACCTGGATAATGATAGCCAATCAGCGAGCGAGAATGATGGCGTGACCTAAAATGGCGGGAACTTACTGAACAATAGATAAATACTAATGAAACAAACGGTCAGTGTTCTGGACAGCACAGTAACATACCAGCACTATAGGATCCCCAGGACACTAGACAGCAGCAATAAAGAGCACCACAGAAAATGAATCAACGTTAATGCACCAATGACCCACCAAAACTCTACTCGTGTCCTCTATGCTTGAATGATTTTGGCGGCCGCGTCATGTTGAGTTGACCCGGGCTACCTGAATCAGTTTGCTTGTAAATCCGGGCTATCATTGAGCATAGTGCTAGCACTAGGGTCAACCCACCCCCCCCCCCCCCCCCCCCTCCCCCCTCCTTCATATAAACACCCATTAGCCTCCGAAAACCGCCGACTTCTTTGCGCTCACTTCGTGACTCCCTTTAAACTGGGCTATCAGAATTTCATAAAATGACTATTTACAGTTTTAAAAATATTGTAATTTTCTTCATATCTAGGGCGGAGTATGCCGCATAGCATATTCAGTGCTCTATGGCGTTCCGGTCCTTCCCAGGCTCCATAATCTCACTAAGGGAGCGTGGAAACGAGGCTTTTCCAAGATGGCGTCGGTTCGTGAGGGAAAACAATTTTGATTACGGGCTTTCTAACCTAAATGACCAGCTAGTGATAAAACAATGCATTAAATACACTAAAAATAGCAAAGCCGACACAACGTAAATTTTAAAATTATAAAACGATATTTCGGCTGGCCAAACCAGCCTTCTTCAGGTAATATGAAGAAATGTTATTACATTGGCGCTCACTTCAACACTTACCATCTGTATGGATATCCAACCCAACCCCGGACCGAATACTGCTGATATTGTACAACCTACGACAGCTTCCGACTCCTCAACTACAAACTCACCTACGCCGTACCCATATTCAAGTCTATTCAACAAAACGAAAAGGATACAACTCGAGCTCACCCGATACAAACATCACTTTCTGAATTATAATTTCTATAAGGAACACAACTACATCCCGATATCACTACTTCCTCGCGACCCACCAATGTACCCAGACAACCAGAAATTCCGTCGACGGTGGAGATATATTTCATATTTTGCTGCCTATCGCCACTTAAAGTTATTAATCACCGAATGCCGACACAAGATAGACTCACTAACTATGGAACTAGCACATCAAAAGGAACTTTTACGTAACTCTTGTACATCGGATGCTTTTTTATTTTATACCACTAAACTGGATTCTATTGCTTCATCACTTGAGTCTCTGATAACCTACAGGCGTGCTAAAAAGACTGCTTTTTTCCGCCAACACATTAACAACACTAATTTTGCTGCTAATAATCGCGACCCACAGGTCAATAATAATGCTATAAACGCACACGTGTCTGCCGTATCAGTTTCATCTAACGCTCCCACTACTACGTCATCCACTGTTCCGCCCACCGGCAATAAACGTAGACGTACTCGACGTAAAACTAAACCAGCTCAAATTCAACTTGACACCACTTCAGTAATCAATCTTTCTAATTCTCCTCTATCTACCGACGAGATATCTGTTCTTTCTCGTGGACTCACGTTCTGCCCCACACCGCCACATATTAATTGGCCGGAAGTGACAGCCGACATTTACGACTTTTCACGACGGATGCGACTAACCGAATATTATTTTGACAATAACACTAATAACGATAACAAAAATAACCCCAATGCCACACAACACGACAATCCTTTCCGTAACAAAAGTACTTGGACCCCTCCAGTCGACCGAGAACCGGCTCTTAACACTTTTTTAGACGCTGTTAAACTTGACATAACAACTGCCACACCTAACAAGATTCATGACAACCTTACTGCTACTGAACGACAAGCTATAGACCAACTTAAGCAACAACAACAACAACAACAACAACAACAATCTTTATTAGCATTCCCATGTACATAAATGGTATTGCCAGAAATAATCATAAAATAAGATAAAATCTATGTTAAGCTATCTAAGTTATATTTTGGAGAACTAAATTTCGTTTTATATCAAATGCTTCATATATAAAATGTGCTATTTTTTTGGACACATAAGGATCAACATTATTAAACAAAAATATAATTTTATGATTTTCATCTAAATTTAAAAATTGACTATAATTACTATTTATATCTTCAAATAAAGACTTCCTTAGCTTATCATATAAAGTGCAATGTAACATAAAATGTACTTCATCTTCAACTTTGTCAGAATTACAGTGTTGGCATATCCTTTGGTCAAGAGGAATTTGTGGACATCTATGTCTGCCAACTTCGATGAGTAATTTATGATTTCCAGACCTCAATTTAACAAGAGATTTCCTATGATTGACATTCTTAATTTGGTCAAGACAATCGGTGATTTTAGTATCATGTTTGAACATTGAATAAAATGATAGTTTCCTATTTATACTTATAAGTTTCAATTGTTGAAGTGTTGAATCTTTAATAATTTCAGTCTTTATATTGGATAAACGTTTCTTTAATGTCAAATTATTATCTCCTTTCTCGTATGTATCTTTCAATTTATTAATCGAACTCATAAAACTTAATTTTCCCGAGGATGCTAAATCATTTGAAATAAGTAAGCATTGTTTGGCAATACTATTTTCAGGAAGCTGCTTTAAATGAGCCCAAAAATGCAACATATTACGATAGACTAAAGATTTCAAAGATAACCTGCCAACTTCATTACGGGCAACGACGTTAGGGGCTCTTTTGTTTAGTCCAAGATAAAATTTGAAAAATTGAACATGAAGTCTCTCTATCGAATCAGATTCCCATTTTTCTAAATTAATACTATCGTAAGCCCCCCAAATATCTGAGTTATATAACAGGATAGGAGCAAACAAAGTATCAAATAATTTAGTACACATTTTTATAGGCATTAAAGTGAAATCAAGATAACGTTTTGCTGCGAATATAGAACGTCGTGTCTTCTCCTTTGATATTGTTTTAGATTTTGAAAAATTTCCATTGCTTGAGATGGTGGTTCCTAAATATGTGTACTCATGAGATTTATTAATCTCAGTATCATTCAAATAGAAGGCGTGTTTATCAATGGTTGATTTTCGATATTGTTTTTGGAAAATTACAACTTTAGTCTTCTTATAATTAACTGACATCATCCATCTCTGACAGTATTGCTGTAAAGCATTGATACATTTTTGTAAACCTGTAGCACTTTTAGAAACTAATACTAAATCATCTGCATAAAACAAACAGTTTAACGATGATCCATTAGGTAAAGTTATTGAATCGAGATCATTGGAATTTTGTAAAATGAATGGCAAATCGTTCAAATATAAATTGAATAACAATGGAGATAAAATACATCCCTGTCGTACTCCTCTATTATACTTAAAGAAGTTAGATCTCATATTTCCAGATTTAATACAACATTCAGTTTTTGAATACATGTTCGAAATCAGGCGGTAAAATTGACCTCCTATCTTATAACTAAGTAACTTCCTTAACAAGCCCGCATGCCATACCGAATCAAACGCCTTTTTAAAATCAACAAAGCAACAAAATAATTTCCCTTTAGGTGTGTTGTGAACGTATTGGTCAACCAAAGTTCTTAGAGAAAAAATATGATCAGACGTTCGGTTTCCCGGAAGGAAACCAATTTGAGATTTATGTAAAATATTGTTGTTGTCAAGGAGTGATTGTAGTCTACTATTCAAAATAAAACAGAATAACTTTCCTAAACAACTAGTGACACAAATTCCTCTGTAATTAGACGGATCTGATTTGTCTCCCGATTTATAAATGCTGCTGATTACACCTTTTGTCCAAATATCAGGATATATCCCTGCTCTCAGTATAAGATTGAACAATTTAAATATCACATTAATTAATATATGTACTCCACATTTTAGCATTTCATTACGTATTCTATCAATACCAGGTGCTTTCTTAGTTTTCAATCTCTTGACTGCCTTCCTAATATCTGATTTAGTGATTGAATTGTCAAGAATGGTATTAAATTTTTCCGGTATTTCAGAATTATATACTACATCCGTGATTTGATGCTGAGTTTGTGAAAACGTTTTCTCATCTATAGAGTGAAGATTACTAAAATGTGTATATAGGTCATTTAAAGGAATCGAGTGTTCACTTTGCTCATTGCTTAAATTGTTTAATGATTTTAAACTAGACCAAAATTGTTTTGGATTTTTTTCGTGAGCGAGAGCATCAATACTAGTCTGAGAGAACTCATGTTTCTTTTGTTTTAAGATCGACTTGTAACTTTTGTTAACAAGATTATATTCGTTTCTTGTCTCCATATTGAGAGGATTTCGATGAAGTGTATTTGCTACTTTCTTATGATGCTGTCTTAATTCATTACAAGCATTATCAAACCATGGTTTAGAGAATCTCTTTTTACGTTTATGTTTACCGGATTTAGATAAACGTAAAGATGTTTTAGCGGCAAACTCAATAATGTTGTTAAATTTTCCAATAGCATTAATAATACCTTCAGAGTCATGACTAAAATTTGTTCGTTCGAATTCAAAAATTAAATTTTGTACTTCTGTAGACTGTAGTGATTTTGAAAACATATCTTTAGATTCAGGTTTCCAAATAAATTGTGCTGGGAGGTCAAATAATTCCGCTTTATCTGGTTTATTCATTAAAGGCGTAGGTGAAATTTTTAACCAACTAATTACTTGAGAATGGTCAGACAATGGAGTAGTTTGTTTGACTATAAGACTGTGAAAAGAGTCCAGCAAGTCATTACTAGATATGAAATAATCTACGGTGCTGAAACCCTGTCTACCATTAAACGTTATCTGCCCAAGGGAATCTCCTTTTACTCTACCGTTTAGGATTCTTAAATCTAGTGATTTACATAAGTCTATTATAAATTTGCCATGATTGTTTATTTTATTATCAAAATTATTCCTCTTTTGAGGATGTTTTTCCATTGGGAGGCAATCTTGAGAAACGTGATCAGAGTTTTCCGCATTAATAAAATCATCAAGATTTCCTGTTCGAGCATTGAGATCTCCAGCGATTATAATAGATCCATTTCTCTTGAAATAGCTTATATCATTTTCTAGATTAACAAAAACGTCAGGGTCAAAATATGGCGATTCAGATGGCGGTATATAACATGAACATATGTATGCATCATTTGTTAATTGGAAAAAAGTTTTATCTAGTTTACACTAGTCAGCTGATTGTTTAACGACTGATATTCCTTTCTTTATCCACGATGAAGCAGCAATTAAAATTCCTCCCGAAAATCTCCCAGACTTTTTAGAAGACAACTTATTTGGTGAGTTAACAGCAATGGTATCAAATCCTGGAAGATCTAAAGTTTCATAACCCCAGATCTCCGAGATAATTAACAGATCACATTTTTCTACATTATTTAAAAAATCACGATGAATTAACTTATTTCCAAAAACAGAACTACCGAGACCATTTATATTCCAACAGCTCAGTTTTAACGAATGTGGTAGAACTGGTGAACGTGTCCTACCTATGCGCATAATTATAAACTAGGGTCTAAACCTTGATCAGAACAAAAGGGGGAAATACGACAAAAAGTGTATACAAATATATCTGTATATCTCTATATCTGTAAAATTGACAGGGCTAACCTTGTCTAATCATTTCGTAAATATTAAATAATTTCATAACTATAGAAGGATCCATACTGTGTAACGGCGGCATGGACCTTTCTCCTTTGACTGTAACATCTGCATATGATGTTCTATTTGGAATATATTCAGCACGAGGGGCCGTAATAGCGTGTTGCATATATGGCTGTGGTTGAGAGGACATCCCCGTAGTCGTGGGTTGTACATATGATCGTTGTTGTTGAGGACTAACTGAAGTAGACTGTGTATATGGTCGTTGAGGTCGAGGTGGGATGGTAGTGGGTTCTTCATAAAGTCGTGATCCGCGAGGTGGGACAGTGGTAGTTGGGACAGTGTTAGTAGGTTCTTCATAATTAGGTCGTTGTAGTCGAGGTGGAACCGATGATCGTTGTGGTCGAGTAATAGCTAGTTCATATGACTGAGGATGGGCCATAGATCTTCGATTGGTAATTCTATTGTAGATATTATCCTTAAAATTTCCAACTAGGACACCTATTCGTCTTTTTTGAATATGCTTATTGTCATGTAGCATATCAACAGTAATGTTCTCATTGTTTATAAATTGTACATTTACCGGAAGGTGAAGTTGACTAAGTCGATCGTTAAATTGCTTTCGTAAACTGTCTTTATCATCTGCTCGTATCAGAAGAGTGGATATATGAATTCTTGTGGAAGGGTACCTCTGCGAAGCAGTATCGATTAGCATCTGGAAATCGTCCACACACTTATCAATAGGTGAATGTTCTATGTCATTTGTTGCTGTATGGATTACTATGTGTGATGGGTTTCCCAGGTCTTGTGAGTGCAATGTTTGTGCGGTCCTTGATATTGTAGGACAAAATATGTGATCGACTGGTCTGTCAGGACACAATTTACTTGATTTGATGAATCTGCCATTTGAATCAGCAAGGAGGACCACATTCCCGCGGCTTGCTCGATGTCTAGGGCGTGCCTGTTGCCAATCAGCGGATTGAGATTCTTCTCTTGTAGTCTGTGAATAATTAATATCTGCGCGCGATGTCGCATTCGGCTCTTCAGTGGACATTTCATTGCGTAGGAGCGGATGGTTTATATGTTGTGTTTCAGATAAAGATGGTGTTGAATCCCAGAGAATACTATATCGGTTCTCGTGTACAGGGATTGTCAATACTTCTGCTTCTTCCGGTGCCTTTGGCTCAACTTCATGCTCTGTTCCCACTGCTTGATCACGTAGCTCAGCCCGTTTATTTGAGGATTTCAGTTATTTTTTTAGCTGGTTGATATCTGATTGCATCTTTACAGCTTCTGTTTTCAAGGAGGCGTTTTCAACCTCGAGGTCAACCACTCGTGAAGCAAGCAACTTGACCTCTGCTTTATTTGTGTTCTCTAGTTTAACTAATTTATCTTCTAGATAGCTGATCTTGTCGTTGTAAGTGCCATTTTGATGTAAGGAAAGTGTAAGATCATTGCGGATTTCTATGATCTCGGCCTCAAAAGCACACATCATCGAACGTAGGTCTGACATAGACTTTTGATTGCGAGGTGACATCCCACGGATTGAGTCGAAGGAGTTTCGCCGTTTCCGCTCGCGTTCATGAATAGATTTCGGTGTTTCTGGAGCAAGATTTTCTGTGCCGTTGGCTTGGTCATCGACTGATTCTTTTGCTAGGTCAATAACGGGGGCTATAACCTTATCACATGCGACTTTTTGCCCTTTATTCGGTCGGGTATTAACAAGAAACTTCTTTAATTGATCTGAAGTGATTTCAGCTTCAACCGAACTTGATACCCCTGTGGCGCGCTCGTCTTCAAGAAGTAATACAACCTTCTCTTTCAATCTTGGGAATTCCGATGTAGCCCAAGATTCGTAGCCAATACCTTGACACAAGACTACACCCGTAGTAAGATATACGTGAATAGTAAAAAGAAGAGATCCACTGGCAAATTCCTCTGTTAGTTTCGCGGCGTTCGTTTCCGGCTCATGTTTCTCCTCATGCGGCGCACACGCTCGAAAAATCTTTAGTTCAATGCTGTCCAGATGATGTTCATCTTTGCCATTTTCATGGTCAATCCACTTTACATTGAATTCGTCGGAATCTTTGAGGGCGTCGAAGTATTGATCCTGTAACGCTTTAACCCAGTAGAGGATATTCTCCTTGGACGTCCTGAACGCTACACAACGGGCTGTTGCCTTATATAGATCTACGTTGATTTGTTCAAAATTTAATTTCTTCTGCTTACCCGTTCTTTCAACAAACTGCTTCAAAACATACTTAAGACGTATTTCCTCCATCTGTTCTAATCAAAATCCAGAAAACAACCCTATAAAGGTTGAGTTTTATGGAAAAATCACGGACATTATGATCTTACGTCAGATCAAGGTCGGTCAATCTACGTGTGACGACATAATTATTAAACCCGCGGACAAAGGTTCCGGTACAGTAGTTATGGACAAAACTTGGTACATCAACGAATGTTACAGACAACTTAATGACACCAAATTTTACCGACAATTAAACGAAGACATAACGGCTAACATACAACAACGTATCACTGTATATGTTAACAGAATGTACAGTGACAATTTAATCAACGACAAAACCAAACAATACCTTATACAAACTGACGTTACCCCAGGACGCTTTTACATTCTACCTAAAATACACAAACCAGGTAATCCAGGACGCCCCATTGTATCATCTAACAGCCACCCTACTGAACGTATATCCCATTTTGTTGACTACCACCTTAAACCTTTAGTTGTTAAACTACCCTCTTTTGTCAAAGACACTAATGACTTTCTCAACAAACTCCTTGTCATCAATAATTTACCCGCTAACACACTACTAGTTACCCTTGATGTTTCATCACTCTACACTAACATTCCAAATAATGAAGGGATTAATGCATGTGATCACTTTTTACGTACTCGCCCCCATAAAACCATTCCTACTGGCACACTCTGTGACCTTATTCGCATGGTTCTTACCATGAATAACTTTTCTTTTAACGATAACCACTACCTTCAGATTCACGGCACAGCCATGGGTACTAGAATGGCCCCTACTTTTGCCAATCTGTTTCTTGTTTTTTTCGAAGCCAACGCCCTGGAAAACGCTCCATCTCAACCACATACTTGGCTTCGATATATCGATGATATTTTTATGATCTGGACCGAAGGTCCAGACAACCTAAAAATATTCATCGATTATCTTAATGACATTCACCCTACCATCAAATTCACCAGCTCACACTCTTCTACTAACGTACCTTTCCTTGATGTTAATGTTTCTTTAAACAATGGTAATATCGAGACTGATCTCTATTCTAAACCCACAGATAAGCACCAACATCTACTTTATTCATCTTGCCATCCTCAACATACCAAAAAAGCCATCCCTTTTAGCTTAGCCCTCCGTTTACGACGTATCTGTTCTACCGACGAAGCTTTTAAGCACCGCACTGCTGAGCTTACCACATACCTTATTAAACGCGGCTATAACCGTTCCTTTCTTGCTAGACAAATACAACGCGCTGCCGACATCCCTCGCGCTTTTGCTCTACAAACCAAAGACACACACAATTCTAACCGTATACCTTTTGTTATTACTTATAACCCATCACTTCCTCATATTTCTGAAATAATTAAGAAGAACTACAGCCTGCTACACTCCTCTGTCCGCTGCAAGAAAGTCTTTCAACACTTGCCACTTGTAGCCTTCAGACGCACCTCTAACCTCCGTGACTTACTAGTTAAAGCTAAACTCCCTTCCAACTCGACTGATACTCAGCTCCCACCAGGCTCTTTCCGCTGTGGAAAGAACTGTTCTACTTGCCCCTACATCTGTGACGGACAAACAACTTATACTTTCTTCTCTACCGGTGAAATACGCTCTATCAGAACTAATTTGACGTGTAACACAAAAAATCTAATCTACATGATTCAATGCAACCGCTGCAATTTACAATACATAGGTGAGACTAAACGACGATTGAAAGACAGATTTAACGAACATCGACGGACCGTAGACAAGTCTAATAACATATCTAAACCTACGACAGCTGCTGAACATTTTCTCTCGACACCTAATCACACTGCTAATGACATTCAACTAATCCCCATCGAAAAAATGTTCTCTATTAAATAGAGACTCAATTCGTAAGGCCAGAGAAGCTACTCTCATTACACAAGCTAGAACACTCGTACCTTATGGTCTCAACATCCGTGACGAGTCATACTAGCTGGTATATATATATAACCTCATTATCTTATTATTTCTATATTAATAGTGTCAATCATCTGTCATCTATTTCCTATATTTCGTAACCCATATTTCTAGTTAGTCACTTTCGCCAATGTAATAACATTTCTTCATATTACCTGAAGAAGGCTGGTTTGGCCAGCCGAAATATCGTTTTATAATTTTAAAATCTACGTTGTGTCGGCTTTGCTATTTTTAGTTTTATGTGTTCAGCCGATTAGATCAATCACTGATCCAACGTACACCAGCAGGATCGTCGTCCACGGTTGCTTGCATTCTATTTATTAAATACACACATAATTACTCGCTTTTTATTTTAGCAGTCAAAAATACTGTGTTTCTAAGGTCACGTCCCCACGTCTCCACGTCCCCGCGTCCCCGTCCCTACGTCGCCACGCCCCCGTCTCCCCGTCCATGTTTTACGACCATCCCATTTTTTGTGGGGTATTACGTTTAAAGTGAATAAGCCTTTTGTTCTAATTGATCGCATTTTCTTATTTATTTGAAAGGTTCACAGTGCGGTTTCGTAAAGTATTAGATGCGGAGATAAAAGACGCAACGAAGTGTGGAGTTGCTCTTGAAAGCATCTAAAATGGAACACGAGAAGAAATAATAGTGGAGGAGACGAAACTGTGGGTGAAGGGCCTTCTCAGGGAACATTCAGCTGAGTCATTAATGTTTACAATTTATTTATTTATTTTTATAATGTTAAAGTATATAGCTATATATATAGGCAAGCCTCTGAGAGGAGATCGCAATAATTAAATACGAAGAGATGCTCGCGCATAAGACGCCTCGTAACACTTTCAGCTTCAAACGAAAGCTGCACGCGCAGTCCTTGACAAATGACGTCAGCTTTTGTTGTCTGTCCAAATATTGCATATGAAAATAAGCCAATCAGATTGCGAGAAATTTGGCGGTTGTTGTAAAATATGTAATGGCAATTAATTTACGAAAATAAAAGTGCATCTGCAGGGAAATGCAATGCGTGCGTGCAGACGTAATTATATATGAAAATAAATTATGCACTTGCAGATTAATTGCACGCGAAGATGTAACGGAAATTAAAGTTGGAAATTGAATGGTTGGTTTTACGCATTACGGCAAAAAAATTACACTGATCGTTGAGACTTAGAAAATCACAGAATCCCATGAACGGAGGATTGAATGAAAAAGACAGGACGGCGTTAAAACTATACAAAATCTATCTCGAAAACTTCACGTGTTCCGCACGCTGGTTCACGGTCGGGCGGGCGGTCGTGCAAAACATGTCACTAAAATGTCACTCTCATGCTATATGTATAGTGCTTCGCTAAAATGTAAAGTTCGTATTAAGAAATAGAGTTTTGGGATGATTTGCGTCTCCTTTGCTATAATTAATTCAGTTAATTTTTTAAATAAAAGTTTATGCACACGTATTAGCTGAGTTAGATATCTTTATCGAAGTTATGAATACGTATTAGGCTGCTAATTAATAATTCATCAACCCCGGCGTTTCCCTGCTGCCTTTTAAAACCCTCCCCGTGTCGTTTAGCTACTTGATCTTTATTGGGATTTATAGTGGTATCCATGCTCGGTATCCATGCGACCTGAAAACTGAGTTTGGATTGGTTTTCACCCTCACGAATAAGTAATGATTTTACAACTAAGAATAAAATTCAAAGATTAATAGATACTCGCTTAGAAGGATCTGAGTTACCAATGGATTGGAAGTTAGCTACTCGGAGAGCTTTGTGTAAAGGGGATCCTGGGTCACGGCAAGCGGATAGAGTTTTAAATCGGATCGACCATTAGTATTTACTCTTGTTAAAGGTTTTTTAATTGTCATATGCTAAAATGGTGTTCAAGTGAACGGATTTCATCTGCCCCAAATTCACGCGAACTCGTAACTCAGTAACTGAGAGGTCCTTCTTAAAAGGAGCAATTGTTGCAATTATTTGTGAGGAGACGGCCTCGATCTCTTCGGATGATTTAAAGAATAATTATTCGTTTACTGATTTGCATATTATTAATATATACGACATGACATATCAAAATGCAATACAGTCAAATATAACGGAGACCGCCAAGAGCGAGATTGATGTACGTAAGAGCGAGAGTCCGTAATAATGGAGTTACTTTTTCAATCAATATTTTGTAGTAATTCAGTTCACCGGGACTTGATCTACTGACTATATTAGTGATCATGAAGTGTCCGAAATACAGCGAGTCCGGAAGATGAGCTAGAGTTGACTGTACAATAACTGGAATATTTTGTCCACCTGAAAAGGTTAAATGTGATGGAAACAATGAGTAAAACTTGCGCTGAAAGGCAGGATCAGCAGAATACACCTCCGCAGTATTGAATTCCCTCTATAATGATTTAGATTCTAGTTTTGAGTAGTTTCTCGATATTTTGCACAACGAAGATACAAAGACAACGAAAACTTCAATATTATTGTGCCCATCATAGCGAGTACAAAATCTAATGGATAGCCTAATACCACCATTTTGTGACCGGAGAATGACTCCTCAAATCTTCCTTTAGTTTGTCATATATATAATATTTGTAAATTATGTGCCAATGTGTGTAACCTATTCCCAGTACTAAGAAATTAAAGAAAGCATATTTACACCTTAATGAGAACACAACCTTGATGCCCCTTACCACTCTACTATAATCGGCTGCCGGATAGAACAAAATGAACAAAAAAGCACTTACTTGTCGAATATGTGAAACAGAAAGAGAAAAATCCCCTCGTTATCCAACAAGATTTCTGTGAAAGTGAGAAACCCGCCAACTGTTCTCTTTGACATAATGATTTATTTACAATTACTTTGTCTTGATTTTGCTATTTACATATTAGTATAAACAATATGATCTATATTAGAAACTTCTGGATCCAATAGGATGGGGAAACAATTATTATATGTTGTTTATCGCTATTAAAAGGTCCATTAAATGATGATATTAAAAGTGGCTCCTATGACATCATAAGATGAATCAACTCCCTCCCAAGAGAAAACTACTACAATAAAATCCCGTAGCTTTCAATTGTGACATCACAAGATAATCAATCTCGCAATTCGGGTAGCGTTTATTCTAGTTTAATTAATTTCTGCTCCTGCCTCTCAAAGAAAACTAAGTTAGACAACTGAAGTATATCAGAAATATAATTTGGGGCAAAAAGAGTTAGTGTTGTGTTGTGGCGCTACTTGCACTTTAAGCTTGGACGAAGGAGGGGGGTTGGGGGAGGGGGGTGTATGAAATTTGAAGTCAAGATCACATTAAGTTATCGTATATCTTGATAAAAATCAAATATCGGATGATGTAACAATTATCTGTTTGTAATACCCCGCATCGCTTGGAATAATTCAACTTGAAACAAATGAGTATAGAACAGAAGAGAAAATGAAGAGAAAAACTGATAACAAACGTCGATGTTTATTTAAAATCATGCCGTCTGTCCAAACCCGATTTATTCGCGACCCGGATTTTAATCGATAAAATACGGCATTTTCGATCGTGGTTTCTTCAGATGATTACAGTCACATTCAGTTGTGCATCAATCAGCGGCTTCCCCCTGGGGGCCACACCCGGGGGACCCTGGGGATTTGTCCAAATGCCCATTCAAACCTCATCTAATCCCCCTGGGTATGGGGCAGAGGAATTCCGACAAATAAAAAGGATTCCTGTGATGTACGTCACTAAAATTCCTCTAAAGAATTAGCAAGAACAGCCTTGTCCTATCGTTGTTCCAAGCGTTGAAAACTGGCATAATGACGAAGTGCGACAGTTTAACCAAAGAAGTCGTGCGCGAAATTGCGTGAAGCTAATTGAACGTCGAAGAACATCCGGGAATCGTCGAGTGGGTAAACCGCTGACGTCATATTACAAATCCCTGGGTTCAATCTCCGTGAGCAAAAGTGATGTTTCCCCCCACAACCTCGGGCAACAACCAGCTGACATATCTCGACAAGGGTGGCCCCCAGGGGGAAGCCGCTGATTGATGCATTATGAACCTTGTATTTACGGCAGCTAGTTTCGAATACAAACTATTTTCATTTTATCCCAAGTGTGCATTAGTTCGTGCGGAATCTCAAAAATATCCGATGTATTCGCTTGATTCGCTTTTATCGCACGGCGGCGATATTGCCATCCCAAGAGAATAAAAATCTTTGTTTCCCCCCGTCTAACCTCGTTCTGAAACTCCTCAATTTGAGGCTACGCGTGGAAAATCTATCGAGCCAAAATGGCCTCCGCGTGATAAGGGTGAAGAGGCCCACCCCTCCTTGGATATGCATCGTTGTATTAATGATTGACCATTGAAGGTTAGGGTGAAGTGTGGGGGAGGGGGTGGGGGTTTCTCAGAAACCGGGATTGATTCAAATGATGTTTAGAATGCAGTCAATTACGGTTGTATATCCGTCACACAAGCTTGCAATAAGTAGCGCTTTAATTACACGTGTTATGGCAAGAGCTACTTCAGGTAAAAGCTCGCGTTCTGATTGGCTGTTTTAGCGGTCGAGATTTCCCCGTAATTCCCATGGGCATTATGAGATACGTTAATGCACGGCAAACTTTGATAGCCCTAAAAACAGCTGTCATAATTTTAGAGAAAAACGAAGAGAATATTCCGAAAGTGAAATTTATTACCCTACTTAAATAGAAAGCAACGTTATAGTGAACAAAAACAACATGGCCAACGGCAAAGGCCGGTGGAGGCTCCGAACAGCCAGTAAGGAATCGAGAGATTCGTAAATAAACAGAAACGTTCCGTGAAGAAAATAGCTAGTGACATAAAAACCTTCTGTCGGTTCCTGGAGTCAATAAACAAGGAAAACGTAATATTTGCAACCTTACCTGCAGCTGACGTCGACCACCTGTTACTTTGTTAGTGTTATCCAAGTTCTTCATCGGACAGTCCCCTAATTTAGTAATTAGCAGCGAAGTATACGACTTTACGAGCCTGGAACACCGGCTTTCGTGTTTTCAGATAGTATCCAAAGATTCCTCTCTGATGAAAATTCCCCAAGGCTAGTCAATATCGTTTGGAATAAGGGCTTCGAAAAGCCACATCAATTTTTTGCTGCAAAGTGAAAATATCTTGTAGTTGTACGCAAACTGACAAAGTTCCAACTCGTCCCTCGTTGTCCACGGCAGTCCCTTTCCCGGTACTTCTGAGGAAAACAGCCAAGCGAGATTTGCTGGCTGCTAATATTGGCTTAGGATGCCACTTACAGATGTTCCAGTGATAGCCAGGTACAAATTGTTCAAGGTTCGGTAAACAGGTGGCGTCGGTGTTGATCGAGAAGACTGACTTCAGTTTGACAGATCTTTTCGTCCTTTCGCCCGTATGTTTTCTTTAGAAAAACTTATTTCGTCTCAATTCATCAACAACAAAAACAGTGTTGCCTTCAGAAATTAAATTTAGTTCTAATCATACGGGTAAATTCTTCAAAATAACATTTTTTTTGCGAAATTTACCACATTTATAGATCTTCTTACTTTAGAGCTCTTCACTTGTAACATCTAGTACCTGAAGAAGGCTGGTTTGGCCAGCCGAAATATTGTAATATTCAATATAAAGTCCTACGTTGTGTCAGCTTAGCCGTAGTCCTTGGACTTCGTATTCATTTTCATTTTGGCTGATTATATCTGACTTAGATCCAACGTAGCAACCAGCAGGATTTTCGTCCACGGTTCTTTGCCGTTTCTCAAGTTTATCTTCAAAATAACGTTGATTTGAGCCTAAGATTAGAACCTTCCACGACTGTGTTCATTTTATGGTTTGAGTCGTGAAACAAAACTCAAAAGGGCGCAAAAACTACAATCAAGACGCGCGTGCGCCAACCGGATATAAAATATAAACTTCCGGCTTTATATTTTTGTTTTTGTTTTCCAACTAAAACAGTGCCAATAAACATCTTATAACCTCGTCCGCTCGGTCTTTACGGGAAAAATCAAACCTCGGTCTTTTACGTCCGTACTGTCAAGACCTCGGTCTGATTTATTCTCGTAAAGACCTCGCTGTCGGTTAATTAGAAGTTATTATTTAGTTATGTTTGTTAAGAATATAATGACAGCGCTCTATTAGCAGTTTATATAATAGATAGTTACTAACGTGCTCACTGATTGGTGAAAAACCATGTGTTTGTGAGAGTATTTATAGACACATAGAAATTATTTACAAACCAATCGGAGCGCGCGTTACTTGGGACATGACGTCATTTCATCATCTGTACAACATGAACATCAAAATGGCGGAGTGACACATTTGCAACTGGACTTTGGTGGTTTATTTTGAAGCTGAAATTGAAAGAGAACTAAAACATTTCCGAAAAGGATAACCTAGAGGTCAAGACAATTTTTGGCGCAAATTTAAGCCAAAGGATAAGAGTAGTAGGAGAGGGACCGAATTAGCCCCCTTTTTTAGGGCGCTATGCTAATTTTTGCGGCGCGCTCATTAATTCAATGACGTCACGGTTCTATTGTCTTGGTCTCATGAATAAAGTGTGGCGCTCTCATGAATAAAATGGGGGTGAATAAATTATCTTTTGTCTGGGGTTCATGAATAAAATGTGGCGCTCTCATGAATAAAATGGGGTGAATAAATTATCTTTTGTCTTGAGCTCATGAATAAAATGTGGCGCTCATGAATAAAATGGGGGTGAATAAATTATCTTTTGTCTGGGGATCATGAATAAAGTGTGGCGCTCTCATTATCTATTGTTCCTTTGGATGAGGTCATCGATCTATTCGGGCATGTTTGGGCAAAGCCTATTGTTTGGAGCAGCTATAAAGCTAGAACCGATCGCTCCCAATTCCATTCAAAAAATTGAGTAGCAACAAGATGGAAGTGATCTACAAGCTAGGATCTCGAGCAACTTAATTTGCTATTGTCCTTAGGGATTAATGATAACTGAAGGGCTATCAATACAGTTTGATAGAAACAATAGCACTATTGTTTCGAGGAAAACTCTTGAGATGCAAATTCTTCTCTAAAACTGAACTATAATTACCATACGAATAAAAACAAACCACCAGATCAATTAAATAAAGTTTATTCAATCTCAAAAACACCAATTTACAGTTCGTTTTCCTTATCGTCGCACTCACCACTTAGTGAATTGTTTTGTTGAACATTGAAATTCGGGTGCTGTCTCGTTTGTTTGAAACTAAACAATTTAATTCAATGGACATGGTTTACTCTAAGCCTATAGATGTTTTTTTTTTTTAGTTATAAAACACACATCAAAGCATAGGGTTCACTGGGTACGCAGTAACTATTCGATGGTCGCGAATAATGTTCATCACGGGAACACTCTGTTCCGGAATAGGTTGTTTTTGGCAGTTAGCACCTTGTACAGCAGATCGTACATTGGATTGTTGCTTATAACTTTGCATTATAGAGACTAGCCTCTAAATGTACTTATTATACTCCAAAAGTTCGTACAAATTACAGTAAATTCAGCTTACGATACAATGGTGTCACAACCTGGAATTCAATTTGTGAAGACATTAAGACACTACATTCTAGAAAGTTATTTAAATCAAGTCTTACTAAACAGTTTTTGAATCAATATTAGTGCTCTCCTTATCATATTAAATTATACAATATAGATCTTCCTTTCAACTTGTACGTGTATCTGTCTGATTTAAATGTAAATAGTGACTGACCTATACTTGTATAATGTGTGTGTGTTCGTGTTTTCTTGTCTGACCAATAATACTCATATATAATTTACTACATTTTTGGGGTGCCGGACTCGATTAGTTTAATTTAAGCTACTTCTGGCATCCCAGCACTCTAATTTTAGCAAACTGTTTTTCACTGTAAATTCCTATTTGTTAAAAGAGTGTGAATAAATTGTTGTTGTTGTTGTTGTTGTTGTATTATGTATTACATTAGTGCTCTTGATAACTGAAACAGTATAGGACTTTTTATATATATATATAGGCCTTTAGGTAAGATAGAGCTACTTTAGCACTCTCAAATTAACGTTGTTAGTTTGGGCATAGTTAATAGAGTGGAATGGTTATGACCTTCTTTGTTATATGTCTTTGTTAGCTTTTTTCAACCGTGACCCTGCACAAAACACAATAGAAATTCCAATGTGTTAATCAATCAGCCAATAGAAACGTGTGAGTTCAGTCGTTCAGGGGAGGCTAATGAACTATGACCATGCACAATCTTTTGTCTTGCCCCCTTCCAACATAAATCGCAGCGCCTTTGATAGCCCCTTTGAAGTTTGCCGGATTTCATAACCATTCCACTCTATTAACTATGGTTTGGGATATGTATAGATCTTAACTGCATGCTATCGTAAACAAACTTTGCTGTTAAATGAGCTACTTCCATAGGCAGGTTTATGATTAGTTTAAATAATTGATCATCAGACATGTGACTTAATTGTGATGAATTTCTTTGCATTAAAATTTTCAAGGGTGTGGAAGAAATCCTTATTGATCATATGTTTCACATTTAATAATAAAGTGGAATTTGTGGAATCTTTATGGCAGGTGGGGCATATTCTCTCTTCTGGTTAATTGGTGTATGGACTAGTGTGCCTCCCTCTTTCGATTTGTAAACAATGATTATTTATTCTAAGTCTGGCATAGCCGGCCATCCTATGCTTGATATTCAGGAAACAACCACAAGGTACTTTTCTAATTCATAAACGGTTTTAAATGATGTGTATGTCGTAAGTTTGTTGCAATGCCAAGGATTTTTCCTTTGATCGTTATAAATTATAATGTTGTTTAACCAGTTCTGGTATTTCAATATCTCAGTTTGATTTGTGAAAACAAAATGTTTGGTAGTCGGATCCATCTTGTTGGTCAAGCCAAGTATTACCAAAACCAAGTCTATAAATTCTACTCCTTATTTTTTTTCAATACATAGGTTTCGGAGATGAAGACATTCTAGATAGATGAGTTTTGAGAGTGTAGAATGATCCTTAACTACTAATTTTGTCCAGTATTCAATACTTCTAAATGTAGATTCTAGTTTGATTGGAAATCTTCCAAGTTCAGCCCTGCACGATTGTTGGCAGATGTTTTGCTGGTACCAAGCAACATCTTACAGAATTATATATGTACATACTCTACTAGTGGATCATTCTGGTTTAAACTGTCTTTATCATCAGCTCCCCAAATTTCACTCCCATAGGGTGTTTCCACTAGGACATGTTTGACTAGTTAAATATAAAAAATCCGAAAAGACAGTGAAAACACTTAATAATAATAATGATTTAATCACAGCACTAGAGGGCAGCTGCCTCTTCGGTTCATATTTCTTTAGGGAGAGGTAGTCAGGCCAAGACTGATTGTGGATCGCTTGATGGGCACTTCTGAGTAGGTGAAATTGGGTCCTTGCTATTGTGGGGAGCCAACCCAACTTCAGCACGTCTTTCTCAGTAGAGTAGCGGTTGTTCACAAAGCTCGTGGCAGCATTTTGCACACGCTGGATTTTCTTTTGTAGATTGATGCGGGAAGGGGGTAGCATACAGTGTCATTAAAATTTAATTTGGAAAGGACAAGGCTTTCCGCTAGTTGCTTCTTTTCAAATATAACATAACCGTCTAGTGTCTAACTCGATAACCTTACGGTTTATTTAGACTCTAGGCATTTCCTTCTGTGTTACTATATTTAGTATCTTTTTGTAATAATAATAATAATAATTTAAATAAAATTCTAACTAAATATAGAAAATGTAACTGGAAAAAAATCATTGTGAAATGTGAAATAAAGTATTGTATATTGTATTATGGGGTCATGTTCCGTATTTTACGCAGAATTGACATGACTCCGTAACACGACCAGACCATTGCTTTAGGTGGTCTGGCCATTTAAGGTTTTCATTGAGCCAAGCTGTGCCCAAGAGCTTGAATTGTTTTACTCTTTCCAAAGTCTGACCTTTTACAGTAAGAGATGGTATGACCTCACTGAGACCATGTATCCTCGACATCTGTTGTGTCGTTACTAGCATCTGCTTAGTCTTCTTACCATTTGTTAGTACGAGGGCAAACATAGTACTGCTCATCTTGTGTGCACAGGCACTAAGGTCCTTAGGAGCACTATGATCGTATAACGTTGTGTCGTCAGCCGTGTACTGGAAGCATGAGTAATCGTAATCTTTCTGTAGATAATTAACATATAGGTTAAAGAGGACGGGACCTAAAATTTACCTTGGGCACACCAAATAGCACATCTGCTAAATCAGACTGTTTATCGTTAACTTGAACAAACTGCTTCCAAGAAGTTAGATAACTAAGAACCCAGTTTATGGGACGTACTTGAAAAACCAATGGCATGCAGCTCCTTCGACACCATTGAGTTGTCAACAGTGTTGAATGCTTTAGAGAAGTCGGTTGAAGTTCACCGAGTTAAACATGCAAAGTGTTTTCATAAGGAATTATTCTTGCGGCTTAAACTTCTTATATTCAAGAGAGACAACAATATGTTTGTATGGGGGGATACTCTTCTCCAATGCTACCTCTAGTCGCTGGTGTCCCTCAAGGGTCTGTGCTTGGGCCGTTGCTATTTCTTGTGTTTATTAACGACTTGCCCCTTGAGTTCGGGGAAGTAACTACTGATATTTACGCTGATGATACCACTATTACTGCCGCTGCGGATTGGTCTAGGTCTTCAGAGCTAAGTTCAACTATGAACTTGGCCATGGAATCTATCACAAACTGGACTTCAGAGAACAGATTGTCCATTAACCAATCTAAGACTAAATCTGTATTGTTTGGCAGCAAGCGGATTCGATCGAAGATGCCACCCGTCAACCAGAAAATTAACATCACGCTGCCTGGTTCAGACACGCCTATCTCTCAGGTCAAGTCTCAAAAGCTTCTTGGAGTCACTCTTGACCAAGAACTAACATTCGACGACCACGTGTAAAAGTTTGGGGAAGAAGCTCTCAAAAAGGATAGGGCTACTCAAAAGAATTAAGAACTTCCTCCCACACGAGGAAAGAGTGAACTTTTATACCGCAACAATTAAACCGGTATTAATGTACGGTAGCTCTGTTTGGACTTTGTGTTGTAGATCTAATTTAGATTCTATTCTTAAATTACAAAAACGTGCTGCAAAAGTAATTTTGAATGCAGATAACCGCGCACGATCCGTTCCTCTTTTCAATAAACTTAAATGGCTTCCGTTTTACGAGGAAGCTAAGATCAACAGACACTGTATTTTACTCAAGAGACTGTACGGAAATCTGCCTGAATATATGGACGAGATATTAATTAGAAATAGTGATATTCATCAACGAACTACTCGATATAACGAAGTCAATTTTATATGTCCTCGGTATAAGTTTGAAACAGAAGCTGGTCGATCTTTCACAGTACGAAGCATAAAAGAATGGAACTCCCTGCCTTTAGAAGTTAGAAAATTGCCATCCGTCAACTCTCTCAAATCTGCTCTTTTTAAAAAAGCTTTAGAAGACCAGTCTCAGCTAGACCATTTTTAATCCTTGTATATTATCATTATCGTATCTTATATCTATATGTGTAGTTTCCGGCTTAAATTCTAAATTAGGTATTATCAATTAGTTCATTGTATATTAAGCAAATCAGATTATTTTAGCGTATATAATTCTAGGCTCTACTGTTAGTAGAACTTTAATGTATACTTTTATCCATATTTTAATATTTGATATATTTATACTTAGGTAAACCTTCAGAGGGCCACAAGTTTATCAGTTTGTAACTGTTTAGTGTCACCCTCGTTAAATAAAGTCTTATTATTATTATTATTATTATTATAACACCCAAAATCACAGCCAAGTTATACTACCTTGAGATGGTATAACTTGTACTGCCGCATGCCGCGACAAATCACTGCACATGAACTGACAAACACCTGTCAAAGCAAGCATTTAGCAGATCTTTTGCATTGCATGTGTCGCTTCTTAGAATCGCCAGAGCGCAACAGTTACCGGGGTACCCACTTCTCTATGGTAATCGCTTGTATTTTGCTTCATAAGTTGTGGGCCAACGAGGCCGCAAATCAAATCAAATGTTTCCCTGCTTACTCTGAAATGCCCACGCCACAAATGGTCTTGATAATTGTCGACCAAAAGGTGCTCAAAACCAGAACTGTGGTCTTGGATATACCCAGACTGATTATCGTCTTCTGCGATTACCTCCGTTCTATTGCTGTATTGCGAGAAAATATAATTAATGCTGCTATTCTTCTTCGACTCATTTGAAGAGACATTGATCACAATTTTTGTAAAAATCGCCTTCGTTTTCGCATAAATACAGCAAGAATTAAAAGCAGAGCGGTAATCACGAATGCTTGCTCTCCCGCCATTTTTTCGAATGCTGCGGTTGGTAATTAGAACCACTTATCTTACAGACACCTCAAATTTCACGGCACGTTGTACTAGTATAAATCGGTCTGTAAACAAACACCTCAAGGAATGTTATACCAGAAAAATGCCCTAGTGAAAACACACCCATATAGTAAAATCTGTTTAATTAGCGCATCAAATTATTAGTTTTATCAGTGGATAGTTTTATATTTGACCTGAAATGAACACTGCTTTCTTTCCTTTTAATTAATTAAAGTGCCTTTAACGAAACTTTCTTTAGCTCCTGCATGTTTTGCTAATCTGTTTCCGAATGTGTTTAAGGTGAGACCAAGATATGTATACATTTTAGTATTGTCTAATTTATCGTCTTTAAAATAAAAGCTGTACACTGTAGTTATTCATTCTTTTTCCGTTATTATTGAATATCATTACTTTAGTTTTTGCAATATGAACTTCTAGTTAATTAAGTCTGTTATAACAGTATTCTTCAAGAGACTTTAGTTGGGCTTGCAAGCCATTAGAGATTTTTGACAGCAGAACTAGGTCGTCTACATATAGAAGGCAATTTATATTTGTACTGCCCATAATGCAACACAGTCTTCAGCTGATTAAGTTTGCCTGGGAGGTCACTAATGAATAAATTAAATAGTGTTGGGCTAAGCATGCAGCCTTGTTTGACACCAATGTAACATCTAAATTTCTCTGTTAACACATTTCCTACCTTCACTGTAGAGAAATCATTTGAGTACATATTGTATCGTGGTCTCAGGGAGACTAAAGAGGGACAACTCTGGTTCTGGTTCTGTAGTTTACTGCACGTACGTTCCCCGCTCAAAGTACAAAGAAAAGCGAACGCATGGTCAAGGTCAAAGATGACGTCACATGACCGGAAGTAACATTGCAGCTCAGATATCGTTACATCTTCCCTTCTTTATCGGAACTCATAAAACAACTAAAATGGAACTAAATGTCACTGTCCTATTTAAATGAATAATCAATCGAGTAATGTCCGTTAGTTCTATCACTGAAAGCGTATTGGAGGTCTTACAACCCTTCCACTCCGCGTAGTCGTCACAGGTGAATCCGGCTTGCTCTCTTTGGGTGAAGCTGGCGTTTGTTTGCTCGGCTTCTCTGTGGTGTCTCCCGTAGGTGGCATGTGCTGTTGCTCGTTGCTCGCAACTTGGGATGGGGAAGTGGGTTGCGGTGGTGGTTTGTCACTCGGGTTTGCGCTAGCTGAGGAGGATGGTGCCCTACGAGGCTGTGGTAGCTCTAATTCCTCACGGGGGTGCATCACCTCGCGTGTACGCCGTAAGTGCCTTCTGTTTCGCCTGTACACTCTGCCGTCCTCTGTTCGCACGTGGTAGGACCTAATGTCCACCTTTCCCTCTACTCTAGCCTGTAGCCACTCTTTACCCTTTCCTACAGACCTCTGCGGTTGTAAACGTACAATGTCTCCTGGACGAAGCTCTTCTAGCTCTTTTGCACCTTTGTTGTAGTTGATGCTTTGCTTTGCCTTCTGTAGTTTAAGTTTCTGCTCTACATCTTCTGGTATTTTCGGCTTCAGGAGTCGGTTAGATGTCGGTAGCAATGTCTTTGTTCTTCTGCCGAAGATTCTCTGCACTGGAGATGTGTTTAGTGTTTCGGTAGGAGTGTTTCTCCAGTCTAGTAGAGCCAATTGTGGATCACTCTTTGTCACGAGGGCCTTCCTCATCAGCCTCTTTGCTGTCTTGACAGCGTTTTCTACCTTTCCATTGGACTGTGCGTAGGTTGGGGAGCTTGTCAAGTGCTCAAAACCGTACAAACTGGCGAAGTCTTGGAAGTCAGCTGATGCAAATGGTTGCCCATTGTCTGAGATCACTTGGTCTGGAATGCCGTGCCCGGCCAAGTGAGTCTTAACCTTCCGTATAACTTCCTTTGCGGTCTTCGTGTTCAATTTGTCGATCTCGAAGAAGCTTGAGTAGTAGTCAACTGTAACAACAAATTCTTTACCCTCGAGTTCAAACATATCAATTCCTACCTTATCCCAAGGTCTCGACGGGATTTCGTGACAGATCAGTGGCTCTTTGCCTTGCTCTGCTGGGTGGCTATTGCAGACTTCACACTTGGCAACATATTCTTCAACATCTTTATTCATACCAGGCCAGTAGAGAACTTCTCTTGCTCTGCGCAAACACCCTTGGATGCCTATGTGACTTGCGTGTATCTTCACTAGCATGTCATCTCTTATACCTGCTGGGATGACTAGCCTCTCACCTTTGAAAACTAGCCCGTTTTGCAGTGAGAGCTCATCTCTAAAGGGGAAATAATCCTTGATGCTAACTGCAATGTCTTCATTTGACGCTGGCCAACCCTTCCTGATGGTTGTTTTAAGCTCTCTTAAAACGGCATCGATTTCTGTGGCCTTCTGGATCGCAGCTTGAGTTTCTTCAGTAACGGGAAGGTATTGTATCATATTGATACTCTCTGTATCTCTCTCCGTATCTCCTCTCAATTCTTCCAGATAGACTACGTCTTCTGTTTCTGCTCTGCTGGCACTGTTGCGCATTGGGAACGCTCTACTAAGAGTGTCTGCTAAGACCATTTCTGATCCTTTCTTGTATGTGACTTTCAGGTCAAATTTCTGCAGTCTCAGCAGCATACGTTGGAGTCGCTTTGGTGTGCTAATCAGGCTCTTCTTGTAAATACTCTCAAGTGGTTTATGGTCTGTTTGTACATGGACTGGTCGACCATACACGCATTGCTCGAAGCGCTCTACCCCAAACACGATCGCCAGCATCTCTTTTTCTATTTGAGCGTAGTTGGTCTCTGTTTCTGTCATTGATCGTGAAGCGTAGGCTACTGGTTGCCCGTTTTGCATTAGGCAGGCTCCCAGGCCTCTCTCGGACGCGTCACACTGGAGTTCGACGTTGTCTTTGGGGTCAAAGAATTTTAGGACTGGGGCTTCCGAGATTATCGTCTTGACTGCTTCGAAACTCCGTCCTTGCACTTTTTCCTCCCAGCGGAACTGATTCTCCTCCTTCAGAAGGTCTCTCATTGGGGCTGTGGCCTAGGACAGGTTGGGTGCGAAACGCTGCAGGTAGTTTACCATTCCCAGTAGTCTCTTTACATCTTGTTTGCTTTCAGGAGTTGGATCAGGTTTCAGACCTTCCTCAGATATCACGTGACCCATGAACTTCACTTCTTGGCGGCGGAGCTTTAGCTTCTCTTTGTTTAGCTTGATGCCCTTAGCGCGGCAACGCTCCAACAGCTCCCTTAGCTTTGCGTCATGGTTTGTCAGGGCCTCGGCGTGCGTCTCGCCTACACCGAAAATGAGGATGTCATCAAAGATTGGCATCACTCCATCTAGACCCTCTAAGGCGTGTTCGAGCCTTCTCTGGAACTCCTCTGGGGCGGGTGAGATTCCAAACGGCATGCGGGTCCACCTGTATCTGCCCCACGGGGTACCGAATGTGGTGAGGTAGCTGCTCTCCTCCTCGAGCTGGACGTGCCAAAACCCGTTCTTTGCATCAACCACGCTGAATACTTTAGCCTTCGTCAGTTGTGCTAGCAGATCGTCGATCACCGGTAAAGGGTAGTGGTTTCTCTTCAGCGCTTTGTTTAAGGGCTTGGGGTCAATACACCTCAAGCATGTTAAGGCCTGGTTCAGGGGTCAATTTTTTGGTAAAAACTGTTTTCCTTATTTCAGCACAGCCTAGTATGGTAAGTACGCCAAATTTCTCACGATAATAGGTATCGTCATTCTTGACTACCTTAAGTGGTCTGTGTGTAGTAAAACGTGTCACGTGGTCAGGCACGTGACTTAGAACACGAAATCAGTAAATCAAAAACGCGGCTCCGAGTTTAAAACAGCTAGGATGATGAGTGGATATGTTTAGTTAAGGTTGAAACCTTTTACCTAAATCAACTTAGAAAAGATGACTACAATGTTTCGTTAACGAGTAATTAAGGCGAACATATGCAAAATAGGTCACGTGACTTTTTGTACCCTTAATATCTCCTTATCTTTACATGATAGTCATGTTTTCTAAGCGTGATCGGAAACACTGCGGGAGGAGTAATGTTTTAGCAGGGTTACTTTATATTCATATGTTATCGTCGCAGCCGCATTTCACTTAAACGATTTTATATAATTATGACGTCATCGATCACGTGATACGACAGCCATCCACTTAACAAATTAAGGAAGTTGATATTAGTATTACGGTGTAATTAGTTTTTGTTTAAACTGTTTTTTCTGTCAGAAAACATTTTTTAACGTACATCTATTTTCCCTTAAATGAACCAGGCCTTAACATGCTTGAGACAGCCGTATTTTTCCGTTGCTTTTTTTCACTACAACCATCGACGAAATCCAGTCAGTGGGGACCTCGACTGGTACCAAGACTCCTTTATCTACTAGCCGATCTATCTCAATTTTCAGGGGCTCTTTTACTGCAAACGGGACTTTCTCACGGGAAGCGCGACAGGGGTTACCGATTTGTCAATTTCGAGCTGGAGCTTTTCGTCTAATTTCCCTTCTCCCGTGAACACATCTTTGAACTCGCTGACTATATCAGACTGTGCTAAAGTCGTGTCGGTCACAGACACGATATTGTCAGAGTTAACAGTTATGAGATGAAACTGTTGGATAGCCTGCACGCCTAGTATTGCCATGTGCCCCTCAGCAACAACGACATATTCCGCCAAAAGGACTTGATCGTTCTTAGGATTCCGAGTCTTAACTTTCACGGATCCTAGGGTGTTCAGCTCTGATTTGTTTAACATTACGAGGGTGGTATCGGTTTTCTGCAGTTGGGTGAGCTTTGGGTCATTGAACACTTTCTGGTACAGATCTACTGGGAGAATATTGACTGTTGCGCCGCAATCAAGTTGGAATTTTACTGTCTCATCTCTCACACGCATGTTTGCAAAGATCTTTTTGCGACAATTCTTAGCACTCAATGAGCCCACAGATTCCACACTGAATAGATAATCATCACTATCATCTGACTCTTGAACGCTCTCTATACTATGCACTGGCTTTTTCTTTTGCTGTTTGCTAGCACTTTGACACACTGGCGAGCCAGCGAAATGGTTATTTTTGCCACAGTCATTGCATTGTTGCTGCCATGCTGGACATAGCTCCTTTTTTCTGGGATGGGTCTTGTGGCAAAATTTACATTTAATCGGTGCGGGAGATTGGCTTTGGACATATTTTCGATGCGGGCTGCCTGTGGTCATCGTGCTGATCTCTTCGTTCTGGGTCATTTCCTTTAATTGCTTTGCTGTGGTTTCATTCGCGCGACACATATCAATGCATTTATTCAGTGTAAGTTTGTTCTCAGTGAGCAGTTTTTTGCGAGTGCTGTTATCTCTAATTCCCACAACAATTCTATCACGGATCATGCTATCCTTGAGCTCTCCAAAGTTGCATGTTTTGGCTAGTGACCGTAGGGTTGTGAGATAAGAATCGAACGACTCACCAGATTCTTGATCCTTCCTATTAAACATATACCTCTCGTAGGTTTCGTTCGTCTCTCCCACGCAGTAGACCTCTAGCAGCTCCATCACCCTTTTGATGTCTGTCTTTTCCTCCTCGCTCTGGAAGGGCAGACCATCGTAGATTTCCAACACATCGGGGCCGATACACGTCAGCAAGGTTGCTGTTCGGAGCTCGTTGTTTTGGTCTCGAAGCCTCGTGGCGATTTCGTAGTTGTTCCATAAACGCTTGAACCTTTTCCAGTTGACTGCCAAGTTTCCTTTTAACTCTAACTTCGACGGCAACGGAATGATGGACTGTATACACTGAGCAGGAATCGCTTGAGCTTGTGCTGGCTGAGACGAGCCTGTCGAGCTGGAAGACACTGGTGGATCGCTCGGCATGATTCCTGAAACAAAAACTCACAAAACAACACACTTTTGCTCTTAATTTCCACCCAAGAGTTATCAATGAAGAGTAAATCTGTTCCTTAGGCGTGTGTTACGATTCTGACACCATGTATCGTGGTCTCAGGGAGACTAAAGAGGGACAACTCTGGTTCTGGTTCTGTAGTTTACTGCACGTACGTTCCCCGCTCAAAGTACAAAGAAAAGCGAACGCATGGTCAAGGTCAAAGATGACGTCACATGACCGGAAGTAACATTGCAGCTCAGATATCGTTACACATATCATTAAACGTGCCACTGATTCCTGCTTGCTTTATCTTGGAGAACAGTTTTTCCCTAGATATATGCTTTCAAACGCTTTTTTGAAATCAATGAAACAGGAGAACAGCATATTATTTTTCTTTTTGGGTCTGCTTTCTATGTATTTATCTTTAAGGGATTTTAGGACAAAAATACTACCACTGTGGAGTGGTGTTTTCTCAAACCACCCTTTTCTTTTTTTAAGATTCCATTTTTAAAGACCCTGTGGTCCCATGGTGCTTTGCGCCAATGTTATGATTAGTTTGTTTATCAACGGCCGCATAAATTAAAGGCCAGATTTTAGGCGAACTAAAATGCTCTCGATTGTTTATAAGTTTCATAAAAGAAGTACCCATATACTTTGGATAACGAATTTCATAATTTCTACCGGATTAGAAACCCAATCGAGCCCACGAATTTTCTCCGGATGCTTCGAATATGATTTTAACAGTATTCGGCAGGAAGCCAGTTGTTCCGTGTCTTTAGATTCTAATTAGGTTTACGAGTGCGACTTTTCACAACTCTACAAGCAAACACATACTCTTGCTACCTTGTTTTCATGTTTCCAGTATTGCTTAGCTGTATTTGAAGATCTCTACTTTCCTTGCGAATGATATATTTTGAGTGTAAAATGAAATGTCGACTCGTTACTTCGCTGTGAGTTTGACTCGAGTGCGAGAACAGCTGCATGAACTCGGCAGATTGGACTTTGACCCGCGATCGTAGTTTTGGTAGCAAGACTTTCTGGACCTACTGGAGGATGAAAAAAAAGGTTAAGGACATTGCTTTCTCTGCTAATAAAAGTGCAAAACATATACAGATACGTCGTAACACCTCAGTGGAGCTTAGCCATGCGAAATTATAATTACGAATGATCTTGATGCCAGAAGTGGTTGCATGCTTTGTGCTTTGTATTTCCAACGAAGCCCGACGGTCCATTAGTGCAGCAAATCCCCGGGAAACTCACGTAGTAGTCCTTTTGAACCACAAGTGTTCTCTTGTAGATCTAGAGAAAGTAAAATGTGGACTTCTGAAGGATTATTTGTCGAGTCGCTTCGCCTCGCTGTCTCGGTCCTTTCTCCGGAATTCCTCTACTCGCCACTCTAGAAATATTCGAACTAAAGTTTCATTTAAAAAATAATATATTCAAAAGTTAAGATAAAAGAAAGTCAGTTAAGCATATATACCTATGAATAATTACACGATGGCCCAAACTAGGGATGGATTTCGAAAGATTCGAGAGTCACATAACAACAACGACGATCTTTCTGATTTTTGTAGCCTACGGAAATGATTTGCGCGCGCAAAGCACCATGGGCTCGGACACAGGGTCTTTAATAGACCAGTTCGCGGTTAATTCCGACATTTTGAAAGGGGTGCAGCAAACATGGCGCAAAATACAGTGTTTGTATGGGAATCCGATGCCGATGAAATCCGTAAAATTGAATGTCTGAAATATTCTTCAGATACAAACTTAAGGTACCAGGTAAAAGATTAACTGATCGAAATTTGAAGGATGTAGCTATGCTGGGAAGCATTCAATCATGTTTTCAATTTTCTATACATTGTCTGTAAATTTTCCTGCAGACTTTCATTCATTTTTACAGACAAATGTATGGAAAACTGAAAACACGATTGAACGCTTCCCAGCACAGCTACATCCTTCAAATTTCGATCAGTTAATCTTTCACCTGGTAGTACCTTAAAATCTGAAATATTCTTCAGATACAAACTTATTTGGCATCGGATTCCCATACAAACACTGTATTTTGTGCCATGTTTGCACCTCTTTCAAAATGTTGGAATTAACCGCGAACTGGTCAGACTATTAAATACTCATTTAAGTAATACTCCGGCTAAGAACAGGAGCACTAAACGGCAAGGATTGTAAAAAATGTGTTAATAATTATTCTGTTATTCTCTCTCGTAATTTCATTGGTTGATACTTGTACATTCAATAGAAACCCATCGAAATAATACATTATCGTTCACAATTTTTTGATGTTTCGATTTAGTTTTGATCAAACTACTTGTGGTCTGATTTCAGAGTAAATCGTTATTGGGAAAGTTCTCAAATTTGTGATTCAAATTTATTTTGTCTTCCCCCTTTCTGATTGGCTGGATGGTGATTTCTTTCAGTTTTCACAGCAAAAATGACCAACAGCATAGAGTTCCCTTTATGTTTAGTTTATAACTTTGACTGGCAGGACATCTCACACAGCACTTAAGGCATATTCCAACAAAATCGATATTGGAATTGCTCATTGCTGCACCCTATTGTCTTGTGCTCCAGCGAACCATTACTCAACCTATGATTAAGAATTGTTGTAAAGAGTTTACCAAGGACTGAGATTAAGGTGATGCCCCTATAATTATTCATAATGATCCGAACGGTCTCCCTTTTTGTTAAACTGTCTTAACCATGTTTTAAAATTTCATTGAGAGTGTTATCATGACCGGATGATTTGTTGTTCTTTAGTCTTTTTATGGTGTTGCTAATCTTGTTAATTAATCTCATAATCTAATGGCCCTTATCTTGTGGAGCAATTAGGAATACTGGGTTCCTACTTCCACAACATTTTGTTTTTTAAATTTAAGTGACTGTGGAATTCAGTTTATTTCCACAGGGCAACACTGTTTTTCCTGTTTTTACGTATAATATTTATGTTGAAAATACTTTTTAATTTCCCCCAGTTTCTTTGGGCTTTTGAAATTCAGTTCTTTTAGACTCGTATTGGTTGCGTGGGCTTTCCTTTTTTACATAATTTTTTGAAACGCTGCTCTTTTATAAATAAGTTCCTCCTCAGTTCATCATCATCTGGATTATTACAAATTCGGTGCCCAAGTGATTTTAGATTCTCCTTTTCTGTACTACATTAATCATCAAACCAGCATGGCTTTGGATTTCCCAGTCTTAGATGATATAAATGGTGGCAGGAGCCCATTACCAGGAGCGTTCCTCTGTTATGGGTTGGGTCCCCAGCACAGGAGTAGATGAGGCTATTTTTAGATTCGAAATTCCCGCGAAAAGAGGTTGCCGCCATGTTGGTGTCCTTAAACAATAGATTCCTCGTTAGCTTCTTTTGTTGGGGCACCAACATGGCCGCCATGCCCTTTGTCATTTGAATCTCTGGGGATTGAGTGAAAACCAGCAATTCGAATTCCCGCGTTGAAAGTGAGAAGAATGATAATGAATAATAATGAGAAGTGACGTTAGCTATCTGATTGGCTAAGAATAGCCTACCTTTGTTCTTTTTCGCGCGAAACGCAATGCTAAAAATAGCCTCATCTACCTCTGTGCTGGGGTACAGACACAGTGGGGAAGATGGACGCTCCTGGTAATGGGCTCCTGATGGTGTTTTTTTTTGGGGGGGGGGGGGGGGTGGGGGGGCTAATCAATTATGTGCAAGGGTGGGCCAATGATAATTTTGCATAATGATTTCCAGCGATATCAATGCAGGGGGCAGGGTTAGTCCACAAAATACTACTCAGCATGTTTAATTAGCTAGGGGTTATGTGATATATTGCCCTGAAGGAACAATAGAAAACTGAGCCATGTGAAAATAAGCTAAATAAATATATTATTGACGGTTTGAACTAAATAAGGAGCAAAATACATAAAATTGTGATAAATAATAAATTTACATTTGGGCCTCATAAAAATACTCCTGAAGCTGTAGAACATTCAAAACGTTATAGAAATCACTCGCTGCTATGCGGCTTGCGATACCTGCACTCTTTTTTCATGTTCTACAGCTCCAGTCGTATTTTTGTCAGAGTACAGACCACAAGAAACCCTGTTCTATGTCGTAACGATGACGTCAGCGATCCCGTGATTTTAAGTACATAACCGTATCTCCTCACTTCTTTAAATGCCAGGTGGCTCAAACTGTGACAGGCATGGTATTGGGTTCCCATACATCACTTAGTGGTGTCGTAACGATAACGACATCGGTCATGTGGTTCTACACAGGCTATCACAACAGCAATAATAACCTTAAATCGAACATTTCCACGTTTACCCTTGAGAACACACTAAAATACACTATACAACCACGAGTTCACCATTGCAGCACTATGTGGGCCGAAAGCCCGTGACTGCAAGCGAGAAAAAAAATTGTACAGCGGATTCTCAAAAGTTAATTTAATTTGGGAAATACTTCTCTTATATTTGCAATTTTTGAAAGCTTGCTGTTTAGTTCGTATTTATCCAAACATTCTCAAACTCGGTAAACCTACTAATTTTAGTGTGGGGTTAATTTCGGTCCCAGTCCCTTCCTCAACTCCGAAACGGCTAATAAGAAAATCAATCAGGCCAAGCAACCAATGAAATGGTGCGTAAATACTGAATAAATCACCTAGCTCCTTCTCAGGACCTCTAGCGTGCAAACACCTTAGTGAGAAGCGTCACAATCCTCAAGTTAAAAAGTTCAAATATATTTACGTTCGCATATGGCGCCAGAATCCAACTCAGAGGTCCAGTTCCTTTTCAAAGTTTAAGGGAAGGATTTACGTTGAACCTTTGCTGTTTTACAGCCATTGCTTTTGACTTGCAACCAAATCTTTTGAATGACTTTGCTCACAATCACCCAGCCCTTTTCCTGTCAAAAACCCAGAACGCTCCCACCAGGCTGTGCCGCGCAACAATGACTTGTGTTCAGTATTTTACAAGAAGCTCCACTCCCGGCGTAGCCAATCGATGAAATCGATAACAATCGGTCAATTTATCGATTGATATCGGAAATTGATGGACAATCGATGAAACAAAAGTTTGTGACCTTATGGATTGCCCTTAATCACCATTGATTGTTATCGATTGTCCAATAATTGATCGATTGCTCTATATAACTGATCGATTGCCGATGGCCAAATGAGAACGAAAGTCCTAGTTTGGCGAGAGCTTTTACAGCTTGTTATTACAGATTGATATTAAATTCTATAGAACTCACGCTGAAGTGATTTGGGAGTTTTTATTATATATTTGAACATTAACACAACGTTACATGAGGCTGATTAGCTCAAATATCGATGCCAAATTCGCCAGAAGAGAAGACTTTGCTGTGCCTGATTCAATACTGCTACCGTCCGATGAGAAACCAACCTGTGCCAATTTTTTATCAACTAACTTGACAATATGCTGCTCTGAGCGTACCACGTCGACTTCGGGAACACCCCCTTCTTTACTCGTCAACCACGTACTCGTAGGAACCTTTCTGTTCCTCATTCTTTCGTTCTCCGTTCTAACCTCTTTCAGTTTGTAAATGCTATTTTCCAACTCCAATCGATCTTTCCAAGGCAGCGTTTTTAAAGATAGCTTGCCAAGCAGCATCCATGACAACGCCTTTCCCATGGGGATCACAAGCTCAATTCATTCGTTAATGAGTATCATATCAGCACGTGACTGTATCCTGCAAAGGACCTATTGCGCTCGTGATCCAATGGCTTTTTACTGCATGGCAAACAAACTTCAAAAAAAGAAAGAAAGATGGACAATTGGAGGTGGAAAATAGCATTCAAAGGCCGGTTTTGCTAATAACACTACCGATCTCGTACAAATACTTTAAATAAATGAAGTCAGATTATTTTGCCATCCAGTACAATCACGTAATACTCCAGTTTCGTATTCGAAAATTACCGCTGAATGCAAGGACTACAGACGCATGTGCTCAAGCTTAGCCTCATTCTGAAGTTAAACATTCATAAATACCAGCGGTGGGCTTTTTACAACTCTGTGTATTGTTGTAGTTTCGCGTTTTGCACCTTTTCGCTGGTATTTATGAATGTTTAACTTCAGAATGAGGCTAAGCCTGAGTACATGCGTCTGTAGTCCTTGCATTCAGCGGTAATTTTCGAATACGAAACTGGACCATTGCATTCCTGCAAAAGGCCCATTGTACTGTTTTCTCCAGTTTGTTTGTTCTTGTGATCCAATCAAATAACAGAGGTGCAGTGCGGTGACAGTAGTCTTTCTCTACCACTCGGTACTATGAAATCTGCTTTAGAACTGGCATAATGGCAGAAGCAGTAATCCACTTGTCAGGAAATTATCTTGAAAAGAATTAGCGATCACAAGAATGTTCAGAACGTTTGGCCAGTAGAAGATTAAGAGTTTCGTCATTTTGCAGCATTCGCACACCATATCATGTATTATACGTTAAATTTCTGTTCTCACTCTTAAATGTACGTTAGAATAGAATTCCTAACTAAACAGAAAGCGGTCTTCTTGGTTTGTATATTATTTGCAAACCTCACCTATCAATCAGGCATATGGTAGAGATAGCTATTCCATACCCTCAAGAAGTCTGGTTCAAAGAAATAATGCACGAGCCTTCTTTAGAATGTTTCTTATTGTTGATGGAAACTCCCGGACAAGACGTTTTTCCAATAACATTAAAAAAATAAAAATATTATGGTTAATAATGTTGATCGTTGAATGTACTAGATATTTGACCATATATGGAAGAATTTTAGTCGCTTTGTTACCATATTTAGAAACGCTCGATCAGCAATCCATAAGCCTACTCCAAAACAAGTAAATATTCTCCCAATATTCAGTTCACTTCTTAACGATCAAAACCTCTAAATTTCATACATAGCGAACTTTAAATATTTTATTTTTTTTAGAAGTTTTAATATGGCTCAATTTTTATTGATTCCTAACCAGTAAACCAATCTATCATTTCAGCATACTTTGGATTGAGAGCTGAGAGCTACAAACTATTAACTTCACCTGATCGAAACCCATGGACTGAGAACCCATATGGACGGATACAAAATGGATGAAATGAGCCAAGAACAACACGGAAAGCAGGTGGAAATCTCATTAATATACACGACTTTCATAATGGCCGCCTCCTAATTTGCATATGCGATTTCCCGTTTCGGTAGTTTATCTACATGTATAGAAAATATGAACATTGCCATGTGAAAGAGCATGTCGACATTAGTGAACTTGTGAAAGTTGAGTGATGTAGCTTAAAAAGCAATGAAGTTACAGCCAGTTGAAATTAGAGACATTTGTATGAGAAAAACAACGGAAGCCTTACTAGCCTCGCTTTCATGTTTTTCTGCATTAGAAATGCTCATAGCTCAACAGCAATTCTCCACATTGCTCTAAAACTCAAAACAATTACTAGTTTTAGTGTGATCTTCCATGTGGTAGGATTAGTTTTCCTCTACAGATTGGTCTTCAAAATTATGCAAATTAGGAGGCGGCCATTATGAAAGTCGTGTATAGGGTACAGGTATATTGCTAGTCATGAGTTGTATTTTTAAATGTAGGATTAGCGGTGATGTGGTTTCTAAAACTCAAAATTAGTGAGCCACCCGTGTATAGGATTTGCATTAGTTCATATATATATAGGAAGAATGGAGAAGCATGACTTGTTTAGTGATATAGCCCTAAAAACTATTAGTGACTAGCTCTAAATACCATAAATTCAGTGAGCACCCTTTGTTGACAGTTAGGATTTTGGATTCGCAACTCGCAACTTCATGACTAGCATATTTACCACATTCATTAATATATTAATATCCTGTGTTATCAGTACGAAACTACTGTAACTACATGTAGGGCACACCGCGGCAAAACGGTATGCTCCGCTGGCCAAAAGAACGAAGGCGCTGCTATCAAATACAAATTACCGAGGGTTTCAACTTTTTTAGTAAATAATTTTATAACTTAGTAAACTCACAGTGAATTACAAATTAAGAAAACTTCAACCTGTTAAAGTCTTAGGCTTAGCTTTTAAGTAGTTTTCTTATTTTTTGACAAAACAGTTCACATATAGATACTTTTAAGCAGAAATTCTAAAATTACGGGTATGCCTGTTGTTTCATTTCAGTTTTCGCGGGAAACTGGGGGCGGCCGCGCGCCGACAAGAAATAGCAAATACGCATGCGCGTAACGTTTTGCCGCGGTGTGCATGTACGGGTGCTTACCATTACGCGAACCGACTGGTCTGATCGGCATGTTCTTAAATGGGACGCGTTCCATTTAAAGTGCCTATGAACCTTATTATTTTATTTTAGATATCAATTCTACATCAAGTGAATAGTAGAATGGTACAATATATCTTGCTTTGAATGCTGTGCCGCTGAGTTTAAGGAGGTTTTAATACCCAAAATGCTAATTACATGACGTCAGGGGAGGCATCAATTATTATACATTTTTTTGTTACAATTAAACAAAATTTTCAAATTATCAGTGTTATACCCATGGTTGAAATAAAATCTGTTTTCCTATATCAGTAGAAAGGCCCATTCACAACCACTAAGAAGTGATGTAATTAGCATTTTGGATATTAAAATCTCCTTAACTCAGCGGCAAGCATTCAAAGCAAAATATATTTTACCATTCAACAATTCACTTGATTTAGAATTGATATCTAAAATAAAAATTAATTGTTCATAGGCACTTTAAGAACTGGCCTGATTTCGTTCGCGTAATTGGAAAGCGTCCAAGGTAAGCACTTTCCAAGGTTATGAAACAAGATGGGGTCCTCCACAGTTTTCAAACCAATCAGCTTACAGTCGAACTAAGAAGTTGGGGGTGCATGGGTGGTGTGTACTATAAATGAGAGCCCGTTACAGAAACGCATTCAGGATTCTCTCCAGTGTTGTGCGAATATTGCGAAACGTTGGTCTCCCTTCTGGTTTAATCTCCCAGCATGCTTTCATGACGTCATACACATCTGAAGGACAGCCATCCGGGGATTCCATTCGGTAGCCTTTTTCTACTTTGGTCACTACATCTGAAAGTGGCTGTAATGAAGATACGAACAATATGTACTTTAGCGCTGTATACGACGTTCAGCAGCATCAACGAAAACTTTTTTGCTAACAGCTTCGATCGAAGGATGAACTAAGCTGTTTTCTGTTTTCTTTACAGCTCCAGTGTGTTAAAAACACCTCTTCGTCTCACAAGACTTATCACTATAGGCTACATGTATGGTGCTCTTCACCACACATAACTTACCACTCTAGGGTATGGTACTCTTCCAAACGAGAACAACTCCCACAGGAATATGCCGTAGCTCCACACGTCTGATTTGGTGGAAAATTTCTGACAAATGAAAAAACAGTAGTACATTTGTGCTTGGAATTCCTGAAGAGTAAAGTGGTAATGAACTAATGCTGTATTTAACAAATAAAGAAGCCTTAGCTCGGCTTGTGCTTTAACATTTCTCTCATGTTCTCAAATGCCCATCGTGTTTTATGATAGTATAAAACATGGATTTAAAGCTTCTTTATCTGTTTTATAATATCGATTTACGCGCGCGATGAAAGGAAACCGCCAGTTGAAAACTATATAACACGGCTAACCATGTTATATACTCTGATAAAACATGGCTTCTTAGCCAATCAGAGCGCGCGTACTATCGTATCTATATTATAAATAGAAATATTGTACAACATTCAACATCAGAGTATCATCATGGTACTGCGCATGTATCGAGTAATAGGCCTTTTGCATCAATTGATCACGTGACGATTTTCCCATATCAACGCCTTGTGTGGAGGGCAAGCCATTCTAACTTTCCTTGACAACAGAGAGAGCGTGGGAGACGCGAACGTGAAACCTCAATACTAAAAGGTCTGCCGGTTCCTTTGTTATTCGTTTTCAGCTCAAATTTATCATAACTATTTAGCTTTAAATCTTAAAGTTCAGTGTTAGAGGATTTTAAGAGCCGTAAGACGATCAGAAATAGCTTTCTGAAGCCAAAACCGAACCGGACTCTGCGAATACTCGCAACATGATGGCGGCCTCAACAGACGGTAGAACTGAGCTGACTTCGGGAATGTACTTTTCTTCCACGCTTTAAATCGTTTTTATGTTCTAGAAAAATTATCTGATGACAGGAGATGTATCTATTTAATACTCTACCATAGCCGATGAGATGCTAGGAGACGCTGGTGTTGTATAAACTGGAACGCGCTACCACTGTTGTGTGCCACAAATATGCAGTGGTGATTCACGCTATAACGATGGACTTTCCTTTCATCGCAAAAATTCCCCGGTAAAGACATGGGATTAAGGTCTCAGTGGATCACCAAAATACGAAGTAACGAGGGGCTTTATTTCAAGATTACAGACTCTAGTGTTGCTGGTGATTTGAAAAAAAAAGAGAACCTGTCACATAGGAAAACCAGCTACTCAACAACCTATAATATCAGGTTGTTATTCGTACATCAGTTTATAATATCTCTGTAGCCTGTAACGCGTTCAGATACATCATTCTCCTGTCATCACATAATTTTTCTAGAACATAAAGACGGATTTAAAGCGTGGAAGAAAAGTACATTTCCGAAGTCGGCTTCTTACCGGCGCCAGCTGTTGTCTCATGTTGCGAGTAACTCGCAGAGTCCGGTTCGGTTTTGGCTTCAGAAAGCTATTTCTGATCGTCTTACGGCTCTTAAAATCCTCTAACACTGAACTTTAAGATTTAAAGCTAAATAGTTATGATAAATTTGAGCTGAAAACGAATAACAAAGGAACCGGCAGAACTTTTAGTATTGAGGTTTCACGTTCGCGTCTCCCACGCTCTCTCTGTTATCCAGGAATGTCAGAATGGCTTGCCCTCCACACAAGGCGTTGCTATGGGAAAATCGTCACGTGATCAATTGATGCAAAAGGCCTATTGTCGGTTGTGGCTGTTAATTGAATGCTTGATTGAAAGGATTTTCAATATTTTCTCTGGAGACTGTTTGTAGTCATTTTTGCATATTTGCTTTGATTTTAAGCATCCCACATGGCCTAGAGGTTCCTTAGTTCCTATCAAAATCGCTGTTTCCGGGCCGGAACGCGAATGTAAAGATTAGTACCGCTGCATAGCCCTTTAATGAGCCATAACAATGTTGCCTACGAAAGAAAGTATGAAAGATTTTACAACCGATTTTAGTGTTACGTGCATCGACACATCATTTGACATGCTTTGTAACCAGGCTCACTTCTTTGAGGTTTTTGGGGTACAGAATCAAATAATTTAGGTTTTTTCACATTCGAATATACTAGACAGACTTCACTAACATACACTGCCGTCCAGAATTGGCGAAAATTTGCGTCGAAAAAACACTGCCTATGCACGTAACACTGAAATGGGTTGTAAGGAAACACCTCCCATAACTGTTGAGTAGCATATATATGGACATAGAGGCCTTCCCATAATCCTTTGCGTAGCAACTATCAAATTTCGTGGTGATCGGAACACTAGCTTTGACTTCCCTGTATTTCTGGCAAATATTTCATATTAAAAGCGTAAGAAAAATGGGAAAACATGCAGACCAATTACCTGTGAGTTGAGTGCAAAGTTTTCAATATTTTAGTTAGTGCGCACTGCTGATGCAATCTGATCACGGTATTTGAGCGCGCGATTGAATAAACTAAATATTACTTATTTCTCCCCTTGGTTTTTTGAAATAATTAACAATAAACACTGCTCGTACGTACTGTTTCACGAAATGCTTCACGAAATATCGGCATGTGTACTGTATATCCAGTGAACGCGCCATTTTGTGAATGGTATCAACAGACCGTAAACAATATGCATTTTCAACGGATTTGTAAACCTCTTAAACCTGGAGCCATTTGGAGCCCTTTGTATAAATTAGAAACTTAAGTTATTTTTGTCACTGCTCATGCTAATTTCCAGGTAAGGTTTGTAGTTAAAGTGCATATGAAGCGAAAATTAAGTTGATCTAATTTTAAGATGCTTTCGAAATGAGGAATAATGACATTTTCCGTTTGTCAATATCTCATCTCGTTTCAGAGATATTCAGATTTTTGTAATATGCAAATGAGATGACCTATGACGTCACGTTGGTTGCACAGCCTGGAGACAAATCACAAAATGAAGAATATCTCTACAAGTATTGAATAAAAACTATTGAAACTTTGCACATATGTGGTACTATGGAAAATACACATTGTGCAAATTATGTTGCTATGGAAATACTCTTGCCCCATGATTCCTCTACAAATAACACAAACTTCCCTAATTTTTCCTTTGTCAAACACATTTTCTTTGGTGTGGATCCCAAATAAGATTTGGAACAATATACATGTAGGCATTGTATGCGAGTAGTTTAAGCAACTTATTTTGTGTAACAAGGAGAGTGTTCAAGGTGATAGGTGCATGGGGCCATAACAGTTTCCATAATTTGCGTGTACTTTGCATAGTGCCATACATGTGCAAAGTTTCAGTAATTTGTATCCAATATTTGCAGATATTCTTCATTTTGTTATTTTTCTTCATGCTGTGCAACCAACGTGACGTCATAGGTCATCTCATTTGCATATTACAAAAACCTGAATATCTCTGAAAAGAGATGAGATATTGACAAATGCAAAATGTCATTATTCCTCATTTCGAAAGCATTTTAAAATTAGATCAACTTAATTTTCGCTTCCTATGCACTTTAACTTCTTTCAGGGTAATATTTACGACTTGAGTTCGCGGGAAATCTTTCCCAAACAACATCTCGAGAAAAGTGCTCGATAAATATGCTCAGATTGTATGAGTGAGTATTAAAGTTAGAAAGTATATTTCTGATCTTCTTGAATCCATCTGTAGTTGGAAATGACAAAACTCGCGGAAAACTTCAAGTGGCAAATAGCGCAAGTGTTGATGGGAAATGCGACAGCATTTAAAACCTTTAACATGTCAAAATACTCTGGTACATTGAGGTAAAGGTAGAGGGCATTGTACCAACCTGTTCCTTCAGTGCTTCAGGTGCTGTCCATTTGATGGGGAACTTCCCGCCCTCCAGGATAACATTAGCGTCCCTGGCGAGACCGAAATCTGAAACCTAAATAAAAGAACGTTTCATTTGCTAATGTGCAAGAGCCACTGTTTGACATTTATCATGTTTGAGGGCAATCCTCTCTTCTGTCCTCAAACCTTTATCGAGACCTTGAGTAAAGCAAGTATAACAGGGTTTGCTATGTTCTGTACTCTCACAAAACATTCCTGAATCGCAGTTAGGAGTATATAACACTGTTCTATTTGTTAATCAAGATGGCGATTTCTGCTCGGTCTGAATCACACTCCCTGTCCTTTGTTGAAGAGAGTGCGTTTGAGCGTATGTAAATGTGTTCTAAACAAAATATTGATAATAATGATAATAATAAAAAATCCGTAACAAGCCATCTTCTTCCCACCCTGTTCTCTTCATTACATTGACTGAAAGAAATGTTTATTTTTCGAAATGTTTCATGTATGAATATTAGTAGAGCAAAAACGTTTCATGAATACTAAGAAATGTGGTGTAGATGAGAAAACTACGGTGTCAAATAAAGTTAATGCGATTCAGAACGGTTGTCATCCCAGCTATAAGCTCTCCCGGTGTCCCAGGGAATTTGTCCCCATCCCCCCCCCCCCCCCCCCAATGCTATTCATACACGGATTTAGTTTATGGCTGTTCAGTATAAAGAAACTTTTTTCAACTGCAATTTTTTTAAATTTCAATTGCAATAGATTGAAACAACTGACAAAGTTAAAACTAACATTTACTGCTTCTTGAATGTTTCTGTGAATTAATTCAAACCCTTACGCTAATTGGTGACTAGAGTTCACAGGTGAACATGCAAGGCCTGTATTTATCAAAATACAATAGCTTCCCCCTATATTTCTTGAAATCTAAGTTTATTTCTCCAGTTTGTAGGGGGGGGGGGGGGGGGGGGGAATAAAATTCCTGAAGGGGAGGTATATTTCCTAGGAAATTCCTTGGGACACCAGAATTAAGTGTCCTTGATTATAATTCCCCCCCCCCAAAAAAAACACCTTACAATATTGTATAAAGCCAGGGCTTATAATTGGTATTTTACGATCATAATAATACATGTAGACTAAAGTGAACTTGTTCATTTTAGCCATACATGTATATATTATACATTTGCTGATGGTAGAAGTTTAATATATCTTACTTTAGCTGTGCAGTCTTCATGGATTAAAACATTTCTAGCAGCAAGATCCCTGTCGATAAAAGGTCAAGAGAGGTCACATGAGCATGTTGACCACCAATGACACAAGCATGTATGTGTGTAGTACTATCATTGGACAATAAACATTACTGAACATTCTACTAGCAACAGTTGTGGGTGGTCATAATATTTTACTCTCATTTCTAAAAATCTGCTATTTTGGGAGTGAGCCTAATTTTCAGCCTTGTTTCTATTTCCAGGTTCAGACAGTGTCATCAATACTGCTAAGGAGTTTGTTTTTCGTTCAAACTCAATAACACTTTATCTCGTATTACAGTCAATGCAAATAAATACAACTGAATGACTTTATATGTCATGGTGTTGTGCATGCATGGAGTCATTGTTCGATTGGTGGCTGTTAATTGGTGACAAAGTGTTAAACTCTCCACCACTCTCCATTTTAATGATTGGATTAAAATGATATCCAATATTTTCCTTGTAGACTCTCAATACACAGTTTGTTAGTCAGTTTTTCATATCCTTGCTTTGATTTTAAACAATATCCCATGTGTGAGGTTTGTCAGTTCATATGAAAATCACTAGAAATAGCTAGTAGTGTATGAGCAAGCACCCACCTACAGTATGAACATAGTTAGGTGTATAAGGTACTCAAGGTATGACTACATGTACAATGTGTACAATAGTGTATAAAGGTACTCAAGGTATGACTACATGTACAGTATGTACAAAAGTGTATAAAGGTACTCAAGGTATGACTACATGTACAGTATGTACAAAAGTGTATAAAGGTACTCAAAGTATGACTACATGTACAGTATGTACAAAAGTGTATGAAGGTACTCAAGGTATGACTACATGTACAGTATGTACAAAAGTGTATAAAGGTACTCAAGGTATGACTACATGTACAGTATGTACAATAGTGTATAAAGGTACTCAAGGTATGACTACATGTACAGTATGTACAAAAGTGTATGAACAAGCACTCACATATGAATGTACAATAGTGTATGAACAAACACTCACCTATGAACACAGGTGTATAAGGTACTCAAGGTATGACTACAAGTACAATGTGTACAATAGTGTATGAACAAGCACTCACCTATGAACACAGGTGTATAAGGTACTCAAGGTATGACTACAAGTACAATGTGTACAATAGTGTATGAACAAGCACTCACCTATGAACACAGGTGTATAAGGTACTCAAGGTATGACTACAAGTACAATGTGTACAATAGTGTATGAACAAGCACTCACCTATGAACACAGGTGTATAAGGTACTCAAGGTATGACTACAAGTACAATGTGTACAATAGTGTATGAACAAGCACTCACCTATGAACACAGGTGTATAAGGTACTCAAGGTATGACTACAAGTACAATGTGTACAATAGTGTATGAGCAAGCACTCACCTATGAACAAAATTTTTTGATTCCAAGTATTCCATCGCAGCTGCAACATCCCTGGAAAGAGACATGGATCACAAGGTAGATCGCCAGGGAAACTAATGCAGAAGCATCGCAACTATTTTCATCAGACAGCAATTAATTATATAAAAAATCGCTGTAGGGTTGTGTGCACAGTGTAGTGATTTAAGGTCCATTTAAATGCTACGATTTGTTGGTCCGATGTCCGGCCCAACTCATCAGCCCAATTAATTTACCCGATTCGAAAACGTTGAAAATGAGTCTTCGTTTAGGGATAATGCTAGTTTCTGTTTTGAAAGTTCCCTCTTATTCCTATCAAGATAGTCTGAGTTAGTTTGTCGTGAAGTCATATATTTTATCCATTCAGATCTCTTTTTCCTCAAAGGAGCTGGAGCCTTTCTTTCCTTTGGTGTCATTTCATTGTCCACTGCCATCTTGAAAATATTTTCAATATCGCTGTTAACAGCCGAGGGCAATTTCTTTGAGAAAATCGGACCGATTCAACGAAAAGCTGTTGCAGCCAAGAAATATCAAGAATTAGTATATACCACACCAGCGAATATCACTTTTTGCGCGCTCTGATTGGCTACTCAAACGGTGAACATGATTTCATATTCACCTCCGAGTGAAGCAGTGATCACCTCGCGCGAGTTGTTGTCCATTTGACAGAAAATAAAATACTATTTGGTGCTGGCTTACATTCACCTGCAGTGTGGTATATACTAAAACAATTATTCACCTCAGTGTCGGTGAGTAGTGGTAGATATTTACCTCGCCGAAGCAGCTCGGTAAATATCCACCACAACTCACCTCCATTTTACTGCCTCACTGGTTAGCTCAGTTGGTAGAGCATGGTCTAGAGTGTGGGAGATCAGCGGTTCGAATCCCGGCCGCGTCCTTGGGCAGGGACGTTTAAAAGCTGTTGGCCTTGTCTCCTACTTCTAATCAGTATTTGAAGGGGATGTGAAAGAACCTATTGTACTACTCGAAAAAGAGCAGGGGATTGTCACCCGGTACAGCAGCCTGGCCATTGTATCAACCACACCCTCAACATTGTAAACTGCGTGGCAGCTATTGGCGGGATATGTCAGTAATATGTAAAGCACCATGAGACTGTGGTGATATGGCGCTATAGAAATATGGCCATTATTATTATATTTCGGTGAATAATTGCTAAATATTCTACCATTCAACTACATGTACATGTATTCACTTGATGTACATGTAGAATGGATATTTGTGACAACAATACGTTAAGTGCACTTTAACGAACGGAACTACAGTCCCTGTCAAACGTTGTACAACCGTATGCGGTATCGCGTGTCGCTTGGTAAAATGTTTCTTCGGTAGCCACATGCGCTAAGTTTTGTTCGGTAAATACATGTACTTTTAGACTGAATGTATTTTACCGTATGTGGTTGAGGGACCGTATGTATTATACCGTACTGTACATGGTTGAGTGTCCAAATTCGTTACACCACATACAGTGGAATACATTTTACCATCTCAGGTAAACACGTGGCACATGTGAAAAACATTTCACAGGGACTGTACATACACAATGTACATGTATAGCATTCAATATTTGGTTATTATCACCTCGGGAGCCGGGGTGGTGCAGTGGTTAAGCACTTTGCCTCTCACCTCAGTGACCCGGGTTCAATTCCCGTTCGTGGTGCAATATGTGAGTTGAGTTTGTTGGTATCTCGCCCTTGCTCCGAGGGTTTTTCTCTGGATTTTCCAGTTTTCCTCCCTCTCGGCTAAAACCAACATGCTAAATTCCAATTCGATTAGTGGATTAGCCAGGTCCCGACTTTGATCAGCCCCTTGGTTGTTTCAGGTCTCGTTAGAAATTCAGAGTCACGAAACATTTCTTTAGGTAATTCGAAGTGGGTAGTAAAATTTGTGACCTAAATTAATTATACATCATGAGAAAGCCCTCTTTCTCCAAAAAAAAAAAGTTTTTCTCAAAGTTAAATTCGAGCTCTGTAAGCAAATTAAAACTGATATATTTGCCGATTGGTCCACAAAATGTTATTACTAGGCTTCATGTATTTGCTTACAATGTACATGTATCTACCATTTGGATAATGTACCTTGCAAATCCTGCAAGATCTTTTTGTCCAATAACAGTTCGCCCTCTGGATCGCAAATAGTCTATTAAACTTCCCTGTTGAAAAAATTAGTAAATAAAATATTGTTATTAAGGTGGAATGATTAATCATTCCTTCAATCCATACATTTATTATACGACTATGACATAATTTTACCATACAGTATTACATGTAGGCCAAAAAATGGACTGATATGCCAGAATATTACCCACTAGATTGTTGTATTACCCGCTAGTAAACCATTATTAACAGGTTTACTACACGACCGTACTTTGTTCAAAGCAGAAATGGTCGAGGAGAATCACATACAAACATTCAAGTGTTGCATGATAAATCTCTTATTACATGATTTTTCAGGTACATGTACATGTAACACGAGCTGACATTTTATTCATGGATTTGCAACTAGTACAATATCAGCCCGTATTACATTAAAACCATCTAATAAGATGTATCTACTCCAAAAACCCGTCATTTTCTTTAAAAAAATCAGCAACTGTTACTATCAGTCTTCGTAAGGCAGTTCAATTTAATGTACATGTACCTACATGTAATTTGGACTGTCACCTGACACACGAGAACCAATGACATTTCAGAATGAAAACAAAGAAATCCGACTTTGTAGAAGCCTAAGCCAATCAGGATCAGACCATGATACAAAGAAAACCAACTTCCGAGAATGAGCAAAGAGCAGACAAGAATGGTATTTTACTTTATAGCGGGAAAGTGGGCATTGAAAAAATCGAGCTCTCAAGTGAAGGGGAAAGCTAGTTGGAATTTATACGTGTACATTTGTAACTCAAATTCTAAATGGTACCTCTCTCACGCTTGGAGGCAACAGAAACACTGGTCATTATGCTGTAACGGCGGACACTCAGTCAGAACATGAACTGAGTTCTCGACTTGAACTGCAAGAAATATTGGGTCCAATGGTAAAGGTCAATATAAAGAAATCTCTGGAGCTACATGCATTGGATTTGAGCTGGGATTTTGTTGTCGAGATTAACTAAGATTGGAGGTGAGATTTAGGGCTAGATTATTTGCTGGTTTTGATTTCACATAAGAGATCATTGTTACACGACTTTATTTTCGAAATATATTTATTACAAAACAGACATAAATAAATAAATAAATATTCTATTTGTTATAGCAGGCTGTGTATTACAGCTTACAGCTGGTGGGGGCCTGCTTTTACTCCTCACACACTCCCCACTACATTAACTGTTTTGGACACACTACACTCGACTCACGGTTGATTTTTACAGAGGGAGGAACACCGGAGAAAAACCCTCAAATGCAGATAAGGAATCAAGAACAAACCTAATCACATATGGTACCCAAGCCGAGAATCGAACCCGGGACCGCAGCGGTGAGAGGCGAATGTTTTACCACTGCGCCAACCTGCATCCCCATTATAAAGTATGTGTCCGTGTGAATTCAAATCGCGGCTTCTAGCCGAAAAACTTCCTACTCGGACAGCTGGATCATCGAGCTGTCATGTTAGCATAGCACGCAAACAGCACAAATAACTTTCAAGAGATAAATTGGAAGCTTTGAAGTGTCGAATTAGCTCGCCAAAAGCCGATCTTAATGTGAATTTCCACTGTTTTGCGTGTGTAACAGTACAGGCTTGTATTTCTCCTACAAGCGCATCCAAATTCAGCAGATGTTCCGTATTTTACACGCAAAAAACATTTGATGTAAAACTCTGCAGCCTCAGATAGTTTACAAACCGCGAAATCATGAATACGTGTAAGTTTATATTTCACTTCAGGAGACGGTGCCAAGCTTTGTTGATTCTCCTCTGAATTTGATCTGCTGTTGGGAAGTTTCAATCCTTTGAAGATGCAACCATGTACTGCTTCATTTCAATAACTGAAGAATACCCTCATCTCACATTTCAATATCGCGAATGTTTCCAGTTGAAACGCTATTGTATTCTGAACGCTGCTGATTGGGTGAGGCTTCTGCAAAGTCGGATTTCTTTGTTTTCATTCTGAAATGTCATTGGTTCTCATGTCTCGGGTGGCCCGGTTGAAGTCGTCATACTGTAAGCTTGTCTGTTCCCACACTGCGGCAAAACGTCAGGCGCATGCGCCTTGGATGACCCAGCGCGCGTGCGTCCGCCCAGTTTCCCGCCGAAACTAAAAGAAAACACAGACAATCACCCCTGTTTCTACTTTTAAGTACGTATACGTATTTACGTGAAATGTTTCGCGAAAAATAAGAAAACTACTTAAAAAAGAAGCCTAAGACTTTAACAGGTTGAAGTTTTCTTAATTTGTAATTCACTGTTAGTTTACTAAGTTATAAAACTATTTACTAAACAGTACTAATGAAGCCCTCGGTAATTTGTATTTGATAGCAGAGACTTCGTTCTTTCGGCCAGCGGAGCATACCATTTTGCCGCGGTGTGGTCTGTACCTACATGTAGGTCTGCATTGGCGAGGAAGATAAACACTGGCATAATCGCTCGAATTACAAATGTAGGGTCACACACTCACAAAATGCAACTAGATTTGACAACTCCCAACTGTTGCTAGGAAATTGTGAACTGTTTGTTGTTGCTAATGGTATTTTCCTCTCATTTCAAGCCTTGAATGTTTGTTAACCACCGTGAAAAGTGAATAGCTAGCTACATTGTAGCACCTGATGTTACGAGTGCTATCCCTTCATCAGAATGAACAAGGGAATCATTGGATGGGAAAATGGTTAATAAAGTGTAGAGGACTACTACTGAGAAACATGTACCATGGAATATGAATTTGGTATTGAAAAAGATGACAAATAATTACGGTATAGATGTATGTACATGCATGCATGCACTCTATCATCTTTTATAATAAAATTATAACCCAAATAGTGTGAGCGCTCTGATTGGCTTATGCCGGTAAACACATAGAAATCGGTCGTAGTTATATCATAAAAGCAATACACCACACATTTCAATGTGTTTACTGGCGAAATAAAGCACTTGGGATGTTGGGAGAACACTTGGAATGCTTAAAATCATACACCTTTGGCTTGTGATTTTCAAGCATTTCTTGTGTTCTCCCAACATCCCGCATGCTTTATTTCGCCAGTAAACACATTGAAATGTGTGGTCTATTGCTTATTAAGTAAATCATTCTATAATCTGAGATCAATACACCCATTGTATATATGGCATCCAATTTGAATAACCATTGTTTAGGAATCTTTAGTCTCACATTCATGTGAAAACACCTTTGTATGGCAACGTGAACATGAAGCTAAAATCTCCAGGACAATACCTATTTAAATTGGACACCATTTATGTCTATTAATAAAGCTTACCTTTCCACAATACTCTGTTACAATGTAAGTAGGTTTACCATCTAATGACACACCAAGCAATTGTACAAGATTCTGGTGACTTAATGTACTGGGAATGAGAAGAAAAGGAGTACTTTCAATTGTTATAGATTTGGCATGTACATTATTTTATATAATTATGTATTAACTCTGCATTAGGCGCTGGGTCCATGTTAAAGGTATACATTGTACCGTGGTATTATGGTCAAGGTATACATTGTACTGTGGTATTATGGTCAAGGTATACATTGTACCGTGGTATTATGGTCAAGGTATACATTGTACTGTGGTATTATGGTCAAGGTATACATTGTACCGTGGTATTATGGTCAAGGTATACATCGTACCGTGGTATTATGGTCAAAGTATACATTGTACTGTGGTATTATGGTCAAGGTATACATTGTACGGTGGTATTATGGTCATCCTAATTGAAGTGCTCAGTTAAACTCTTGAATGTTACATTTAAAGGTCAAACTTAAGGTAAATCAAGAATTTGCAAACAATTATAAAATTATACCACCGGCATAGCACACGTAATTAATTAGCAATTACAATACAGTGTAGATTGTACAGTCATGTTCAGGAGGCTTATTCTGTTTCTCTAGCTCCTATCGATGTTAGCCTTGGTACATTTTGTAGGTTAACATGTTTACAAGAGAGGATGATCATGTTGATATACATACATGTAGCCCAGATTATGCAGATTATGTAGCATGTAGCAAATCCATAACTTTTTCATCTTTGGCTCATCTCTCTGGCTTTTTTAAAATTATAGTACTTATTTTAGCGGTCAGTTAATCTGCTTTTGAGTTCTTTTTGTAATTTAAGATCCGTTTCCGTTCTTCTTTTGTTTGAAAGTTGTTAAGATGATTGTCTCTTGTACATTTGCTAACCCCCCACCTCGAATAGCATTTGCTAAATGTGGGTGGGTTAGATTCTTTGTAATGTAATTGGTAAATTGAAATAAAAGTGAAAGTGAAGAGGAACATCAATGACCAGGCCCTGAACTACATGTATACATGTACTTGCTCCAAGTTGAACTTGCTGAGTCACTGGGTAAGCAATTACTGGGTCAAAAATCGAGCATGAGAATCGAAGAGAGAGGCGAGTTCGACTTGTTTCACTAAGTCTTGCAGGAAATTGAATCAGGAGATTATGTTTAGGTGCAAAAACATGTTTCAGGGGCGGAGCTTACATTTCGTGCCTTTGACAAACTCTTTCTGAGTACTACATGTACATGTACTGGCTCTTCCCAGTAAACTGCGACACCCCAAGTTTTTTTACGGCCCACATGATGTGAATATTCTGTACCACGGATTACTGTTTGGTATACCGCCAGGTAGATTTCTTGTCGGCGGCAGTTGTAGTCTTTTGTAGACCAGTTTTGACTGCCTTGTCGATTTCAAAGTCTAGAAATCGCTGGGAAAAATTTGCTTCTCGCTCTTCTTTGAGTTCTGGAGTTTATTATTAAACGTACATGATTGTATTTGAAGAACCACATAACGTGGCTTAAGTTTTAAGGTAACTGGAGGAAATATTTTGCCAATTCATCTGAGATATTTTAAGATTTAAGATGGTACATGTAGTTCATATTTTAAGATCTCATTGTCAGTCGTTCTGCGGTTTTGAAATGTCAAACTTGTGTACAATGTGTCATTCTACTGTCTAGAACGAGGCATTCTTTGTCTACAATGTAGAACAACACGCCGCTTTTCTCACGCCGCCACACAAAAATTTCTACCGGCGGTATGCCAAACAGTGATCACGTGGTACAGACTATTCACATCACGGGGGCCGTAAAAAAACTTGGGGTGTCGCAGTTTACACCACATCCACGGTCGACTGACTTGACATGTCAACATACAATGCCCGAATAATTGATGCTTTGTGATTGGGCAAATCTTAGTATGTCATAAGCCACGCCTCCGGTTGAAAATCAACCAGTAAAGTTGAAGTGCTGCAAGTTGGAAAAGTCCTTCGTGCGGGGGGCTAAGGACTTTGAGAAAGTCTAACCCTGACCTAATCTACCTTACATGTAAGTTAAGGTACAGACTGTAGTACTATTACCTAAGATAATAGATTATTTATTTACGTTATTTGCATTAGTCTTGCAAGGAATTGTAGTCATAACTTAAGCTGTGATGTTTCATGGATTCCCCCTTTCCCATAACATAATATACATCCCATGTACAAGTACAAAAAACTCACGTCATAACAGAAGCCTCAGTTAAGAACTGCTGTGCTGCACGCGTGTCATCCTTAAGACTTTTAAGTGCCACCTGTCTCCCTCTATATTCACCTAACAGAACATCTGGTGACAATACAGAGAACTCAGTAAGAACTCAAGTACATTACAGCTAATAATGTACATGTACACCTATTGGATTCACCCAAGCCCAGTATGGAAAAATATGACTCCAATCTTGGGCAAGACTGAAGGTCAATTCTAATTTTATATTAAAAGTTGAGACTTAAAGACCCGTAGATAAGCCGCACCCAGCGTTTTGAAGCTTAAATTTAGGAAAATGTTTTTTTTGTCCAAGTTCATAAACGCTTGTACTTGATGCCAAACTTCTTCACAAAAAAAATATATTTTGTTGGAGTTCATAAATGCTCGTACTTGAAGCAAAACTTCATCAGATTGTCATAAGAATTAATAGCCAACACCAAATAGTTATTTTATTTTGTCAAATGGACAAAAACTTGCACGAGGTGATTGCTGCTTCGCTCAGAGGTGAATATGAAATGGGCCGCGTCAGGCAAAAAGGGCCGGGACGACATAATATGTATACTAAATGTATTTTGAAATTGCACCATGTTTTTTATACTTGTGGTGTGATTACAATATGCATCACGAGCGCCACATTGTGCTACTAACAAGTAGTGTTGATTTGAATCATGAAATTGACCAGTGAAATCGAAGACAAAATTTACGATATTTTTACACGAGGGTGTGATCACAATTTTAGCAGGCGCAAATGATTCCTTATCATCAGATGATTGTTTCAAGGTGTTAAACTTACTGTACGGGGGAGTAGAATCACTGCAGAAAAAAAAATTGGGAAAAAAAAGTGATATCTTGTTTGTCTTATTTACTTTTTACTCTTTCACGCCAGCAGGTATAAATGAATGTCATACATCAAAATCATCCCCTCTGACAGGATTCCTAACTTTTGTGGTCGTATTTGTGATCGGGCCCTAATGCATCAAAATCATGTAAATTTCACCCCTGATTTTTGTTGTCAATTATTTTCTTGAAACTGACATTTATTGTTAGGAATTAAATGTAGTGCTAGTTCTCGTCAAGAATACAATACAATCTTCAACCTGTTATTAGGAACACTGTTGTAGGAATTATTTAACTTGAATGTCGACTGGGCCCTTTTTGCCTGACGTGGCTCAAATTATATTCACAGTTTGAGTAGCCAATCTGAGAGCACGAAAAGTGATATTCACTGGACAGGTGTGGTTAATTTTTCGCGTGTTATGGACCAAGAACGAAGCTGCCACATTAAAAAAATGGATTGATCAGTATACAATCAGTAAATACCTACTGAATTACTGTCCTATTGATCTAATCCAAGCTAGGACAATTGACAGATGGTATAAAACAAAATCCCTGTATGATAGGAACATTATTGCCAGCAAACAGTTATTTGCAGGTTGATCAACCAATCAGAATGTGAGATTGGAATGAGTCGAATTCTACTAAATAATCTACATTTATATGGTAATCACCACAAGCGAACTGGCAAGTAATATTACTACAGTTCTTACCTCCAAATTCTCCTTTTCCAATAGGTTCTATGATCTTCAGTTCTACTCTTTTAATTGCCCAGCCCTCTGCAAATACGAGGACATTAAGTGCAAGTTTGACCACCCATTAATTTGACGTACAAATGCAGATGTACAGTACATGTCCAGTCTTTAGAGGATTCACCACTTTACAGGACAATCAAGACAGGTTAGAGCAGTGTTTGATTGAGTGTCGAAAGTAATAAGTGATTGCTTTGGTTTTGCGTTTGCTTAGCTTTACTATTGGCTGTGAAAAATGTTTTGTAATTATCAGCCAATCAAGTTCTAGGCAATCAATTTTCATTTTAGTGAGCATTATCCACGATTGCCTTTACTTTTCTTCATGACTGGTTTAAGTAAACCAAATCATGGATAATTATTACTTCAGTTTGTGATTGGTTCATTGCATCTTTACTTGCTCGTGATTGGCTCATTGCTTTTTTACTTGCTTGTGATTGGCTCATTGTGTTTTTACTTGCTCGTCATTGGTTCATTGCGTTTTCACTTGTTCCCGTGATTGGCTCTGTAATTACTTTGATTTTGGTTTTACGACACTCAATAGAAAACCACTCTATTGGACCAATGAAAGCAAAGTGTGTTTTAAAAATACAACATAATGATTGGTGATACAGTTACTCGGTAACATTGAAATGGTTTCCCTTTATTTTTGTCCTTCTGATCTGACTAATCAAATCACAGTAAAGGTTACAGTACAGTATGGTTACAGTATTAAAGCAGCGTTAGAAGATAAAGGAAATTAAAGCTTGCCCTTCAGGCAAGCTTCAACCTTATCCCACTTAAGCCCATGGGTCTTTCAAGCTTGCCCGAATTTTAATTGGATTGGATTGGATAACTTTTGTTACGGTTGTTCCATCAGGTAATTTACAAATTTTTAAATCCAATGAATTATCTAAAATAAATTACGGGTATGTCTAAATAAAAAAAAACAATAACTTACAATAAATTTAAATGATAATTATAATACCTGTATTTACATAAATCATAAAATAAATCCTGCTTTACATGTACGTGGATGCCATGAATTAGTAATTTCAGAAGTCATAGCAGCATAATTTGTCTTTTAGCATGTTAAGGGATTCCGATTGGCGAATATCAAGGAGCAGGCTGTTCCACAATTGTGCACCGCTATAGCTAAAACTTCTTTTAAGATTAGTGCGCAGATGTGGAATAGGCAGCTTATTAGTAAGATCGCGTAGTGAATAATTAACTAGCTCATTCCTAAAGATAAATTTTGAGCAAAGATAATCTGGAGCTAAATTATTTAGTGACTTGTACACCATAACTGCAGAATCTAGTAAATGTTGGTGTTTTATGTTTTTCCAGGTGTGAGTTTCATGCTGTGTCTGAGTATTTGAATCAAATGACGCATTCAATAAAACACAAGCATCATGATTCTGCAATTTTTGTAGCTTGTCACATAAACCCTTAGTTAATTAAATTTTAAGAAGCCTATGTTCAGTTCATTCCTTGCCCATTGGGTACACTCGTCAAACCAATCTATTAGACCGACTGGGAAATCCACTAGACTTGGGCTATCGGACAGCACTTTCTTCATGCCCTGACAGTGCTCGACCTTTACTTTTTTACTTATTGGCCATTGGGCTAGTGATCTTTAAAAGTTACTAGCCCACTGCCAACTCCTGGTAGTCCAGGAGTGTGTTCACAAGTACAAGTACACAAGTCAAAACCAAGATGGCGGTCTGTCTGTGAGCTACTGGAGTCTACTAGTTTCCAGTCCTCCATCTCCAATAGAACATTTACAAAACATCGTAAAACGTTGTGGCATGCAAATTGGAATGCGATATGACTTTTATTTCTCCTGTCTTTGCAATCAAGTTTTTCTTTTTTTCTTTCAATAATAATTGTAATAATAGTAATAATAATCCTTTACCTCTGAACACCTACATGTACTAGCCCTGTGGCTAGTGGTTCTCAAATTTTACTAGCCCAGGTGCAATTTCTACTAGTCTCTGGCTAGTGGACTACTGCTATTTTAGGTCGAGCACTGCCTGAGTAAGACTACAGACATGCTGTATTTTTGTCCCACTAATTAATCTGCTCTAGATAATACACAATCCATGTACATGTACATGTATGTGCAGGTCTTTGTCTGCTGTTCTTACCCTTTTCAAAAGACTCTGAATCCACTGAATAGTTATACTTCCCAGTCTTCTTAAGTGGTTGCTGTAGCCTTGTACATAAACCATCAGCATCACTTTCATAATGCTACAGAAATATAAATATTGTAACAAGCTGCCATATCACGTACAAGGGAATTAAAATGACAGCATGTAACTTTAGCCATAAAATAATATACTTTGTGATTGTCATTTACACCATTGACTTTGATGTTTGTAATGTCATACTACACTTAAAGTGTCTATGAAACAAAATTCGTTTTCACTTAATTGTATGAAACAAGGTTTAAGTTATTGGCTTCTGTTGTTAGAACTGAATGGCCTACCCTCAAAAACTGCAAAAACTCAGTCGAACATGGCAAAATTCATGCGACAAATTTCTCTCAGTCAGAAGCATGTACATGTAAATTAGGCCTGTGACGTAAATACCTTTGCACATGCTTTTGTTTTCGACCTCTAAACAAAAGCAACTGCAAAGGCATTTATGTCACAATTGTGTTCCAGGCCCCGGCATAGAATGGTGGTTATTTTGGGTCAGGAATTTTTTTTTTTTTTTTTGAAATTTTCTGTTACATAAATTTTTGTGTATACATGTAGTTATGTAATTTTAAATAATTTTCCTTTAAAACTGTAAAAAAATAAATTGCATTTCATAGACACTTTAAAAGAATGAAGTGCAGGGTTCTCCCAACACAGGCATAGTAGGGGGAGAAAAAAATTGAGTAGGGGGCATTTATTTCAAATCCAGGCTTCTACGGTAAGTAAAACAAGTATAATAATTGTAGAAAACTTGTAGCCAGCATCGTCAAGTAGAGTACACAGAGAAAATTGCCAGTAGCGGTGCTTTGGGAGAACTCTGGAAGTGGGCCAATTGTTTAAAGACTTTCTACAGTGTATGTAGGAAAACAAATATGCAGTGATACAATGTACATGTATGATGTTACCCTGCTAGCAGAGTTCTCTCTCTGTCTCGGTAAAATGGAAAGTGAAGGAGACCTCTGCTGACATCCAACACTTTCTTTGATCAACCACTTTACACGATCATGGACATGACAAACCAGTTTCAAACACAGGTTTTACCGGAAAAGAGCTGTACGCATGATCCAAGTTGCATTTCGCTGGTCTAATATTGAGCCCACTGTGCTATCAACATGAAGTTTCTTTGATCAACCGCTGTCCACAATCATGGACAAGTCAAACCAGTTTCAAACACAGGTTTTACCGGAAAAGAGCTGTACGCATGATCCAAGTTGCATTTCACTGGTCTAATATTGAGCCCACTGTGTTATTAACATCAAGATGGCTGTGGCTGGGGTGACACTGATTGACAGTGCAAGAACACGCGATAGTTCATGTGGGATACACGTCACTTGTTGCCAAGGAAACTTCACACATGTGTGACAGAAAGCGTTGGATATTGGCAGAGGTCTCTCTCCTTTGCTTTTCATTGTACCAAGACAAAGAGAGAAAAGTATGACGTACTTGTATATCGTACATTCATGCATCTCACTGTACTTACTTCAACTAATTTTGTCAAATTTTCAAAGTACTCATCCTCATCAACAGTCAGCTTATTGTTCTTGAATATTACTCTGTAGTGTTCTATTTTGCCACCAAAGCTGAGAAGGGAAACAAGCAATATACTTTATTCACATGTGCTAATTAAAGTGCCCCTAAACCCTTTTGCAATTTTTATATATATGAAACTTTGAAAGGCTTTGAGTACTTCTGCGAATAAATTTTTGGCTTACAGAGAGTACTCTTTGTTCTAGGCTTGTTTGAAATGGTGAAATTAATGTGACCTCTCCTGACTCATTAGCATGTATAAACTATGAAAAAGCCTGGGTCGATTCCTTATCTTACGTCATCTCATTAATGCATTATTGTCCATGGCGCCTTTCTATCACAACAGCATCGATATACATGTACATGTATAGAGAATATACACAGTCTGAGTTTTTAGTAAAGAAAACAGTTATTTTAGACAAAATGCTAAATTTAAGCAATATTTATTCAAGTTATTGCAAAGTCGAATGAATTGGATGACGTAAGATCAGGAATCGACCCAGTCTTTTTCTTACATGGTCATGGGTCAGGAAAGGTCAAATTTTCACCATTTCAAACAAGCATAGAACATACAGTATTCTCTGTAAGCCACAAATTTCTTCGCAGAAGTACTCAAAACCTTTCAAAGTTTCATAAAAATCGCAAAAGGGTTTAGGGGCACTTTAAGGAGATCACCAAACTGCAGGTTTCTCTAACATGAAAATAACCACTGTTATCTCAAAGAGCACCTACATGCACATTAAGTATAAATAAACATTTTTGGAAAGTTATAATATATACATGTAGGATGAAATTCCGAAAAGATATTAACCCTTTCACTCCCGGACGTGTTTGGGCTCAATGGGTGAAATGCAGAGTGCTAACTCAACCCTCCCCCATCAGTTCCAGTTTGGCTAGCCCGGGCAAGTTAAATACTGCTGACTTTTTAAACCAAGGGCTCAAACTTTCCCCATGATGCCATTCGGCAGAATTCTACAGACTCGGCGGCGGTGAGTATGGTTTCTTCTGTAGGTTTTCCAATGAAATGTGCTCTAATTTTGGACAAATAAGCCACTGTAAGAGAGCTAGAGGACATCATTAAGTCTGATGACGGCTGAAAAGTACTTGGTTTGCTTTTAGTAGGCCTTGTGAGGGGTTTCATAGGGTTTTTCTTTTGTGTTTCTGCTTTGGGACACATGAAATAATTATTCACTGAAACCCTTGAAATTCTGCAGTTGGTTGTCTTTTCCCCCTGCTCAACCTATTAGGATGTGTTTTTGTCACTTTAAAGCAACGGCTTGAGTCCAAATCACCGCTCTTGGTTGTAGGGGTAAAAGTCTTATAAAAAAAACCTACAGGAGTCCCAGAGGGGGGGTCCCCTTGTGATTTTTTTTTGATTACCCAGCATGCAATTGGAGGTGGGAGCAGGAAAAACATGGTGGAGAGAAGTGCAGCATTAAGAATAGCACGCTTCACAGTCGCAATGTGTGTTTTGTGCAAACAAACCTGGTGGTTCGAAAGATCAAAGAAGGTACTGTAACGACTGAGTGCTGATTTTGTGTTTGCTTTTGATTTCAAGGGCGAATGGGAAGGATTTTGGAGGGCATTTTTCAGCTCCTCAAAATTGGTGAAAATCGGAGAAACGAAAAACGATCACCAAAACAAATGAGTTTTTCTCCAAAGTGGGAGAGTCAAGCGATCCCAGTTATAGCTGTGGCTTTGAAGTCATTCATCCCTTGAAATACACGACTTTCATAATGGCCGCCTCCTAATTTGCATATGTGATTTCCCGTTTCGGTAGTTTATCCACATGTATAGAAAATATGAACATTGCCATTTGAAAGAGCATGTCAACATAAGCGAACTTATGAAAGTTGAGTGCTGTAGCTTATAAAGCAATGAAGTTACAGCCAGTTGAAATTAGAGAGATTTGTATGAGAAAAACGACGGAGGCCTTTATAGCCTCGCTTTCATATTTTTCTGCATTACAAATGCTCATAGCTCAACAGCAATTTTCCACATTCCTCTAAAACTCAAAACAATTACTAGTTTTAATGTGATCTTTAATGTAGTAGCATTGGTTTTCCCCTACATATTTATCTTCCAAATTATGCAAATTAGGAGGCGGCTGGAGGCGGCCATTATGAAAGTCGTGTATAATATCGCAACATCGTATTTCCAGCGTGTCTAGGTTTGATGCAATATTTTTTCCCAGGTACATGCTTCATATTGGCCGCTTTTGGCCGCTCTAGTAGTGAAAGGGTTAAGAATGAGATTTATAGACTTTTGTACGGGGATTTTACAGTCATGCATATATATACACCTAATTTGCATAAAGTCAGAGTTAAAAGTTTTACGAAGAAATAACTCTTTCCTCTAAAATAGGATGCTTACATGTATGTACATGTAAGTAAACTGTAGAAGTTTGAAAATGAAATGATATTTATGCCTAGTTATAGACACTTTAGAATCTGAAAAAAAAACATGACTGCAAAATCCCATACAAAAGTCTATAAATCCCATATTTAATATCATTCTTTTTGGGATTTCATCCTATACTATCAAAACTTTAATGCTGCTCTTTGAGATGGCAGTGGTTATTTTCATGTCCAGTTTGCTGATGTCAACAATCAGCATGACTGTGTGAATAAGGTATACATTATGCAATCTTTATCCTCTTTTAGATAATGTATATTTTTTGTTTGCTGATGTCATGGTTACACTATAAATGGTCACAGTTTGAACATCGGGCAAGAAAATACAGTACCACCTAAAACTTGGTCATACTTTCGCATACTTTCGGCAATCACCTTTGGAAATCATCACTGACAATAATATTTTAGCAGAAGGCAATTATTGATTTTTTAGGATTGCCATTTATATCGATGACTTTTGTAAGGGTAATTTTATTTGGTTGGAAAGGTGACTAAGATTGCCCAAAACAGCAAATAATTCACCACAAAGGGTGATCACCTTAGCCATAGTTTTCAAGCAATCACTTTTACTGTAGCCTCCTACATGTATAGCAGCCATTGTGTAGCGCTTCCGTTTCACTCCATTCCCCCAGTTAGTGGGGGAATGGAGTGAAACAGAAGCGCTACACAACGGCTGCTATAGGAGGCTATTTTACTGTTGTTGCCTGACGAATTGCCAAGTGTTATAAAAGAGATACATGTACATCTACAGTACTAACAGACTTGGATATTTTAACAATATCTCATTGCAAAGTGATAAAGTAAAAATAAAAAAAACACCTCTTGAATCAATTAAAACTCCAGAAGATTTGATACATATAGTGTGATATCATGGCAATTCACATTGACAACAAATTATTAACATCCAAAACCACAGGGAGCCCAATCATACTTTCTGTGTAATCAGTGTTATAATAGACTTTATTCATAACTGCATACAGTCATGTATTCCCATTTCAATAGTTTGTGCACACGTACAGAAAACATGAACAATGCGAGGCCTTTCTAGCCTCGCTTTCATGTATTTTCTGCATCTGAAAAGCATACAAATGTATGCATACAACAGCAATTGAAGGGCTGTGTGCAGAAATGGCATAAGCCTTAACAGGGAAACCTGCATTTTCTCTTCTCGCTAGGTTTGTCTAGTTTGGGAATTCTGTCTCTTGGATGAACAATTAAAGAATCAGGTTTTTGAATCCTCCCTAATTTCAGGGTTCCAAAAAATGCACAACACACAAGTTGGTCATTATCGTAGCCCAATGTACATGTACTTGTGGGCTACGTGTTTACTAATTGTGTTTGCTTTGCGTTTACAACAGTATACGCAAAGTAAACACAGGCCGGTTTACTCTGAGTGCATGCATGAGGTTAGTTTCAATCGGTACTGTACAGTATGTCTAAAGTGTTTCTGTTTGTTATTGGAGGCATTATTCTTAGTTTTCCTATAAAGCATGTCCTCTCCTTCATAAAAAAATAGAAATGGTGAGTTCACCTCAAAGTTCAATTCCAGCACCCACAACGACCTCCACGTATTACCCAAGAAATTTGGTTTGAATCGAGTTCAAACTTTCCAAGCACACAGTCGGATAATTATTTTATCCTTGTATGCAGATAAAACTATCATAGCATCCATTTTTAATGTTATTCATCAAAATACAAATTTCAGTTGAAAAGAAAGGCGTAGTCTATATTATACATTGTACAAGTGTATTAAAGATGCGGATCCCAATCTTCAAGTTCAATACTCACCAAACAGATAATGTGTAGTCTCCAACATAGTTACGACTTTCTCGAACAAGAAACAGTCCATCTGTCCTTGGCTGTAAAAGTTCCTCTGCCTTTTCTCTGTCTATCTTTCCATGAAACCATCTTAAAATTACATGTATAATTTATGGCATTATTTTAGTATTCTTTTAAAAAATCTGTTGGAGCAAATTTGTACATACATGCAGGGTCCAAAATTAACTTTTTCATGTACAGTAACAGGCCCCAACTGGCGACTAGCCAAAAAATGTTAGTTGCCAAAAGACCAATAAATATTGTGGTCACCACACGTTTTCAAGTTTCAAGCGACACACGACAAAGAACATTTGCTAGCATGTTTTATTGCCTAAATTTACTTAGAACATAATTGTGTGACTTCGGGACATCGTGTGCGACTCACTCTGAAATTTTGGTTACCAACACTCAAAATTTAGTCGCATTGGCGCCAAATAAGGTGCAATTTCGGACCCTGTCATGTACATATGCTGTTGAGTGTTTTACTGTGCAATCACTACTGTTATAACTAGGGCCACTTAAACAACAACGAGAACCAATCACATTGCATGATGAAAACAATGCATTCCAACTTATGGTTATTCGAGCCAATCAGTGTCGAGTACAAGACAATGTAGCATTTTGACCTGCTCAAGCTTCAATCTGGTACAAGGAACATTTGGTGGACTAATAAGCTTTGAAGTCAAGAAAATCGTGTGGATACAATGTACAATTTATGTTAGGATTTGAAGTTGGAATACTTTGTTCCAAGACAAAAAGCTCAACAATATTATGGTGTGTTTGTTTATGTAATAGCTAAGTCCGCATGTGTGTTATGAGTATTCGATGCACCTTTCTTAAAATAGAGGTGTATACAGCAGGGAATGAGCCAGGCTGCACCATTGTGTCATTCCTGCTTTAAAAACACAAGTGTCCCTTGAAAAAAATAAGATAAGGGTCAAATTGTCCCTTCTGGCTCAATTCTGGCTCAATCTCTGATATGGTGTATTAACATGTAAGCATTCAACAATGGAGTTGGAGACCAATGTGAGGTCTTGGGTACCTAACATCACTACTGAGGAGCTTGGCTGTTGTGAATAATTTGTACCAGATGGTTAAGACTGGTTGGTAATATTATTATTCAAGTGAATTGTGAACAATAATGATGGATTAAAACTTTGCAAAGTACATTTTACTTACATGTACTGTAGTACATGTTGAAATTATGAATTATTACTTTGATTCATACTTTCATTTTGTATGTCAATGCTACTTAACAGTAATAATTATTATGGATCAAAAACATTGATGGTCGACCGGTAAGTGCTTGGTAATTAAAGTGTATATGAAACGAAAAAAAATTTTTCGTTTTTCTATCGTTCATTATCTCCTAAATGTCAAAGCAAAAAAAAAATGTGAAGAAAGTGAAAGGAAACTAGAGTTTTGGCTTCACAAAGTTGTCATTTATCGCTGAAAATATGGTTCAGGGGACTGGGGCGAATGAACTTCGGCGAAACTCGTGATGACGTAGCAACCGTGACACAATATTGAGTTGCTCTGTGTAGTCGTACTTGTTTATTCCACGCGTTCCGGTAAACTAGCTACAAAGCTCTTCATTACTTGGTTGTTGTTGTAGCAATATGTCAGAAAGTGAAAAAGATGTTTCTTCAACGAGTTCAGAAAGCGAAAGCAATGATTCTGACGAAATGGAGGTGGTTGTACGTGTTCAACCGTACGAAGACGAACCGCTTGCTAACTCTAGTGACGAGGAGCAAGCCCAAGACGATGAACTCGATGAAGATGGTCTTTCTCCGGCAGTTTTGCGTGCGAGATTTGAGGGACAAGTTCCCCTCAATCAATGGTAAGTATATTTAGCATTGAAATATCAAGCCTATGTATCGGAAATCCACATGAAATTGTTGTGTTTATGGTTTATAAAACTTAAATTTTCTGAATTGAATGTACATGTAAGGTGCAAGTGTGGGCAGTGCAACGTCCAGAAGTTAGCTAGTGCCAGAGAGTTTCGATGCTGTTGGGAGGTTCCACAGGCACAAAACAAACTTACGTTTGATGGATCTATCGAACACATTAAGTGTGTCACGAAGCATGACGACTATACTGCAATGACCAACAAAACAGTGCTACTTCAAGTAAGCCCGCTGTTAAAAGACAAGAACGGGAGAGGATATCGCAGACGGGCTGGCCAGTCTGAGAACGAGTGAGTATCAATGAGTTAAACGGTTAATAAAACAAATCCAAATGTACTACTGGTTTACTTTATGTTGTGTATAATAATGGTCAATTCTATCTGTGGAGGTACATTGTATTTCTCTCAAAACAAAACTCTAAATAAAGCACGGTTGCCATATTGGATAGGATACACATTACGAGATACAGGTAGCCCAAAATAGATTTTCGACGTTATTAATTTCTCTCTGTTCAGAATAAGATGGCCTGAGTTGCATACAAACTGAACACATGTTCCGACGGACCCCCAGCATTTTAGTTGCAGGATTGTTTATAATATTTATATTCTAATTGGCTTTTACTATATTTGCTCATTCTTACACATCTTCTGGTTGGCCGTTCAACTGTCACCAGCCTGACGTTGTGACTTGTCAGAGCTAGGCCTTTCGGTTGAAACTATTTATTTGTGTTTACTTGGGAACTCTTTAATGCATGGGAACTCTAGTCTTTGACGAGCTGTCGTTAAACTGCGAGCAGTTCCTCCTTTTCCATCCATTTATAGGACTACTCGCAGTCTAAGCTCGCTTATTTATTGGAGAAGGTTAGGTTTATTTCAATTTTGGGTCAACGCAACATAATAGGCTGCTCGTGGTTTAGTGCCACATGAAAGCTCATTGAGAACACACAAAGAAATCTCCCATTCAGCTTACAAAGATCTAGTCTGTGTCACATCCAAATTGTCAACTCCAGTTAACTGCTCTTGTTCTAGCATTCCAACTGGTATTGTACAGATACATTATCATTGCTCTTTTTGACATGTATAAAAGCTGCCACATTTTGAAATATAAATTAGCTGCAAGTCACACTGTACTGGTGGCCAGTCAGAAGACGTCATTTAATAAGCATTATTAAAAGCCAATCAAAATCGATTATAAATAATCCTGCAACTATGAGTGGGGATCATAACAAGATTTTGGTTTCTGTTATGCAGACGGAAGTACTGGGGTTCAGTTCAGATGCAGTGCAGGCTAGAATAAGATGATACAACCCGCATTTATTAGATCAGTCGACTACAACCTGGGCATATATATTTTAAATAATGATCAAACTACATGTAAGTCAAACTACATGTAAGTCTAAATTTAGTTCAAACCCAGACCTACAATTACAGTACCCTGGGTGGCATATGTTAACATTTCCCCACACAAACACATCAAGTGGCAAAGGCATGAGTTGAGTCATGAGTAGCAAAAAAATAACATCTGCTGGTATGATCTATATAAGGCTTTACCTCTGAGGACCATCTAGAAGAGATAAATCAGAAATACTGCTAGTTCCCTGTGAGCCCCAGCTACATGTACATTGTAGCCCTAAGTGGGTGAGACATTTACCAGCCAGTAGGAACTAATACTTATCTTGCGTCATTTACCTCCCAAAGCACTTATCAATAATTGATAAGGTGGCCATGGGGATTTGATTGCAAATTTTATGTAGAAAATGCCCACCCCGTTGGTCATGCACTCTATTCAGTTAGTTGGGACCAAATCCCCAACCTCCAGCTTTTAAGTACTTTCATAGCATTCAAATCATTATAAACTAAGTTATATATTTCCCAAGGGATGTATTACAAATCATTCTATTAAAAAGGCAATCAACATTAGAATCTAATAATGACCAAAAAAATACAGACTTGCAATTGTGCGGCTGTGCACACTCTCAATACACAGCCATGTGAACTAACTCGACACCAGGTAACCTGTACCTTGTACGATTGCATGGCTTTGCATATAACGCATCTTTTTGCTACTGAGATGGAGAAATGTGGAAGGCAACTTGTAAACTATTTGAATGTTTTATTCATAAAAATGTGTTTTCCTTGCAGTTTCCTTAGAGCTGTTGCATACAGATGGCTTATAAGGTGGATGTGTGGATACATGGGATGGGACAACACAAGACCATTGCCAGCCTGTGTCTATCAGGAAATTAGACATAGGTTCCACACATTTCAGGCAAGGGGCTACCAGTCAGCACAAGAAAGGACATAATAGCTGACACATACAATAATGTACATTACATTAATAATTTGTAGTGCTATACATTTGTATGTAGTACACCATTGTGATACATGTACTGTATCTTCATTGCTTGGCAGTGCAGCTGCAGGTTTAATGTTGCTTTTTCATATTGAATAAATATCAAATTTAGATACAATCACAGTCAAAATGGTTGCAGATATACCAGAAAACTAAAATGTCAGATGATTACTTTCACTGAAAAGGCAGTTATGTATTTTACTTGTGCTGACTGCTCTTCGATAGCAAATCCAACAAAATGAACACAAATACTATAACCAAGAAGTGATTTTTAACTTGCGTCACATTTCATTAGTATGACTAATAAATTTGTCTAAGACTACTTTCTTGACAGTGATTGTAAGGGTGATTTTACTAAACCCATGAAATAGATACAATTAAACACTAATTCAAATTGATTTCTTTCTTAACTTTTTACAATGACATAGCTACTATTTTGTTTCAAGGGCTGTAATCACACTGTATGTGCTAGTCATACCTCTGCTGAGGACCAAGCATCCTTTAGAGGCAATGTCAACCCCTAATGACTACATTTCTAGTATTAAAGTTATTTTATGAACAAAATACAAATGTTAGACCCATAAGAATATAAGAACGGCTGCAAAGGAGATTGACAAAAAATTCTGGACAATCTGATAATTCCTGTAAATGAGGTACTCTGTAGTCTATGTAGTTTGTTCATAAAACAAATATTACTAGAAATGCAGTCACTTGGGCCCGCCCGTGCCCTGATATGTTAATAAAGAAAGATAGAGTTAATTTACTTATGTATTTGTAACTGTAACTATTTTTTGGTATGTGTTCAACACCTATTCACAACCACTCTTGGGGTGACCTTTTTTTGCTCTCCCACATTTTTTGCACATGGGAGCCTTTCGTTGTTTGTTTGCAGGGGTCACAGTAGCAGCACTGATACCAGCTTGTAAGACATCTTGTTCTTCAGCTGTAAAAACAAAACATAAGACATACTAAACTAAACATTTCCTTGAACTATAACCCCAAAACTGGTGAAATGATTGTTGCAGCCAATTTTGAAAATAATTGCTGATCAGATGTATACATTTACATGTATATATGTACCAGCATATTTCTAGTATAAGAAATACTTTATGATTAATATTAATTAACAAAAAACTACTGTTATACAATTCAATACCATGAACACAGACAATGTTTATTCTAGAACTGAAGCAAGGTGGGACATTTCTCTCATAGCCTCTCATATTTTGAGAGGCTTGTACAATGTATGTCAAAAAAGGGATGATTTAGTGTCATACAGAGTCATTCTGTGAGTGCGAAAAGTGTTGCATAATTTAATGTTGAACAATTTAGCAATAATAAGTTGTAAAAATGTGAGAATATTGCAAAATCATGCCCTAGAATGAACACTGCACAGATAAAATGCTTTCTGGATATTGTCGATGGGATCATAATCTTTGATAATGTACATGTATGTGAACAATAACAATATTATATTGACTAGATTGGGTTCTCAATGAACTATACAGACCATGATAACATTTAATATACTGTACCTGTGGGACACAATTCTGCAGTCATTCTTTGCTTTTTGTTGTGGCCCTTTACAGCTTCATCTTTGCTCAGTCTGTTAGGAAACTGGGAGGTCAAAGACTGTGGAACTTGGGCAGAGTATCTGTCTGACACAGTTTTCAATTCTGACTTGGGTGTGGAAAATAGAATTTTCATCATTTCTTGAACATAACCTAAAAAAGTAAGGATAACTATGAAAAAAGCTGTTCCATAACATTCCTAAAAAAATACATAGCTCACAACCGCCTCCTGGTTAGCTCAGTTGTTGAGCGGGAGGTCCCAGGTTCAAACCTCGGCCAGACCAACACTTAGGGTCTTAAAATAACTGAGTAGAAGGTGCTGCCTTTGTGAAACAATCTCGTTCTTGAAATGCAAATGACTAGGCTTTCACATCTTCTTGGATACGAACGTAAAATCGTAGGTCCCACGTTGGCCTCAAGTTTATCAGTCTCACCAGACTGTCACAAGTTACCAATGTTAAATACAGTTGTTTTATTTTATTTTACTTTACAACTACAGTACCCAAGAGGTTTACTCAGTCTGAAATCATATGAAGGTGCCAGAGCAATATTTCAAATGACTTCACATTTTAAAGTCAAATAGACTGTAGTGATTAATTCAAGATAGTATTGCTCAGTCACTGGCCAATGTTCTATAGATACAAGTTTTACTCACCATACGTAGGAGGCACAGCAACCTTGCGAACAACTTCATCCCCCATTTTGTACTTTGGATATGTGAGCCTAATGTATTCTTTTCCATCTTTTGCGATTTTTGTTTCTCTTCGCACATTCTCATTAAAGTGCAGCGATGCCAGAATATGTCTACAACAAAAAAGGTCACCATTCAGTATTGAGTATGACTGCTCTAGCCACCAGGCTTCCTGTGTGACACATTTGTTCTGCAGTAAGAAATATATTTCAGTAAATATTACACACCCAGAACTGTAAAATGTGACATTATATTTTCAGTTTCCAATAAATGTAGCCCTCATCTAAATTAGTAACTGAACAATACAACATTTGGTAAATTTGACAGTTCTGGGTCCAGGTCAGTGGATAAAATGAGCTAGTTTGGTAAACATTTCTATACTGGATAGGGATTTATACAGTTGGTAGCACTATGTACCCTATGAATAACTGGACCCTGGTTGTAAAATATTAAGTTAGACTTATTTGTGATGTTTACAAGGCTGATGAACCCATTTTGAGTATTGTTTACAAGGGAACATTCATTTTATATGAGTTGGGAGGGGGATATGGAGTCAGGTGAAAAATGGGGGGGGGGGGGTAAACTATGTAAAAGATTTTTGAAGATTTCAAAACTTTATATACTAAGGGGGTGGTCATAGTTATTCTACACTTTAGATTTTCGAAAGCAACGACCCCAATCCATAAGTAATGAACCTTCCTTATAATTACAGTAAGGTGTAAGCATAATCCATACCTGCAGTAGGTCCCTAACCAGGAGAAACAAATCATCTTTGGATGCCAGTGATTGAGTGTGGCATGGAAGCCTTCCAGGCAACTAGTCTGGGCATCTGGAGAGAGCTTCTTGATGTCATTTTTGAGCCTGGTGTTCATAAGGTTAATGTTGAGCTTGTCATATGCCTTTGTTCCTGAAAAAGACATTTTACAATGAAGTAAACATTTTATTAATATAAATCTCAAACAAATAAGCATACTTCTCTTACTGGAGCAATATATCATTTTTGATATAACGGTTCACTTATCAAAATAATACAATGTGCACATGTGAGACCAAGAGAAAAAACAAAACAAAATTATAATTTTTCTCTCAGTCTCACATTGGATGCATTGTATTTGTTCAGTGCCCCAATGTATAGAAAATGGGATATTACATGATCAGAATTTCTTTGTTTCCAAACAAAGATACAATGTACTGGTAATTTACTGTACATGCAGTACCTGCAACATGTGTGTATTTCAGATTAACATTTTCTGTGTTAAGTATGTACGTACCCACAACACCATACTCAAGAGTGGTAAATTAAAGTGTGATGTCATAAATTAGCAAAATGTTGATTTGGAAATTGTGACTGAGATATGGGGATTGGAATGCCAACTAGGTACCAAGACAAAAATTGTGTTTTGTTTTAAAAAAAACCTGGCTTCCAATGCCCATATCTCGGCCAGTATTAATCCTATACACCTCACTTTTGGTGTGTAAACTTCTTATATGTTGTTCTTTCTGAATCTGTGTTCAAATGTTTTAAAAGCTAAAATTAATTATTTATGACATCATCACTTTGTACTCTATTGTGAATAACAGAAACATACCAATTTTTATCCACCTGCGGCGTTCAATCTCCTCATGTAAACATTTCTTAAAAAGGGGGTCTGGATGGTTGTCATGCGTGTTTGCTATATGACCAATGAATGACTTCCATTTGGCAAGAATCATCTCCTCAAACCCCTGCTTCGTTGATGTTGCACACCAGTAGAGGTGATTTCGTACCCCCTTCATCCATTCTTTGATGACTTCGCATCCTTTCTCTCTGCTTAACTTAAGCATAACCTTCCCTATGGACCGGGCAACATGCCAGATGTCGAAGAAGTGGGCAGTACTGGTATGGCATTCTCGAATCCATTTGGCGATACCCCTATGGCGGTCTGAGATAAAAACACTGATGGTAAGGCCAACCAATGCTAAATAGGAGAAAGCCCTCTTTGCTCCCTCTAACTCCATCGGTGAACTACCTCCTGTCTCGTTTGCCTATTCAATGGAGAGAACAAATATAACACTACATGTACAGTCATATGCTGGCACACTTGATATCCATCATTATTATCATTAAAAATAGTTATTTTTGTTGTATTGTAGATTGATTTTACTTAACCTGTGAAATAGACTATCAGTATTAATTGTTCAGTAAAACCACTCGCTATACATGTTACATGTAGCTTGGGGTTGGGTATGTCGCATCATACAATGTACATGTACAGTACTGTTCCAAACCTAAAAAAGTGAAAAGTGTATATTTTTTGTCATTTAGGGTAAATTTCACTTCCCCTGTTGAACTATTTTTGAACAGTACTGTCAGTATCTCCCAAAAAGGTTACTGGTAGTAAACTACCAGTATCCTAATCATCATACATATCACCTTTTTCCCTAATATGCAAAACAAAAACATACCTGGAGAAGTTCGAAATGTACCACTTTAAGTATTGTGCAGCAGAACATAGTGTAAGCACCATACTTAGCACTATGTCCCATGGAGTCAAACCTCCCATCCCCACTCCACACTACGTCCTTCATGCTCTTGAGTTTTTCTACAAGTGCAGCTCTGTACTTTTCCCAATAATGCAAGATCACTGGGAACAAGAAAATCTTCTGGTGAATGAAGTATGTCCGTACACCATAAGCTGATAGCCCCATGTGCTTGAAAATCAGTAATACTCTGGCTATGGAAGCCCCAGCCATAAGAACAGCAAAGCTTAGCAAAATATTCCCAGCTGGGTATTTCCCAAGGATCAGTGGCTGAGACTGCCATTGGAATGCATTTTCTCCACATTTGGGGCAGTGCTGACATACTGTAACCATTGTGCCATTACGTCTCATGCTTGCAGTTGGCTTCTTCTCCTTGCACTTGAAGCAAAACATTGTGAACAGTGCCACTAGCATACTGAGGAACACAATAAATTTTGGCTCTTCATAGGAAGGTTGTCCTGGTTCAACTCTGAAAAATGATATTTGTATAATATAATATCAATGCCTTTTCTGTGAACAGTCCCTTTATTGTGAACAGTCCCTTTATTTTTATTCGTCTTTTATCATTCTACTAGTGGCCAAGTGAAAGCTGGAGGTGAGCCAAAAATCTGCCTGGGGAGATGGAAGGAGGACTAAAGAAAAATAAAGTGACTGTACGTGTAGTTGTCTGTTAAATTATGTGTTGAATTTCCCATTGCTTCAGCAACGGGAAATTCCGATTGGTCGAATTAATTAATAGACAAAGGTTGATGACAGGATCATGTCAAGGCTATATACTGTAAAGATTGATCTTATTTTGCAACTTTCAAATTATATGTACCTAACATTTCTTGAATCATTATCGGAGAGATTCTGGACATGACCTTCTTCATCATCATCACTATCATCCTGTGAAGATCCAGCACTCTCTCCCATCATAGCCCAATCTGCATCGTCAATTGACACAAAGTCTATTTCCTGGCTATCATCTGCAGCTATATCTTCAACAGTACTTGTGTCCTCATCAGTATCACTGGCTTGTTCTTCAAACTCAGACTGTGTTTCAGGTTCTTGTCCCTATTTTTATTAAAGTAAAACATTTTTACATTAATATTTATTTCATTATTTTTATTATCAAACTACCGGTATTATACATTTCTTGCAATGACGTTCTGTAATACATAAAAATAATCTACTTTGCCTGTAAATGGTTTAACAGGCAAACGTGTGCTGTTTGAGTAGCCCGTTTGCAAAAACACTGCACTGGAAATATATATATTTAGTATATACCATGCCAGTGAATATCACTTTTCGCACACTCTGATTGGCTACTCAAACAGTGAATATGATTTCATATTCACCTCTAAGGGAAGCAGCGATCACTTCACAAGTTTTTGTCCATTTGACAGAAAATAAAATAACTATTTGGTGCTGGCTATAATTCATGTGTGTGGTACATACTGAAACAATTATTCACCTCGGTGTCTGTGAATAGTGTTGGATATTTACCTTGCCGAAGCGGCCGGCTCAGTAAATATCCACCACTATTCACCTCCACTTCGGTAAATAATTGTTAAATATCTCAGAGCAGTGTTTGCAAACGGGTATTTATATATATAATTATATATAATTTGCAAAAATTATGGCACATTTTGTTCAATATAAATACATGTATATATCAGAAACACCTAAAATTATAGGATCTTGAAAAAATTTCAGTAACATCCCATAATTTTAGAGATGTTTCTGATATATATTTATATTGAACAAAGTGTATCATAATTTTTGCAAATCGCTGTATTTAACAAATAAAGAAGCCTTAGCCATGTTTTATACTATCATAAAACACGATGGGCATTTGAGAACATGAGAGAAATGTTAAAGCACAAGCCGAAGGCGCGTGCTTTCAACATTTCTAGAGTGTTCTCAAATGACCAGAGTGTTTTATGATAGTATAAAACATGGATTTAAGGCTTCTTTATCTGTTTTATAATATAGATTTACGCGCGCGATGAAAGGAAACCGCCAGTTGAAAACTATATAACACGGCTAACCATGTTATATACTCTGATAAAACATGGCTTCTTAGCCAATCAGAGCGCGCGTACTATCGTATCTATATTATAAATGTATATAAATTATATACAATGTAACAAGCCTGTATCCTTCATACTTTTAACACATTTTACTGGACTTTAAATTAAATAGAATATGGTGATAAATACATGTACCTGTATCTGTCGTAGCTGCTCGACTTCAAGTTTCAAGGCTTCAAATCGCTTCTTAAGCCTGTTGTGCTGTCGCATCAAGGACTTTCTTTTCTTGGAGAGGCCAATGCACTTTGAGCATCTTGACTTTGGTGTGGGTACAGGAACAGGTGGAACTGGAGTAGTAATTAGTACATTGTTCTCTTCAACTTGAATGGGACTACAGCTGGACAAGGCAGCGGTACCAGCCATGGTGTAGGTAGGGCTATCATACGTGTCAGCTGTAGTGTAGGTAGGGCTATCGTACATGCAGGTGTCAGCCATAGTGCTGATAGTGCAGGTAGGGCTTTCATGGGTGGCAGAGCTGGTACTAGTGTCAGCCATAGTGCAGGTAGGGCTACCATAGGTGGCAAAGCTGGTGGAAGCTGCAACGTCAGGTGATTCCCTAGTGCCTGTACTGGTTGTACATGTACAGTCCCGCTCAAAAAGTTTGCAACCACCACTAAACGCCAAACGGCGCTAACGGTTTTTAGCGGCGCTAGTGCCACTAACTTTTACCGTTAGTGCCACCAAACCACTAAACGTCTAGCGCCGTCGACGGCTAGCCACCAAACGTCTAGCGCCGTCGACGGCTAGCCACCAAACGTCTAGCGCCGTCGACGGCTAGCCACCAAAAGTTCTGAGCCACCAACGGCTAGCCACCAAAACCTCTGAGCCACCAACGGCTAGCCACTAAATCGTTGAGCCGCCGACGTTTCAAGAAGTTTATTTTGACTTGCGCTGACTTGAAGTATTTTTCATTATTAGAAGTTTAATGATTTTGAAATGTTCGTCAAGGCCGAGTTTTGAGAAATTTCTTTTGAAACGTTTGTTTTATTACTCAGTTCATCGGTTTCCGTGGCAGTACTGAAGGAATAAGTATTCAACTAAAATAAATTTACCATCTAGTGTTAGCAGCCGAGTTTTGAGTAGTTAATTTTGAAACGGTTAACGTCTACTAGTCAGCCGTATAAGTTCGATTCATCGACTCTCACGAGTCACAGCGCATGGCCCACTGAATGTAGAAGTCCACTGAACTTCAACTAACTTTACCGTCCCATTACAGGTTGCCGAAAATATATATTTTTGCAGGTGGGGTATTTTATTAACTCATCACAAAGTGATGAAGTTAAAAACTCCAGAAGATTTGATAAAGTGTGATCTCACGGCAATTAACATTCATTTGACAACAAATTGGAAAACAGCCAAAACTTCTCACTGTTAGGCATGCAGAGATCGACTCAAAGCATTTCCCGCATCAGGTGAAACTGTTCAGACATGAAACGAAAATGAAATAAAAACTTACAAAACATTTTATTCTGAAGGTAGAAAATATCCGGTGCGATCCAGGCGATTTTAAAGCCAAACACTGACGGCCTATAAATACGATGATTATTCAAATCAGTTCGTGGAAAATGTCACGCTTCACGGCCGTGTCGTAGAATTCTTGAGACCTTTGAGAAACGCATCCACATTAATAAAAGAACTCCAGAATATTTTATTGTACATCTTTTTCATTTTCCATAAAGGTTGAGTCCATGTAGTTGTGTGGTGAATTAAACTACAGTCGCACTTCCCGCGAACTTCACGGCGTGACACTCCAGTGTTGTGTCAAAAACCAGACAATGTCTGCGCAGCAAAGCGGTTTCAAGTAACACGTGAAGAATGAAAGAGGAAGTTAGCTGTTCGCTGTTCGAGTTTTACTGAACGGTTTTGAAGTGATTTTCTTTAGTTATTCCAGGGAAAATCTGTGAAGTTCCCAAAAAAATGTCTTCGATTCTGTCAGACACGATGCGACTACAATTATTGTTAATATGCTAATTTTCGACTTCAGTTTGTTTACATTCACTCACACCGCAGCACAGTGCAGGAGCTGCAGTGAAAACTTTTTCAATCGTGCACTGCTAACGGCTAGCCGCCAAATGTCTTGAGCCGTTGACGGTTAGCCACCAAACGTCTAGCGCCGTCGACGGCTAGCCACCAAACGTCTAGTGGCATCGACGGCTAGCCACCAAACGTCTAGCGCCGTCGACGGCTAGCCACCAAACGTCTAGTGGCGTCGACGGCTAGCCACCAGTTTTTACCGTTAGTGCCACCAAACCACTAACGCCCAGCCGCTAAAAAATTAGCGGCGCTGGTGGCGCTGACGGTTGCAAAGTTTTTGAGCGGGACTGTACTAGTGCATGAAGCCAGTTTTCGCCGCTTTCCATCCACTCCACTGGCTTCTTTTAATGAATGCCTTAAAATCTGTCATTAACAAAACTTTGTGTATAAAGCAATTTCATGGTTTTCAATATTATTTTATTATTTCTCCGGCTACGATATCGGGGATTCTGAAACTGGAATGAGCCTGTACAAAAATTGTGTCAGAAGAAAAAAAATTATAAAGAAAAACGTTAGGAGGGTCTACTTCGTTTACTTGCTTTATATTGAAAGTGCACTGTTTATACGTGAAAATCGTATCAGTTGAGAAACTTAAGCATAGTCCACACGAGCAAGTTTTCCTTGACAAGTTTTCCCTTGACAAGTTTTATTTGCTCGTGTGAAAACTTGTCAAGGAAAACTTGCTCGAGTGGACTACGCATTAATGTTGCACTTTATCAGTTTATGATTGGAAATGTAGCGAGTCCATTTCACTCTCAGCTAAGCTTACGTATACCCTATGATTAAAATATTTAAAACAATTCCCATACATACTTTACAAGTGTATTAAAAATCAATGTATTTTAGTATTATACACGACCCCACAAGCGGCAACGCTTTAATCTTTTATCATATTTAAATAGAAGTTATTGTATTGTATCAGGCATGGAATCATGCACACGCTAACACGGGCACAAACTGACAAAGTCAAAGAACAGTAAAAGAACAGAGAAATGGACTTACTTGTCTTCGCTTGCGTGCACTTGGTGGGGAAGAAATATTTACTACCGACACGGAGTCCCTCGTAGGAATTGATCCCTTGGTTAGAATCCTTTTGAATTGAGGAGTTTGTTTCAGATCTTCTCCCGAGAAAAGGATCGGTTTGTGTTCGTAACAGCTCTGTTCGAAATGAGCCGAGCAGAGAGCCGATCTCTTGGAGGGAACAAAATCTTTTCTGTGTTTGCGAACGAAACGAGTCCACTTTTGCCTCAAAACTTCGTCCCTTGGAAAATAGTGCATAGATGTTCCTATTGTAACTGAGCTGTTCTTACAGCTAACCTTGTTTGGGCCACCAGCTACACAATAATCGCCTCCTCTCTTTCTCTTCTTGATACTCCGTTCCTCCATAATTGCTATCACCTCACCGACTGTCACGGTTGTGACGTCACTTCCCGTGTAATTGGATCGTATGGCCGCGCGGGAAATGTAACCATTTTTGAAGCATTCTGACCGAACTTCCAGGCGAAAAAAATATGCCATGAAATCGCAACAGGTAAACGAGACCCAAAAATTCGGACTTTTGAAGACTTCATTTAGGATATTAGGAGTTAATATTTTTCATTTCATATACACTTTAAGTGGCCAACCAACCATAATTTTCTGGTGCAAATCGTATGCAATGTTCAGCCTTGATGTGGGTTATAATTTCAGAACACTAGCTAGTGATTATAGCATCATGACATTAATGAGGTGATCCCTCTATACTCACGGCATTGCATGCAGTTTCACAGCTCTTTTCTCTATCATTTGGACATAGTTGACAGGTATCAGACCGATTGCTCCTGTTTGGTTCTTGGCTCTATACCAGTTGGGATCCTGTCACACACAAAATGACAAATAAAATAAAATGCATGCTCTGCCTTAGATCATAGAGGTCCAGGACAAGGATTTGATTTGACTGGATTTGTTCTGTTTACCACTTGAAGGTGGATGGAGAACCTCAATAGGGCTTAAAGCCTCACTGGTTAGCTCAGTTGGTAGAGCACGGTCTAGAGTGCGGGAGGTTGCGAGTCCGAATCCCATCCGCATCCTTGGGCATGGATGTACATGTATAAGCCGTTGGCCTTGTCTCCTTCCTCTTCTAATCTATACAAGGGGGGGCGTGAAAGAACCTATTGTATTATTTCGAGAAAGAGTAGGGGGTTATCTCCGGACACAACAGCCTGGTATTCTGAGATATTAACAATCACTCATGATTGTGAACTGCATGGCAGCACATTGCGCCACAATAGCAGTCCATATCACAAAAATAACCTTGTGAAGTGCATTTGGATACATGTATATTCATATAGAATTTGCACTATATAAATGAATACCTTTTTTTTTTAAGCCCCAGCTCCTATGAAGGTCTCGATCCGAGGGCTTATGATTTTATGATTTATCATTCTTATCCAAGAAAACATTACAGTCTAACCATTTGCAGTTCGATCACAAAGGCAGCACCATCTACTTACATGTAGTTATTTTATTGAGACCTTGAGTGTTGGTCTGGCTGGGATTTGATCCTGCGACCTCCCGCAAGACAGACCGGAGCTTAACCACTGAACTAACCAGGAGGCGGGAGGAGAGAAGGGGGAAAGAAGCACTTACAGAAGCAAGTTATTATAATTGTTTTTCATTTTTCCACAATCACAGAGCAAAGAAAATGTTGATTGTCATTAGACTGTCAATCAAATTTAATTCGATGTGCCATACACGTACAATGTAACTGAGAAGAGCTGAACGTTTAGGCTGTAGATGACAGATTAATTGAAGGGCTTTGTGCAAAAGGGGCGTGAGTGTTAATTAAAAAAACTCCAAAAATTAAGTTTGACTTAGAATAGGAAAACCCGAGATGAAAGAGGAATTTATGACAGCTCAAAACAAGCAAGTAATCAAGCCGTTTCTATAGAAAACATATTTGTTATTTTGAAGAGTGCGTGTGTGCTGTTATGTTTTAAATTTTGGCGGGAAAATGCTCTCCATGGATAAAATACATGTAAGGCTCGAAGAAGGATTCTTTCTCTTTCACCTTGGAAACCAAGTAGGAGAGACAACACTGATTGAAGCATTGAAGAGCAGAGATTCTTGTCAGAATAACAGACTAATATTTTGAAAAAGCAACTCTGTGTAAAGGGCCGTTGGACATCATTAAGTCACCGGCTTAACTCCTGGTTGAGCAAAGAACTGTTTGACTAAAAGGCAATTCGTTATCGCTGTAGATTTACATACAGTCGCGTCTTCAGGGGAAGCAAACTGTTAATAATTGTTGGGCTTTGTTTGTACTTTGGCTTGGGACTTATAACATTCTTAATATGAATCCCTATGGCATTTCCCTGTTGAAAAAGAAATAATTTTGGTGTGTATGGTCCACAATTCTTTTCAGCCCGTGTTACAATGTATGTCCAAAAGTAAGCTGAAGGGTATCGGGTCTAATCCATGTTATCTACTGGGATAGCTCGCAAGGATTTCAGAAAGATTATATTTTCAAAACGCAAAGCATCTGAAAGTACATGTACATGTAGGTCGTCCGTGTAATAACTCCGTTTTGCAATCAAGCTAATAAGTAATGGTGTGAGAACTTAAGTACTTAAACAATGTTCCTTTGTGAAGTGCACAAGCTTGAAAGAAATTTTTCAAATTTGAAAAAAAATAGAGCAAAGAACGAGTTGAGCTGGAATGAGAATATCAGGCAACAATAAATGAAAATTTCACGAAAGAACCTTAAAGGAGAACTGAACCCTAAATCAATCCGACGACTATACAAACTAGTATTCAAGAGAAATAAGTCTGCTATTTTATTTCTTTGTGGTGCACGTCTAAAAAGAGGAAAACGTTTCGAAGGTCAAAAAATAGCCGATTCTCCGCTGATAAAGCTAGTTTGTGTGGCGGCTCAATTCGGTGTTTTTCCCCCTGTATCGTACGTCAATTGATGCATACACTGTACCAAGGAAAAACAACCACACCTTCAGTACAATTCAAAGCCGAGAACAACATGAAAAACCTAATTTATTCCCTGTATCATACGTCACAGATTACAGGAATTGAGCCGTCTGTACTTTGCAGCAGTTGGGAGGAAGATTTGCATAACACAGTAAAACAAATTTTGGCATGAGTCTTTTCATGTTTAGATCTACTCATTGAGCTAAAGTTGATTTTAGGCTTCAGTTCTCCTTTAATGGAAGGCTTGAAAACCCGAAGGAATCCAAAACAGAATGACCACAAACATCGTTAACTCATGTTTGACTCGGCTCTCTGGGTAAAACAAGCTCGTAGTTCTTAAACAGTTTGTAGGGGTGGCATTTCATGCAATAGGGAACTGGGTAACGGGTATATATTTCACTATTAAGGTTACTTATGATTATTTTTCTTGTTGTTTTCAAAGAATATTGGCATGAATAGACAAATTGAATGATATTAAGAATATTTCGAGCAGGGAAACAAAAAAAAAATGCTGATGCAACAGCTGGGAACCCGAGGTAAAAATTTTTTAAAATAGAAATTATCAGCAATTTCACATACAAGCATCTTCACGATCTACATGTACGTAAAATTTTACTTGATAAAAAAAAAGCGAACGTAAAGAGTGTCACTCAGTCAAATTGACACTCATGCCCTTTTTGCACATGACCCTTCAAGTTACACAGAAAAAAAAAAAAAAAAAAAACCATGTTCAAAACAAGATGGGTTTTTACAATGGATTTTACACTCGTTCTCAATAACACGTGCAGGTTCGAAATTGAATTTCCAACGGAAAACGCCAATTTGGTGGATGTCACTCAACTATATTTCTATGGCAACACTGGTCTGCATGCTAAATAAAACGTCGCCATACAACTCCCAGATGTGGAGGAAACATAAATTGTGTAGGAGGTCAACGAAATCGTAAGTAATTTGAGGCGACATAGGTAGAGATATGGCGGATACTAAGCCGAAAAATGATTGACATCCACCAGAAACGACTTTGAAGTCAGGAGTTTCGTTTCGAACCTGCACGTGTTATTGAGAACGAGTGTAAGAAATAACCAAAAATGTGTTTTTCATTTCCCATTATGTTTTTTTAGTAAAAACATCAAAGCATTATTAATTATCCATCAGTGGATAAAGTCAAATAAACAACTATGTTTCTTTTTTCCCATTCATGTTATTACTCGGGCCAGGCCTTCGGCCGAGGCACGAGTCAAGTTTCGCAAGTGTTTTTTATTTTTATTTTTTGTGTCGCTGGTTGGCGCCGTCAACCAATCAGATTGTGCCTACTTTGGAAGTTCTTTTCACCACCGTACCAATCAGATTGCACTGTGCTGGTCACGTGAACAGTGGACAACTTTCCAGGTTTTTCAAGATGGCGGCGAGTGGGAGTTTTGACTTAGCAAAACCTTTAATATCAGCTTTTTTTTTGTGTAAACCAAAGATTCCTTCAAGTGCAATACCAAGATTGTTGTCTTTTCTAAAGCTGAGAGGTGTTTTACGGGCTTTGGGACGGGAATTTACCACATATTATGCGACATGCTTTAAGATACACTCGTGAGACGTGACAGCGGAGTCTGATCTGCTCTGCGATCAACACTGACTGTATATAAAGACAACAGCTTGTAAATGTAAGTAGCCGCTAATCTGAACATGATAACCTTTATACCAATTGACTGTCGTTGTGTTGTTATTTATTTTGTTATTAACCTCTCGAAAGTGTAATAGAAATGACCCGATTTCTCAGTTCTCTGACTGACGGGCCTTTTAAAAGAATTACAGTCGTTTCGCCCCTCATGCACATGTATTTAAATGTTTATAAATTCGGGAACGAAAATCCAGCATGCAGTGACTGAGTATAAACTGAGTAAGTAATCCGAAATGAAGATTTTTTCAAACGAACGATAAATGACTGATGTGGAAATCGCATATTTATCTGTGGCGTGTTATTGTTGTTCTATTTCCCGGGTCTATATTTACATCTGGCCTGTAGCACTTTGTATTTGATTATTATCTCTTGGTTTAGGCATTCTACAGTGTATTTAATGTGTTTTTTAGAACTGACATAATGATATTATGTATCGAGTAGTGTATTTATCATTATTGCAAGTTTATAACATAACATAACTAAATTTGGTCCAGAACTGAGAGTATACTTACATGCAAGTGGCACTCTTTCTTTACCTTCCCCTTTCTTGGTACCATTATATATTATTATCCATGCAAGCTAGATCTTGTTTCAGTGTTTTCCATCTGAGCTGGTCCTGGCTTAAGATATTAACCCTAAGGTTACCTTAAGGACCTACCTTCTCATCATTGTATTTCTTATTATGCCTTAATTATTACTCGTAAACATTTCCATCATCTTATGAGAAAATACATGTAATTGTTGTTGTTGTTCCTCAGTTCTTGGCGTCAGCATCGTCACTTTCACTCGGTCATGATCAGGAGTACGAGTACTTTTACGAATTATTTGGGAATGAAAATTAATCTTCCTGCGACCCCAATGATATAAAAAGAGTGGACATTGCATGTTTATTTGTGGCCTGCCATTATAAGTTTCAGTCTCCTTCAAGATGTAGAAAATGAGCACTAGCACAGTGGCAGTTCACTAATACTAGAAAATGATGGTCTGTAGTTTACGACCTCAATCGAAAATATTGTATTGAGAATTTAGCCTGAATGTCAGCCATCTCCACTGGTTTGTTAATAATTGAGAATTACAAATAGATATGACTTTATTTCACATGTAGAATGACATTACCTAACTATTCACAATGAATAGCAACATTATGTGGAATTTGTTGTTCTAAATTGCTTGATTTCTCATAGTTGTACTGCACCTGATATAATTACAATGCATCAAATTTGAGTGACTCAATATCGTGCAGACTACTCAAATAACCATTGCACTTCAATCAACAACACCCATACCAAGTTTTTTTTGTAATTCTAACGACCCTCAAGGAACAATAATATTGAAAAGAAAGTAATATTAAACTACAGAATTGAGGGAAATTGTCGCTGAAATGTACATGCATGTTTTTTGTTTGCCGACGATTGATACGAACGGGCTTCAAACTCCGGCTTTGTTTTCTCATTTTGCTGCTGCACAGAAGACCTTGAAATATAAACCGTTCAATAAATCTACCTTAATTTATCCTAAAGAAAGCTTTGATTTATACCCTCGAAGAAGGAAATGCATTTGATTTTCTCCACTTCGCCTTCCCTTGCCGTTAACAATAGGAAATGGATAATCTGAAATCTACATTGAATCTGTAATGTTTACCGTCTCGTTTTTCTCGGCCAATGGAAATCGAGATACCGTGGCGCATGTAATCGTTTCCTCTTGGCGGCAGGAAAGGGGCCAGGTGGAACTTCTCGAAACAAGCGATAGTATTGGCCTACGCAGCAATAGAAAACACCCTAACCCATTAGAAAGTGCAGTACAAAAACCATAGAAGTATAGTATTATGGGTGCAATCAGCATACAGGTCTTGAGAGGTTCCATGCTACTTGGAGGAAAGGCAAAGAGATGAGAAACCTGCTTGCAGGGTAGGAGGGCCACACACTTCTCTGTGTATACTAGTTAGTGTTACTCTAATGTTATTTCCCAAGTGGTGTACATGCATGAAATCAATGCACACAATATTTTATTAAACATTAGGGACTAGTCAAAAATTTGCAGGGGAAATGCAAGGGGGGGGGGGGGGATTTGAGAATGCAATCAAAAAGTCTAAACAATATATACGGTAACCATCCCTGGACAATGAGTATGAAATCTTTTGACCCTTTCTCCCCTATTATCACCCCTTTTTTCAGTTCCCATGATTTATGACCCTCCATTTTTGGGGATTCAAAAAAATCTCAACCTCCTCCCCATGCTAATTTCTGACCAGTCCCTTCAGTGACAACCCTCATGAAGCCTCAATTTAATTTTCAGTAGAACTTTGTAATTAGAAGCTCCCATATGTGATTGCAATGTAAATTATCACAAGCATGAGTAGTGAATCAATTATCCTGCTCCCCTAGCACAAACCATGTATGACACAAAAATATGCTATAACTCCATGTATTAATTAAAAGTGGCCCAAGTTAAGGTTGTATTTATTCGTTATGCTCTTTTGACATTAAGAATAATTCTTCAAATGGCACCATTTTTTTATTTCTACTACATGTTTAATAACACAATTCTCTGCTGTACAAAAATTATTAGAACATTGTATTGACGATTTCCTGTCTTAAAGTTTGGAAACGTAACACATGCATTTAATGTCAAGTGCCATTTTTAATGTTTTCACAAAGTCATCAATTCTTTACATGAATTGTTTTAGAAAATTTGGCCTTCTCCCTAACTGAAAGCCCGAGTATAATGCCCAACGGGCATCTTGTTTTATATTAAAACATTGTTGTTATCTGAACTTATCCATTAATGAATAAAAACAAATTACCAGGGTGTTTCTTTTATATCCATCAATGGTATTTTGATTAAAAACACAATGGGAATTAAGTAACCATTATTGGCTTTTCAGTTTAATCCATTGCTGTGAAGTGTGATATCTTTTTCCATTAATGTTATATTTTTTTAACAATGTACATGTACATGTTAAGAATTCGGATTTGACATTCATGGTTTTGACATTGGGAATTATGCATTTTCCCATTCTTAAAACCATTAATGTTAATTTTTGTTTTCCTGTGTTAACTAGACAGTGTGGAAGATGCTTTAAATTGTCATCTTTGAGAGGAAGGGTTTTGCTTTCGCACGAAAAAGTGAGCAACAAGAAGCCCTAGCTAGCTTGTGCAATTTAGGATTTGCTGGCTGTTTAGATGATGTGAATCACAAACTTAAGCATGACAGTGAAGCAAATACATGTACATGTACATGTAGATCAAAGAAGGTTTTGCACAGTTCCATGAAAAGTTGATTGAAGGTCAAGAAACCAATTTACAAAAATATTACTTCGACTTTCCAGGTTACAAATTAATTCAGCCTTCATGGATTAGTTCTCTGACATTTGAGCTACCATGATGATTGTTTTTATCAGAAAATAATACATGTATTACAACAGGCCTGATATAATACTTCATACAGTACTCTAAATGACAATCTTTTTCGTCATAACTGTATTCCCTCTCCTGCCTGTGTGTGCAGATACCAGTGGGAAACAACTAAACAGTTTCATTGTCCCCATTTTGACGGCCATCGCTCTCGTTTACTTACCTCGGCTGCAGTGTCTTATGATTTTTTGGACTAATTCCAATGGATCTGAGAAACTGTTTTTACTTCGTGGGTGTAATATTGTTGGTCTCAATTCAAATTGTAAATTATTCCTTACTGTTCAAGATTCTATTTTCAACACCTCTTGCTTTTCAGTTCGTACATGTATGTAATAGTTACATATAATTTTAACTACGGTACTTTCTGCTGTTTATGTTTTCTTCCTCACTTCCTCTATGAAACGTAAATTATATTTGTACAAGAGCCCCCCAGATGAGCCTCTTGGGGCAATAGTACTGATCAAATAATTATATGTTTAAATAAAAATAATAATACTTCATTAATGAATTGTAATTGCACTTGTGATCCCATGGGAAAGGCTTTACTGCACGACAAACAAACTTCAATGCTGTTTTAGAAATATTGACAATCGATTGGAGATGAAAAATAGCATTTACAAACAGGTTTTACTTATAACACTACCGATCTCGTAAGAGTGCCTTTAAATAAATGAAGTCAGAATTTGTTGCCATGCAGAACAACCACGTGATTGCATTCCTGCAAAAGGCCTGTTCCAATTAATTTTGACATTTCTTGTCCCCTCCTCAAAAAATGGAGACAATGTACGTGAAGTTAATATGTGCTTATTTACATGTATGAAACATTTATTCAAGCATATGATTGGTTCTGATAACTCCTTACCCTTGTTTCCCGTGTAATGGTTAGGATCTCTCCCTTTTTGAATGGCAGATCCTGTCAGGCAAAACAAAACACTGTTATTATTCATGAGTACTTACGTGTACATTATGTACACGTTATGTACATGTACATACTGTCACTGAAGCAGGGTCTGGGGAAGTTGGGGTGGCGCAGTGGTTAAGTGCTTCGCCTCTCACCTCTGTGACCCAGGTTCGATTCCTGGATCCGGCGCCATATCTGATTTGAGTTTGTTGGTACTGTATTATGCCCTTGCTCCGAGTTTCTCTCCGGGTTCTCCAGTTTTCCTCCCTCCACAAAAACCAACACACTAAATGAGTTTTCTTCAATTTCCGATTGAGTGTGGGCTACCGAACCATACAACACTAACTCAACAATAAATTTATTTCTCTTGTAATGGACAAGGAATGCAATGAATTGGTAGTGCAAAGAGAAATAAGTTTCTATGTGGACAAGAGGGCCTGGAGCTGGGTTATGATAATTGGTAATTATATAAACTGTCAAGAGACAGAGTCAGTTCATTGTGGTTCTGGCTCACAAACAGTTAGTGTTTACTTTTAATGACAATTTACTACATGTACATGTACATACAATCATTGTAAATAACTAGGCAAGTCCAGTTATATATTCAAGCCTGTTTATTTCATGCCAGATGTACAGTACTGATCGAAACTAACCTCCCCTTTGCGTGCACGCGAGTTTACTTTGCATTTACTAGTACATGTACACGCACGCAAAGTACACGCAGTGTTTACTTTGTGTGTACTTGCATGCACGCAAGTACATGCAAACAAAAAAGTAAACGCAAAGTAAGCTCAAAATAAACTGAAACGAAACGCAAGGTCAATATTTATTATAAATATCAAAAGAAATATTTATGCCACAAACCAAAGACTCGAGATCGAGTTACAACTTCCCTAAATCACGCATATTGAAAATAGTTTCCTGTAGCTCAAAATCTTCAAAAAAATCTGTTATTTTTAATGAAAACGTCGCTGATTACTGTAATTTCTGGAGTTCTGTCCGCAGGAAAGCAATGCATGCGAGCACAATGTCAAAACAAAGACTTACATTGTATCTTTGGACACATTCGCTTCTCTCTCGAAATATTTTGCTTCCCATCTTAACTTTGACACCTTGAAGGAGCCTCTAGGTACATTGTACTTTAGAGAAGTTGTCTTATGTTCATAAAAAAAAAATCATTTCTCGAGCTCCAAGTGCAAGAAATGAAGCGAAACTACGAAAGCCTCCTTTTCTTGCCATTTTTGTGACTTCCGTTCCCAGGTCAGCTTTCTTCAAAGGACATTTTGGTTTTGATGTTCGCTCCCACAACGTTTCTAAATTTATTCATATCTAGCAGTCAGCTTCGATACCATAAATAATATTGCCAAACTGTTCTCGAGCATGTTTATATATTTGCAGGAAAATGTTGAGATGTTCGGTGTGTTTACAAACTCATTCTCAGACACTAATTTATACATATCAATTGCCCGATCTGATTTACATGCAAGAATTTGTCGTATTTATCTGGTTTGGGAATTCTGCCTCTTGGATGAACAGTTAAAGAATCTGGTTTTGGAATTCTCTGGACAGGTGGCAAGTTCAAAAACATGCACAAAACCCATGTTGGTCATTATCGTAGCTATTTGTATTTGTGGGCTGCACGTGTACTTTGCGTTTACTATATATGTTGTAGGTTGTTTCTCAATTCAGGTTGTTTTTAAAACAACCTAGGTCATTTAAAAACAACCTAGGTCATTTAAAAACAACCTAGGTCATTAAAAAAAAAAAATCACCCACCCCTCCCCTACAAAATATTTTTTCACGAACTACCCCTCCCCTCTACTTCCTTCCCCTCCCTTCCCCTCCCTTCCCACTGCCTCTCAATTTTCTCCTTGTCCCCCCTGACACACCTTACTGTACTGTACCACTTACCTCAACGGTCACCCATCCACTTACTAACCTTGCCCGGTCGGGCTTAACTTGGCCGAATCACAAGGAACGCCTGGTAGATATTAATCCAGTGGATTATCGCACTGCGCCACGAAAGCGCTTGTTGATTTGAACACATCATTTATTCTCCAAGTGACTTATCGTCAAACCCAGTCCCTCTCGTTATGTGCGCATGCATACTACTAACAAAATCGGACTTGGAAACATCTTTCGAAAACATTGTATGGACGACATTAAACAACACGTTTGTGTTGACTCTGCGTTCTTTTATGAAAGCTGCAGCAAATCAAGGGAAGTAAGGAAGCTAAATCCAGAAAAAATACTTTGCTTCTTGACTTTATTACGGCTCCACTCGTACTTCGAAACAAACTGTGTCAACCGAACCGACTTAGAGTAATCACTGACCGAAAGTAAAGACAAAAGAAAGCGCATCACCTCTAACATTAACTGTATTATATTGTCTTGTCAGTCTCTAATCAAAGAACTCCGAGAATGTGAAAAGATGTAAAAAATGGATAAATGATCGGGCGCTTTCTCAGTGTAAGCATATTAATTATTCATATTGTCGAATTTTCATACAAACCTTCTAAAACCTAACCCCAAATTTGAAAAAACCCTAACCATTTAAAATCCCAAATCATTAAGGTTACCGGATACCTTCAGGGTGCGTTTCCAGTCTAAATTATGTAGCGCCTCGAGAAAACATCGTAGATAAATCATTCATGTATCATTTTAAAGCTTACAAAATTGGCCACAAGAATACATAAAAAGTTTTGAGTTCTTTGAAAATCTCGAATTTTCCGCCATCCCGTTTCTCCGATCTAGTGAGATGACTTTCAGAAGTTCCGACTCCGAAAATATTTTAAAGTTTAAAAATCTGTTTGCTTTGTCGTATTTCAGAGGAGTCGTATTACAAAACCGTGTCGGGGAATTTCAAAATTCGATTTAGTTCAAAAGTTATCATGCTTTCCGTGAAAAGGCGAAAAATAATCCGAGTAGATATGCGGGAAACGTCGTCAAGAGCTCTTATTTTAGAATTTCCCAATTCCCCGACACGATTTTGCAGCCGAGATATCAATTGACATTTTGTGAAAATTTCGCACAAATCAAATAAATTTCTCTTGAGTGGGAGCTTTTTTAAAACTCTATTTTGATTGAAAATCGAAAGCGAGAAAATAGTACTTCAAAAAATTTACCCGTCTGTCGTGCGTGAATCTGAAGCCCCGCCTCTCCAACAATTAGCAAGCTCTTGGCCAATCATTTCTCATCACAGTTCAACTATCTGTCAAGATTTCCCGCCAATGTTGATTTCCGATCAAAGCAACGTGCCGCAACGAGAAAATGTTTTTTTCTTTTGTGTGACTTGAAAAATGGTAGCGGTAAGAGTCAGCTGGTTTCCCAGGCTAGAAAAATGGGAAAGACGAAAAGACCTCGAGGGACAAAGCCAAGGTGAACACCTATATAGACGCCTTGAATGCCAGCATAGTTAGTAGAGGAGACAGCGATTCGCAGGCGTCTGAAACACCACGTCTGAAACAGCACGGCAATAGCGAGATCGTGGTTCAACCGATTCAGGGTCACCGCCAAACTACGTTTCCATCTAAGCTTTCTTGGAAACAAATATTCTCTCGGTTGGCTCTTATCAATTCTACTTTATGTTCAGATGTGGACCACTCGGCACTCTGTCTGAAAGTGAAAATACGAACGTTTGTCGGGTTTTGCGAGGACTCCTATTTGGCTTTATAATTGTAGTCGTATGCATTGTTTGGCCTCGTTTTGCTTTTCTTTTTTCTTTGTTTTTCAAGCTAAGGGTTTAGGGTTAGGGCATCCTGCTTGCTTTTTGTAAGACTGATAAAAGGCCAACATCCGATGGAATTGTGGAATCGTGTGTGGAAAAACATTGGTATATGAAATGAATTTAATATGTGCCGATTTCCCACACCGTCGTTACGGGCGAGTGAGCACTTGTCATGTGTTTATTGATCTGCTGTCAATCAAAAAGAACCTTTTACTTCCAGTTAAAAACTTCCTTTTGGTATTTCTCCGTCAATATTAATTTTTTTTGAACGTAGTTTTTGGTATATGAGAAACTACTACTAAAACTACATTTCTGTGTGAGAAATTGGTCTAGCATGCGTTCGGTGTAGACGTGTTTTTGGTGACTCCGTGAAATGAGTTAAATTGGAAGTTTTATGGCCGACCTATTTTCTCCTTTTAAACGAAAAAACAGAGGTAGCAGCTCTAGTAGTTCTGAGAAGGACATTAAATCTCCTGTTGAGAAGAGAACGAAGGAAATAAGTGCCGAAGACGAGGACGGAGACGAACTTTGGGAAGTTCTTGAAATGGCCACTGAAATAGGACCCAAAGTGGACTTAATACTCAACAAAGTTTCAAGTATGAATGACAAACTTCAAGTGCTCAGTCGCACTATGGAAAGTATCGAATCAAAAGTGTCCAAATTACAAGAACAAGTTGGCAAACTTGAAGATGGGTTGCTGAAAGCAAATGAAAAGGTCAATCAAGTCGAAGCAAGCGTTCAGTTCATGAGCGATGAAATGAACAAATTGAAGGAAAACCTACAAGAAAGGACAGTGGAGTGCGAATCCAAAGTAGTGGATATGAAGGAACAACTCCTATATTACGAAGTATATCAAAGAAGGGAGAACTTAAGATTCTATGGGATTGATGAGAGTGACAAAGAAGACACAAGCATGGTTCTAAAAACATTCCTCCAGAACGAGTTAGCGGTTGACTGCTCTTCCATTGAATTCCAAAGAGTCCACAGGGTAGGTCGTTTCAATACAGGACAGAGGCAGGTACGTCCAATAATTGCTCGTTTCCTTCGTTATCCTGAGCGTGAAAAGATCTTCTCAATGTCGTTCAAGCTGAAAGGTACTAAATATGGTGTTTCGGCTGATCTACCCCATGATATTGTTGAGTTAAGGAAAAGACAAGTGCATAGACTGCTAGAAGCAAAGAGGGCCGGTAAGCGAGCACATTTCAGTAGAAGTAAACCGGACAAACTTTTCATCGACGGTATTCTTATGCCCCTGTAACGGGTAGTTTTTCAGAGGTCAAGATATAAAAAGGAAAATAAATTGTAATAGCTTCCAAAATATCCACTAGAATTTGGAGTAAACAACGCATCAAAATATATTTTGTACTAAAATATAAATTTGCTTTAGTATTGTTAGGCTAAGACCACAGTAGTTTTAAACAGTTACGAGCTGGCTACTGTCACTATAGGAAAGTTTTGTATTGTAGTAGTACTTCATATTTATTTGTCTGTACTCTTGTTGGTTACCTTAAAATGGTTCGGGGTACTTAATTCATTTCTCGTTTACCGCAGTCGATTAATTGAAAGTAAGAGGAAAGGAATTAGCATATACCCAGTGAAGCATGTCTAAAAGTAATGTGAATTTTAAAATCTTGTCATTAAATGCTCGAGGGATTCGTTCTTTTGATAAAAGAAAAGCGATTTTTTTGTGGTTACAGAAGGAAAAATCGGATATATGTTTCTTACAAGAAACTTATAGCACACCAGATATAGAAAATACCTGGAGAAAGCAGTGGAAGGGAAATCTATTTTTTTCTCATGGATCTGAACATAGTAAAGGTGTATTGATACTTGTTAAGGAAGAATTGGAATTTGAAGTAAAGTCCTTCAAGGAAGATAAACAAGGCCGTTATATCTTTGTAGAAGCTATTGTTCAAGAATGTCCCTTTCTCTTTTTAAATATTTATGCTCCAAATAAAGTCGAAGAACAATGTACATTTTTTAGGGAAATATTAGAAGAATTAGACAAATTCGATTTGGATCCAGATTGTAATATAATATTAGGAGGTGATTTTAATGTTTATTTTGACTTAGATTTAGACGCTTTTGGAGGGAATCCCAAAATTAAAAAAACTGTTAAGCTATTGGAAAGTATTTGTTTGCAATATGATTTAACAGATATATGGAGAATTAGGAATCCTGATCAAAAACGCTTTACTTGGAGACAAAAATCACCGATTATTCAGAGAAGACTAGATTACTGGTTTATTAATAATGGATTACAAGAGGAGATTGAGCAGGTAGATATTATACCATCTATTAAATCAGATCATTCGGCTATTATGCTTTCAATAAATGGATTAGAGGAACAGACACACGGACCTTCATTTTGGAAATTTAATTCAAGCTTATTAGAAGACAAAGAGTATGTCGATCTAATAAAAGATAAATACCTCGAATGGACTGAAGAACTGAATACGATAGAGGATCCCAGAATTATGTGGGATTTTATTAAATATAAAATACGACAAGAAACTATAACATATAGTAAACAGAAAGCAAAGGAAAGAAGAGAAAAATTAAACCGAATTAAAAGCGAACTACAATCATGGGAAGCAAAATGTGATCTTGACCCTACTTCTACAAATATAAATGAGTACGAATGTTTGAAGATGGACTATGATAGTCAGTATGACTACATTACGCAAGGTCTAATTGTAAGGTCCAGAGCCACATGGTATGAAAAAGGTGAAAAAAGCAACAAATATTTTTTGAATCTTGAGAGATCGAGAAAGAAAAAAAGCTCAGTTAGAAAATTATGTACAGACACTAACACAACTATATCGAGTCCGAAAATAATCATGAATGAACTTCATACATTTTATTCAAAACTGTATAGTGGAATGGAGTCCCTCTACGATGAAGATATTACAAATACCTTTCTCCTGGATACAAACATTCCTATTTTAAACGAGGAATCACGGGAGGTACATGTATGTGAAGGAAAATTAAGTTATAGCGAATGTTTTAACGTTTTGAAAAGTTTTGAAAAAAGTAAGACGCCTGGAAACGATGGACTTCCCATTGAATTCTATCAAGTGTTTTGGTCTGTACTCGGAAAGTGCTTGGTTGATTGTCTTAATTACGCATACCTACATGGTGAACTGTCCATCTCACAAAAACAAGCTATTATAATGTTACTAGAAAAGAAAGACAAGGATAAAAGATATATTAAAAACTGGCGACCGATCTCACTAATAAATGTTGATACAAAGATCGCTTCAAAAGTGTTGGTGAAACGACTAGAAAAAATTCTGCCCGAAATAATCCACTACGACCAAAACGCCTTCGTAAAGGGAAGGTCCATTTTTAACGCGGTAAGGAATATAGATGATATTTTGATGTATACGAAAAAGATTAAAGTGTCTGGTATACTTGTTGCTATTGACTTTGAAAAAGCGTTTGACTCTGTTAACCACAATTATCTAGTTAAAGTATTGGAAACCTTCAATTTGGGACCTTCCTTTATACAATGGGTTAAAACAATTTATAAGAATACTTCGAGCTGTATTATAAATAACGGCGTTGCATCAAAGTATTTTAAGGTAGAATGTGGCGTTAGACAGGGAGATCCTCTCTCACCCCTTCTATTTATTATGGTACTAGAATCTCTGGCAATTAAAATCAGGAAAAACAAAGATATCCAGGGAATTAAAATTGAAGACGAGGAAGCAAAACTAACGATATTTGCCGATGATATGACTTGCTTTTTAAAGAATAAATCCTCATTTCACCACCTTTTCAACTTAGTTAAGCTATTCACAAAATGTTCCGGTTTAAAAGTGAATGATGAAAAAACTGAAATAATGGGAATGGGCACATTATCAACGTTACCTCAAAATGAATTTAGTAATCATAAAGTTAAAACTACAGTAAAAATTTTAGGTGTATATTTTGATTATGATGAAAAAGGGAGACGGAAATTAAATTTTGATAAAGTCTTGAAACAAATAAAAAAGTCATTAAATATGTGGAAGTGGAGGGGGCTTACTCTTATAGGCAGAGTTCAAATTGTTAAAACGTTTGCTGTACCTAAATTAATGTATAGGGCGAGATTAATCCCAGTTACAAAAGACTTTATCAAAGAAGCTAACACTTTGCTATACGACTTTATTTGGAAAGGAAAAGACAAAATTAAACGCATGGCTCTAATAAATGATATTGACGAGGGAGGTCTAAAGATGCTGGATATCCAATCCATGATAAACGCCCAGAGAATAATGTGTATTAAGGAATATTTGGAAAGCTGTAGACATCCATGGAAGCTCTGTTTGGATTTTTATCTTAAGATGGTGGGAGGGAAATTTCTATTACAGTGTAACTTCGACACCGCAAAACTCCAAATAAATATACCAGCCTACTACAAAGAATGCTTGGATGCGTGGTCTGCCATTAACAGTAAATCACCAAGTTCACATAAAGACATCATAAACGAAATTATCTGGAACAATAGATTTATTGTCATTAAAAATAAGTCAGTTTTTAAACCATTTTATGTTTACAATAAAAATATTATTAAAATAGGAGACTTAATATCCACAAATCAAAATTTTCTCCAAGGACACTTAATAGATAAATTCAAATTAACAACAGCAAATATTTTAACTTTATTTGGTATAGTTACTGCAATACCTGCTCAATGGAGATCAACCATCAAAACAAATCAATATTGTTTAAATGAGGCAATTACTGATACGGTTCAGATTACAGTAGCAGGAGAAAGAGTAGATCTTATAACGGTCTCGACAAAAGATGTTTATAAAGAATTTATAGCATCCAAACAGATACTTCCCAATGCTCGATTTAAATTACAAAACAAATATCCGAATCTAAAAACTGACTGGAAAAAAATATATTCCCTACCATTCATTGTAACTCTAGATACAAAAACAAGAGAATTTCAATATAAAATCTTGAACGGTATCTTATATGCAAATCTCAAACTTTTTCGTTTTGGAATTGTAGATTCCCCTATGTGCTTTTTTTGTAAAAATGAAGAAGAGTCTATCGAGCATTTACTTTATGGGTGTCATATTATAGAAATGTTCTGGAGCGATGTTTTATCTTGGCTTAAGATAAATAAATTTAACATAGACAATTTAACAGAAATAGATGTTATTTTTGGTAAATTTGACGTTGGAAAGGATTTCGTATTGATCAATCATCTTATATTGATTGCTAAACACTTAATTTATAAATGCAAATATAGAAATACAATTCCATGCATGAAAGTGTTTAAAGCCAATATAAAATATATCTATAATATTGAGACTTATATTGCAAAGAAAAAATTAAAATTATTAAAACATTACAACAAATGGGAAAAAATTATACCTATCCTTTAATAAGAACAGTTAGCAGTATACGCATATTGATATATTATTTTAGGTAACCCTTATTTTATGTTTTTCTGTGTATTATGTATTGAGTGTTTTGTCAACATGTAATGTTAAAAAATTTCAAAAATTTAAATAAATATGAATTAAAAAAAAAAAAAAAAAAAAAAAAAAAAATCCTGCTTGCTTTTTGTAAGACTGATAAAAGGCCAACATCCGATGGAATTGTGGAATCGTGTGTGGAAAAACATTGGTATATGAAATGAATTTAATATGTGCCGATTTCCCACACCGTCGTTACGGGCGAGTGAGCACTTGTCATGTGTTTATTGATCTGCTGTCAATCAAAAAGAACCTTTTACTTCCAGTTAAAAACTTCCTTTTGGTATTTCTCCGTCAATATTAATTTTTTTTGAACGTAGTTTTTGGTATATGAGAAACTACTACTAAAACTACATTTCTGTGTGAGAAATTTTTTTTTCCATCTTTTTCGTTTTGAAGGTATCCGGTAACCTTAATAGAACGAGTCTAAATACATCTGAACTTAATGGAGAATTTAGCGAAGTTTTCAAGTGTTTTCAAGTGCACTTTTCTTCAATGGTCCTGTGAACTAATTAATCCAAAACCTAACCCTGTATTTAAAAAAAACCTAACCGTCCACAAGGGCTGTTCACTTACTTTGAAGTCAATGATTTTAGAGCTATAGTCACTAAATTAAGCTTTTTAAATAATGCTTCTTCAATGGTCCTGTGAACTAATCCAAATCCAAACCCTACCCCTACATTTAAAAACACCCTAACCGTCAACAATGGGTGCTCACTAATTTAGGGTTTTTAGAGCTAAGTCGCAACGTAGAAATGTAATGCTTTAAATTCTTCAATATAGTCATACAAACCCTAACCCTACATTTAAAAGACCCTAAAATGACCTAGGTAATTTTAAAAATAACCTAGGTTGTTTAAAAATGACCTAGGTTATTTATATTTTAAAAATAACCTAGGTTATTTAAAAATGACCTGAATTGAGAAACAACCTACAACATATACATGTAGTACACTCAAAGTAAACACAGGGTCTATTCTTAGTAAACTACACGCAAAGTACTTGTACATGCAAGGTTTGCTTTGCGTTTACTTTGCGTGTACTTTGAGTGCACGTAAAGTAAACGCAAGGGTGAGGTTTAATAGTTTTGATCGGTACTGTATTTACACATCAGTTTATACAATTTGTACATTGCACATGTACATACAACATACACATGTACAATGTATGTACATGCATATTACTTAATTAATATGGATGTTATGGGCTTGGTCCCTTATATAATCTTGTACACTGTGCTTTAAGTTTACTAAGTACTTGATATGATGGTGGTAATAATAATAATGGTGGAGGTTGTGGGCCTAGACCTGTCATCACAAAGTGTTGCTGTGGTGTATTTCAGGGACTCGAGGGAACAATAGGAATGAAATTAGAGGGCTTCCAAGACAGTTATGGGCTTCAACAACACTATGAACCATTAATTTTGAGGAATTAGCAGAGAAGATGACAAGCAAATGGACAGCAAGTTTTCTTTGGAAAGCGAAGGAGACGAGCTTGAGAAGAAAATCTAAGACATTCATGCATGCTCAGTCCATTACTGTTGTTTATATGGCTTTGTTTATGATCATTGCAAAAACTGTTTTTCTTTTAACACTCACAGTCATCATTACTGTACATGTACAAGCCATACCCCAACTTTGAGACAATTTCTTGTTACTTTCAAAATCTGAAAGGTCAAAGAAGGTGTTGCTTCTACGTGAGGAAATATGGTAGTGTAAATTAATGAATGGATGTACTCACTTCTCTGGATGCACCTTGGAACTCATAGCGAGCAATCACATCTGTACCAGAAGGCCACTGTATCATAAAACAAACAAACTCACTTACTGCAGCACAAAAAATATCATGTACATGTAAAATGAAGGGTGGAGTGGCCTTTTATTAAGGATAAAGGCAAAAGGCAAGCCTCCCAACATTTTGGATATATACATGTAGGTTATTGACCAAGTGTGGGGTCAAGATTGGGGGATATTGGCCAAGTTCATTCTTTGGTGTGTTTATGGACTGAGAGGAAGTCAAGGTCCATAAAAATGCCAAAAAAGAATGAGGCCAAAGTCACCCCATCTTGACCAAACATGCTTGGTGAATAAGGTTTTATTATATGGCAAAAATAAATGAAATTTAATTGCTAAAACCCACTTTTAATACACGCACCAGGAACCCAAACAATATACATGTACATGTAAATTAGAATTTAGAATGTCATCAGGGGTAATTTACGCTGTTCTTTATACACTGACTCCTTCCCCTCCTACGGTTGGGGTCCCGTAAAAAATCAGCCAGCAAAATTTGCCATACAATATATGTAGTAGCAGGAGTTTCAAGTCTTGGTAAGTAGCGATAAAAAGTTGAAGGTCGGCATGAAAAAATGCAGTTCGGTCGGGTTACCGGAAACACAACATTTATTCTGTTTGGGCCAAAGAGTAAATTAATATTCATTAAAATAACTAAGTAATTTTGTGAGCTGTGATTGGTCAACTTGTGGTCCTGACCATCACTTCCTGTAGTTTTTATTCCGAACTGAAACCATTCCATTGCGCTGCTGTTTGTGTGTTAACTTCCAAGTATTAAAAGTTACTTTTATTTCTAGAACTTGTGTTTGAACGCGAGTTTCTATGTTAAAGTCAGCTTTGTCACACAGATGGCCACGTTGTAATAAATAAACAGATAGCGTTTGATTGAAGTATGAAATGAAAATAAACTCAACGAGTATTAGCGGGCGCGAATCTTGAAAAGTTTCAGTGCATGAAGCATTTGTCGTGTTAAAGTCAGTTTCGTCACACAGATGGCCGTGTTGTAATAAATAAACAGACAGCATTTGATTGAAGTGTGAAATGATCGAACTCAACGAGTATTAGCAAGCTGAGTCCTGAAAGTGAAACAAAAATAAATTGCAGCATTATTAGCATTTACCATTGAATAACCAGAATGATGAAGTGTGAAATGAAAATAAACTTTGTTATTTACAATGTACATGTATGGCAAGACAAGTCTTGAAAATTTTTCTATTTTCTCGAATCTCGAAGTTTATTTTGAAGCATTACAAACAACGCTGTTGAATAAAGAAGACTACTCCTCGTTTTTAAAGTCGGTTTTAGCTGACACAAACGAACTTCACGCAAACGTGAATTCGAACAATAACTGCATAACAAAGAAAAACTACATGCATTTGAGTGTAATGCACTTGTGTAACTAGTATGCATGTGCATTACACTCAAATGAGTGCATGTACATGTACTACAGGCGGAAAATGCCTGTGTAGTTGTTACCGAACTTTCGGATGGACTGTAGCTCTTGAAAACTGTGAAATTGATATGAAAGTCTGCAACAGATCAATAGACTTTTGACAATGTCCCTGTGTTGCTTTCATTTGTGGTTTCATTCATTTAGTCAATAACTAGTGCAAAAATTTGCCATGCAAAGGCAATTATTTTTCTTTTCAGAATATCAATCTTCAACACAAAAATATCATTCATCAACACATAAGAAAGGACTATAGTGTTAATGCCTAGAAGTAGAATTTTGGCAGCTTAAACGTTCATGTTTACAGTGTTAGGGTAGTGCAATAAAGATTGTACATGTATCACGGTACGTTGAAATACATTTTATTGTTTAAAAACCTACAATGTACAAGTGCAGCTTGCTCAAGAGGTGCAATGCAGTCAAGTTGAAGACCATACAATGGCATGTACTGTAAATGGATATATTTGGAATTTCTGGTGGGAAATTATAGGCTCATACAAAAAGGCTTGTGGCTTGCAATTTACATGTACATGTAGCAACCCCCCTTCAGCAAAAAACTCTGGCTGCGACTGCTTCTGGAGAATGCTGAACTATGTATTTCATCAATTTATCCTGTCAATAGTTCACAAAGTACTTTTGTAGAATGTGTGTGCGGGCCATATGAAAAATACGTAGTTTTTTCCTCATGTGTTCTCTTTCATAAGATTCTAATAAATGCACACATTAATTGCATTAACTAGTTGGATCTGCATTTAAACAAAGGTACACGTATGTATCTTACTGTGCACAACAAAATAAATTGCATTATCAAATGTATGATTTTACCAAACCCATGGAATTTTACTGTACAACTACCACAACCACTGAGAACTGAAAACATTGAAAAACGACAATAAAGCATTCCAACGTGTGGTACAAGTAACTAGTACATGTACATCCATGTGATTTTATTCATTCAGAAGGCTTCAACTTCAGAACTACTCCACCAAATTTGCCTTGTTCGAGCAAGTTGAAATGCTATTTTCTTGTACTCAACATTGATTGGCTCAAATAACCATACATTTGTAAGTTAGAATGCTTTGTTTTCATTCTGCAATGTGACTGGTTCTCGTTGTCCAAGTGGACCTGGTTACAACAGGTGCACAGTAATTAATGCATTATTAAGATTGACAACAAAACGGGTAAAACAAACTAACACAGTTATTTTATAATTGTCCATGTAATTTAAAAAGTTGGACTGGACTTCCAGTCTGAGTTGGACTACAGTAGATTGTCAATCAGGTAAAAACAATATCACATATAATTTTTAGGTGATTATGTAACCTCAATGTCAAGTTTTACGTTTTGAATCTCTGTTTCATGCTTCGAAACCTTCGCACACTGCCAGTAGCTGTTGGATTTTTCACACAGGTACATGTAGCCCAACTAATAATAATAATAAAGACTTTATTTAGCGAGGGTAACACATACATGTACATGTAATAGCAATGCTAATAAACTTGTGGCCCTCCTAGTAGTTAAAATACAAAGTGATAAAAAGCTCTACGTCCTACATATACATGTACATGTACAATATTAAAATCTAAAAAAATACTAATCTATAACTACCTAAATTTAAGTATAAAAATGCAAGAATATATAAAACTAGACTAGGCATAAAAAATAGACAACAGGAAAAGAAAAAGGATAAAATTTAATTAAATAACAAAATGAAGTATAAATTTCTGCTCACTAAAAATTCAATTCCACATGTTACGTCTAAAAGAATGTAAAGAGTCTTGCTTCCTTAAATCTAATGGTAGAGAGTTTCATAATTTACAACTTGTTACAGCAAATGTTCTACTGATACCGGTACCCATGCCAAAGCAAGTTTAGATGTTGTGGGATACCTGTGTACAAGTACTGTCTCCTTCTCAACTGCAAATACTGTAGTTAGACCTTCACGTCTTCTCGGATAAGACAGTCAAAACGTACATGTAATGTAGGTCTCCCATTGGCATCAAGTTTATTAGTCTTTCAGGACTGTTACGAGCCACTGTTATGAGTTATCAAGCTATACCTTTAGGACAGACTAGATCGGACCATGTCGGATCAGGTAAAAACAAAGTTAAACATCATTTGATTGTGAAACTCTAACTAGGTTTCACCCTAGTTTCTTTCTTTCTTCTCTCTTTTTTCACTCTTTCTTCTCCTTCTCTTCCTTGAACTTAGTTTGGACGTCCATAGGAAAGTGATGAAATGTTTTCTATAATTAACAGTTTTAAAACTTGGTATATAGAAGTCAGGGGTTTCAATAAAAGGTGGCTACCGGCAGTAAACTGCCAGTTACTTTGCTTCTTACCGCCGGCTACTTCACACGATCGTTGCATTTTTTTGTTAAGTTTTTAGTAAAGTTTACTAGGTAAACCACCGCCTCTAACGTCAGGACTGCTAGTTGCCTAAAAAGTTATTGAAACTCCTGGAAGTCAGTGTTTCTAAGGTTAAAACAATGTACATGTGTACATGTAATAAGACGATGGTGAAACACAGAATTCTAAAATGTTTTTCAGTAAATGATAGTTACATAACTATACTTATTAGTATTAGTAGTACTTAATAGATTACATAATATTGTCATTAGCAATAGTAGTTTCAGGGCATGACGTAAGTGCTGTCCGATAACCCGAGGCTACATGTAGTACATTGTAGTTCGGCATGTCAGGCTAGTGATTCCTGTTTACAGGTTGCACTTCAGGCTATTAAAATTGTGCCCTGAGTTTCCTTACTGCCACCGGTCTGCGAAAGTTTCAGACCGGCTTCAAAGGGTTTCAAAGCGTAAAGCACAGTTTCAATTTAGGTTACACAATCACCTCCTCAGCAATCTCAAATACTTTAATTTGCGGTGAAAACAATAATCAACATTGTTTTTACCTAATACGACCTGGTCCAACCCAGTCCAATCTGGTCCGAATCAGACTGGCAGTCCAGTCTGACTTTTATACCTGCCTATTTAAATACATATAATAACAATTTTAAGGTTATCATGATTCCATTCAAACTAAATCGATTATAGCACAGGCAGCCCAAGCTCATTTTACGAAAATATAAGGGTTTGTATGGGAGTGTAGCGAGCTCAAGTTACGAAAATATAAGGGTTTGTATGGGAGCGTAGCGAACTCCGTTTACTAGCCAGAAATACTGTAAAATATTTGAATAAAATGACTTACATGTACCTTGACACTGTGATGTCTTCTGTCGTGTTTCTCTCCTTGTTGGGTGGTTTTAAGCTGATTTCATCCGGGTTTTTTCTTTTCGGAGCCCCATCTCTCTTTTTATTCAAATATTTTACAGTATTTCTGGCTAGTAAACGGAGTTCGCTACGCTCCCATACAAACCCTTATATTTTCGTAACTTGAGCTCGCTACGCTCCCATACAAACCCTTATATTTTCGTAACTTGAGCTTGGGCTGCCTGTGATTATAGTAAATATAGCATGTAAATACTCACCCTCAAATTCTGGTCTGTCATCCTTTAAGAGGTTCTACATTCAAGCAGTACCTGGATAGGGGATTAGTGTCCGGAAGTCACCTAACACCAGCGAAAATCAATTTGGTCAAAGTACTTTTAATAATATACAAATGTACAGCAGGCAGGCAAACGTCACATATTCAAGATAGGTGTTTGAACACTTTGAAATAACATAGCGGATTAATAGTTACACTGTAGCCTGATTAGATAAATATAGACTCAGTTCTGGGATACACAGATCCTTTCCATAGTAAATAAATCGTTATTTTGCCAAAATTGAAGGTGTAAGCCACATTCCTGCACACACCTACACCGTGCGAAGGGTCACTCCATACGGAAGTGAGATGGACGGCGTCAAAATACGGATAAAATCCACCACAGAACCGCGTTCGTTTCTTAACTAACAGACAACACAAAACTCTATTTGTAGGTACTGTGATCAATTGACAATATGACAAGATTTTAAAGATTCCATAATATTTACTGAGCTACTCAAGTCTGATCAAATGCCGACTTACCAAGTACCAATCGTGCAGTCGTTTCAAGCGCCTTGCGAAACCGTTCAATCGTCCAACTATTATCCAATGCAACTAGAATGATAGCTTTTAAAGTAGTGTGGGTTGTACTAGGTGAGGTATCAAAACAACGGCATATTTTGGATGTTTTGTCGGCCAATTTACGAGTGAACCTTTTCCTTATTCCACTCAACCGATCGTCTGAACAGGAAACAAGACCAACCAATATTGCCTACAGGGGGTTCAATGTATTCACAATACAATATAGTGCTCCCTGGCTATTATATGCCAGCGGTGAGCTTCATTAAAACAATACGGAAATGATTTGATTCAATAAGGCGACCCGCGGGGTTAAAGTAGCCCGATCGTTGAGATTTTTGGACCATATATTTCCTGATATTAAAGAATAGTTAAAACAAAACAGAATTCCACAACAAAACAGTAATAATAATAATAATAATAATAATAACACTTTATTTATACTAGAAAAATCAATTAGCATTAAAACATGCTGGTCCAACAAGATGTCCAGTTAGTAGAAATATATGGAAAACAGAAGGCCATTTTGGAGGACTTCTGATAGAAAACTATGGTTAGGGTTATGGAAACTACCTGATTATGAATGTAATTATAATTATAATTATAATTATAAATAGTTATAAATATAAATATAAATATATACTTTAAATATTATATGAATGTTTACATTAACTACTACTTTGATTAAAGGCGCGGAGAATGAAAGATTAGCTATATAGTAAATAAATAGGATAAATTAGGCTCACCGAAAGATTACTAGTCCTCTTGTTTTTGTTCAAATGCGAAAATCTTCAAAACGAACATTTTAAAAAGTGCTCTTAAAAGTCAGTTTTTACTAGAATTTTTTTGGGGACTACGTGTCCGAATTTTTTTCTTTCTTTTTGCTTTTGCCCCGCCCCCCTCCCTTAAACTTTTCTTAACATATCTCAATAACAGTTGATTTTCGTTGTTCACGCTTCATTGGACTCTAATATATGCATGCCTGTTTCAGGAGAACACCAGTGTTTTTTTTTTGCTGACAAACTTAAGAAAATAAGAAAACAAGTCGAAGGACTACAGAAAAGCTGATCAAACAATTAACGTATATATTGAGAATTCTACGATATTTCAGCTGGCCAAACCAGCCTTATTCAGGTAGATCTTACAAATGAATATTGCACAATGGCAAGTATAAATATGAAGGTGATTACACGAGGAAAAAGGAAATGACGTGAGTAAAAATATGGATTTGAGATAACATAAACAAGGGTCTACAAGACGGCGTGTCTAAAACGCAGGTAGCGGGTAGCGGGTAACGGGTAACGGGTAGCGGTTAGCGGGTAACGGGTAGCGGGTAACGGGTAGCGGGTAACGGGTAGTGGGTAACGGGTAGCGGGTAGCGGGTAGCGGGTAACGGGTAACGGGTAACGGGTAACGGGTAGCGGGTAGCGGGTAACGGGTAGCGGGTAACGGGTAACGGGTAACGGATAGATGGTGTTTTTTTTGTACAAAAATATTATCTGGCACCCGTTTACGGTGTGTACACAGGTATCCCAGGCTCATTATGCGTAAAACGGTTATTTCCCGGATATTTGAAATTACAATAAATGTATGGAGTTTTAGCTCGCATTCCCGTTTGCTCTAAAATAAATTTCAATAAATCGTCAAAATATTCTTACCTGTCTCTTGTGTATTTCTTTCAGTTTCTGTGAAGTTTCAAGCCATTCCGTTCAATATTGAGTGAGTTACAGGAATTTTCCTTCCCTTCCAATTCCCACAAAAATCCCGTACATCGCCAAAATTCCTTCAAATTACGGTTGCCCAAACACAGGTCCTTCACCACACTCAGCTTCCCTTTCACTGGTTTACTTTAACGGGAGAAAAATGCCACGTAGTTTGCAGTTTTCGAGTTTCGCGAATGTTCTTGTCCATCTGTCCTGCAACGGGCTCAGACCTCAAACATATATATCAATGTTTTGTTTATTTTTAGTGTAGAAAGCGGCTCTAATACCTTAAAATAGCGAGAAGATTAAATAAAAGTGAGAAAAGAGACAAAGAAGTAAAAAAATATTTTTGTGCGCGGTGTAGGACTCCAACTCCGGCCTTTGGATCGAAAGCGCATAATCTAAACCACTTGACCATTAAACCGCTTGTTCAAATATCACTTTTAAAATAAGGTATATATGTTTGAGGTCTGAGCCCGTTGCAGGACATCCGCGAAACTCGAAAACTGCAAACTACGTGGCATTTTTCTCCCGTTAAAGTAAACCAGTGAAAGGGAAGCTGAGTGTGATGAAGGAACTGTGTTTGGGCAACCGTTATTTGAAGGAATTTTGGCGATGTACGGGATTTTTGTGGGAATTCGAAGGGAAGGAAAATTCCTGTAACTCACTCAATATTGAACGGAATGGCTTGAAACTTCACAGAAACTGAAAGAAATACACAAGAGCATAATGAGCCTGGGATACCTGTGTACACACCGTAAACGGGTGCCAGATAATATTTTTGAACAAAAAAAACTATCCGTTACCCGCTACCCGTTACCCGCTACCCGCTACCCGCTACCCGCTACCCGCTACCCGCTACCCGCTACCCGCTACCCGCTACCCGCTACCCGCTACCCGCTACCCGCTACCCGCTACCCGCTACCCGCTACCCGCTACCCGCTACCCGCTACCCGCTACCCGCTACCCGCTACCCGCTACCCGCTACCCGCTACCCGCTACCCGCTACCCGCTACCCGCTACCCGCTACCCGCTACCCGCTACCCGCTACCCGCTACCCGCTACCCGCTACCCGCTACCCGCTACCCGCTACCCGCTACCCGCTACCCGCTACCCGCTACCCGCTACCCGCTACCCGCTACCCGCTACCCGCTACCCGCTACCCGCTACCCGCTACCCGCTACCCGCTACCTGCTACCTGCGTTTTAGACACGCCGGTCTACAAGATATTAAACATATTAAGTTTCATCACGTTTGTTCATGCCGAGAGGTTCGAGAGTTTTAGCTATGTCGATAAGATATGACTCTGGCTTTACGAATTGAGTCTCGCGAAGAATAAATTATTTCTAAGGGGATAAGTTGCATGTCAGTATTAGAATGGTTAGAACAGGAAAGGAAATGTTCAGAGACTGCGGTGGGTTTAGATTAAGAAAATGTCGGGAATTGGTAGACACAGGGAATTAACCGGGAAATTATGGATGATATCGGGACAAACTGAAAATAAATCGGAACAACTTTTATGAAAACATGCCACAGCTCCAACAGGCTTCAGTCGCAAGATATACCCCAAAGCTACATAATAGATTCATCTACATGTTACACCTTGACATTCTTGACATTCTTGTCACCCAGTAATATATTTTTACTGCCAAAGAGCTAGTGTAGGTTTTCTTTTAATACATTTCCTTACATGTAATTGAGCAGCAGCAGTTCACTACCTATTAGGTCAGTACTAGCATAAATAAAGCCATATCAGAGGCTAAAAAATAATTAAAGCACTAAAAAAATGCTTATAAATTTCTGCCTAAACTTGTTGTACTCAGAACTGTGAGATAAGTACAAGCGTTATGTTGCTTATACCATGGTGGCACTGTTATGCCATCAAAATTCTAGAATTAGCATTTCTTAGGCTCCTATAATTTAATTATTTTCCGAGGAGCATGCCCTCGGGCTCCCCTAGCTGGTAATGTGGACGTCAACGTTTCACCACAGTGCATCCCCCTGTATTATGTTTGGTAGGGGGGAGGGAGTCAGATATTATACCTTGGTTTCATATCCAAATGCTCCGACCTCCTCCCCTCCCCAGTCTATTTTAAGCAAACACTCATGCACGTGCATGTATACGCCACACCCAAACTGTTCAAAATCGGATTCAAAATCGTACGCATATTATCGCATCTACGATACATTAAATTGTGCCAGAAAGAACAAACGTTATGAAACTATGTTATTATATCTTGTAGACCCGTGTTTATGTTATCTCAAATCCATATTTTTGCTTACGTCATTTCCTTTTTCCTCTTTGTGAAATTATACTTTCATATTTATAGTTGCCATGCTTTGTGAAATATTCTTCCTTTGTAAGATCTACCTGAAGAAAGCATGTTTGGCCCGTCGTAATATCGTAGAATTCTCAATACATACATTGTTCGATATCGATCAGCTTTTCTGTAGTCTTTAGGCTTGTTTACTTGCCAGAAAGTGCAGGAAATGTGCATCCGAGAACCTGAAATTCAAAATTTTCCGGAGTATCCTGCCCCCGACCCCGGCCTAGAAACTCAGTCCTCAGCTGGACGTCGGATGTACCTGCTTCCAGTTCTTAGTCGCTTGTTCAAATAAAGACTGAGAACCCTTGAAAACTATTTAGTGCTGTCTTGTGAGAAATCTCTCCTTAGTAAATTTGGAAACTGCAAGGATATAATTAGTTTTTTAAAATTCGTGTAGAAGAAGAAGGCGCCAAAAAAATTCCTTCACTACATATGGGCAGAAACAAATTCCTGCAAGGTAAAAATGCCCCACCCTCCCCCTCCCCTTCCCCCCCCCCCCCCTTTACTTTTCTAACGGTCCGCCCCTATTTTGTGTGTTTTGAACCTTTTCAAATTGTAACTCATGACATTGGTTTGACTTTATCGGAGGTACAGGTAATAGAAGAAAATTATTCCTCTCAGTGTGGGTGACTATAGTGGTAGATATTTACCTTCGCGGCCCGGTAAATATTCACCACTAGTCGTGCACCGACCGGCACGGAAGGCCGAATGAAATGAATATGAAAAAAAAAAAATGAAAGTGTATTTTATTATCTCTACAATTAACACACCTTATATACTTAGAGAAATCTACAGTGTTCTCTATATTTTACTTTAATTTTCACTTTTTATGCCTTACTCATATACTCAACAAAATTTCTCGATTGTGATTGACTGAGAGCAGTGCAAGTTAAGCCATAAAACAACATTAACTCTTTTTGCTCCAAATTCTATAATAATAATAATAATAATAACTTTATTTAACGAGGGTTTAAACACTTTATAGTCACAAACTGATAAACTAGTGGTCCTCTTAAATATGTTACAAAACTATGCAAATGTAAGTTCTACCGAGTGCTATATAAAGCTGCCAACACTAAAATAGATAAAAGCTATAAAGTCAACTATATTAATACAATGAATAATAAATATTATGAATACATAAGCTAAATTTAAAATATTTACAAGATGATATTCTAATAATATATACTATGAGTTACACTAATAAAAATAACTATGGCTAAGTAATAATTATAAAGATATGCTAAAATGGTCAAGGCCCTTGTATTGTTCTCTTAACAAATTTGAATGCTCTACCTTAAAGTGCCCCTACGATCAAATTTTGACATATCAATTTTTTCTCATATTCGTAAAGTATAGTGGCTATATTATTACCAGTTCAAACCATTTTTCGATACGACGACGGGAAGTCTTATTTTTTGGACTCCGAATCTTGAATTTTACGTCCGCCATTACGCGAACCCGTGCCTGTGGGCGAGGAACGCCTGGTCACTTTTTTAGGCGTACGTGACGTCATACACTTAAGGTTATCATATACCTTCAGGGTACTGTTCCGGATAAAATTAAGTAGCGTCTCGAATATTCGTCGTATTTAGATAAATTATACCTCATTTTAAAGCTTATAAAATTGGCTACAACAATATACCTAAGGTTTGTAATTTTGATAAAAGTGCGATTTTAAATAAACTTCTTTTCCGAACAAGCGAGTTGGTTTCCAAGAGCTCCAACTCCACGGCAATTTAATAAATTTAAGATCTGTTTGCTTTTCTGGACTCCCACAGTCCTTGTTTACGAAACGGTGTCGGCGATTGTGGAAATTCGAAGCCGTTCTGAAGATATTTTGGTCTTCGTGAAACTGCTAACGCGAATCCAAGTATAGATGCGGGAATCGCTCTCAGCGCCTCTCTTTTAAAAATTAAAAAAATCGCCGACACGGGTTTTTTAGCTGATATAAATTGCGAACAATCTGTGAAAATTTGAAGTAATTCGCACAAATTCGCGTCGAGTTGGAGCTTTTTTCAAACTATGTTTAGAACGAAAATAGAAAGTCAAGAAAACGCTCTGAAATTAGCCGGCCGGCGAGACTGATTCTTTCAACCAGTGACTGGGAAATGTCACAGTCAAAACTTCCCACAACAACACGTGTGGCTACTTTTCCCATACAAACATTCACGCGAACTAACATATGTAGTAAGAAAGTGTACCATTTATCCGCTTTGAAAAGCAAACAAAACGTTTTGAATAGTTTGTGCATTGTACAGGACTGTAGCAATTTAACGAACAACAAAGCTGGCATTTCGCTACACGAATAATTCAAGCCTTTTATAGTTGAGTACCAAGAATACGGTTTGTAATTCTCTTCAAGCCTCATGCAAGGATGGTTTGTGTACGTTTTGAGGACAGAAGCTTCTCCATAATTGTTTGTATCACATGGAATAGTCGGTAAGACCGTACTAGTATAGATTGACCGAAAAATAAGCGGCTACGTTTGCTGAGAACATACATGTAGTTTATCATACATAACTCATATTGCTGTTTCCTATAAACAGATAAACCTATCGATGTAGTATGCCTTTTAATTTACTGCTAATTTTATTTTCAAGACAATAAACCACAGAAGAAACCACCAATATTGTTTCATGAAGTACCTTGTTTCAGTTGTTTGTGTGTCAAACAGAAACGGGGGGCGCGAAGTTTGGTTCTGTGATAGCCACTGTAAAAGCTGCAGATCAGTCAGGAGAGCGATTTAATTTTATAGCAATTACATTGTATTTTAGAATGTAGATTCGCCGGAAAATCTATTGCCGGGACACAGATATAAATTATCGATCTCTCATTTACGAACTAGCGATTATCCGGGTTTCACTATAAACACGAACAAACTTAGGACTTATAAACTGCTGATCATTACCTTAGTGATTTCTCCGCTGAATTCTCACTGTAGCCCGGATCCAGTAACAGCACAACCTGAAAGCCGAACCAGGGAAAATACCCTGGGGAAAAATTACCCCCAAAAGATAAGAAACCTCTGCTAGCTAGCACTACTTACTGGCAGGCCACTTCCCAAGGGATTTTAGCGACTATTCATTCGTCCAGCTCAGTTTCAACTCGGTCGCCAGCGGCTCTATTTCCCCCTAAATCATCAACATCCGGCAATAAATTTAAACAGTAAGACACATTACTATGTTCTGAAGAATCTGATGCAGATTTTAGGTCGTTATTTACTAAACCACAGCAAAATTCGCAGTGTGAGTTTGTCGACAACATAAGAAGAAATGTATGGGTTCGAAGCAACTTGAGAACGATGCGTTAAGTGTATGACGTCACATACGCTAAAAAATGACTAGGCATTCCTCGCCCACGGGAACGGGTTCGAGTAATGGCGGACGTGATTTTGACCGTAAACTCTCTTTAAAATGTGTGGTCTAATTGGCCCCATTCAAAATATTTTCACTGATTTGGATATTTCTGCCACTGTTTGTTCTTATGGAATACAAAAAAGTGGCAAAAGAAATGGTCAAATTTCGTCGTAGTGGCACTTTAAAGGACTTAATACTTTTACATTTCCTAATCTGTGGTGGCAAGGCGTTCCATAGTCTAGACGAAGTAGTTAAAAAAGTTCTACCTCCCTCAGTTTCTCTTGTATATCTAGGGCAATGAAGAGTTATATCACCGAAGCGTGAAGTCCGTGAAGACACACTACTTACCTTAACTATCTTATTACTTATATAGTCAGGGACAGCCCCTTGAAAATACTTATACACAATACAACACTTGTTCATTTTAGCCTCATCGTAGTAAGGAATCCACTTAAGCTTGTCAAATAGTGTTACAGGTCTCTCCTCTCGCACTTTCACACCCAGAATCACTCGAGCAGCTCTCTTTTGTAGCCTGATACTCTACGGAGATTATCATTAGAAGTCATTGTCCAGATTACACTACCATACATCAATACGGGCTTAATTATAGAGTTATAAAACTGGATACGCTCAGTTTTCGGCAGAAAGTATCTTATTGATCGTAATAGGCCTATCTATTTATGATATACTTCAGTTGTCTAGCTTAGTTCAGTCTTTGAAAGGCAGGAGCAGCAATTCAACTAGAATAAACACTACCCGAATTGCGCGGGATTGATTCATCTTGTGATGTCACAATGAAAACTTACGGGATTTTTTGTAGTAGTTTTCTCTAGGGAGGGAGTTCATTCATCTTATGACGTCACAGGATCCACGAAAGGTAACCAAAATTAGGGATTAAATGCCAGAAATGTTACAAAATTTAAAAGATTAATACCTGTTTGTGAGAAACAAACACAATAGTACGAAAAAAAAATTTGACATGATACTTGCACTTTAAATACGTACGCTGTTTCTCAGTTTCTGGAGCATATCAAACAATTGTTGTCGTTCAGAGTAATATTTGGGTCTGACTAGATGCTAGTGAGGCATGCGCTCATCCTTTTCAAATTTCGCTATCGAATCTTCAAAAAACGATTCGATTTTTTAAATCGCACTTCCTGTAGCCTACGTTGTATCCGCCTCTCTTCTGCCGGCTCGCTCACTTCCTGAACGTGTTCTAGTATTCGACGATCCGTCCTGCTTTCCAAATATGGAATATATTGACCATATATGGAATAAATTGTTTGATATGGAAATACCCTGAGTATTTGATTCTTACCTTCCAGCAAAACCTTTATGCTTCGCAGAAAATTAAAAAATTACACGAGACTTACCTGTAAGTTGAAGTTTGATTGGAATTCTATCGAGTCATCAAACTGTCTGTATGTCTGAAATGTCACCAGGCAAGACAGTTAACCGCACCTCTCAAATGCTGCTTTTAGGTTGAAATAAGTATTGTAATTAGATCATTTATTGCAATTATATTTTTCATAGGAAACCAACGTAATTGGCTAACGCTGTGTTGGTTCTCCTGGCCTCTACGTTCTGTTTGTTGTATATTTTACTTTATTCTATTTTGTATCTTCTATTTTGGCCGAAGTAAGTAAATTAAAATAATAATAATAAAAAAAAACTGCACCAAGGGATCACATGAGATAGCTACACGTATGCGCATAATCAGTGCTTTTCGCGCGCGAAACATCAGTGAACAACAAATTATTCTGGGCAAAATTTCGCTATTCTCGTCTTCTAGAGAATCGGAGGCAAGTAAATGGGAAATATTTATTCGCCCATTTAAACTTAAGGAACTTTCTATCCTCTGGTGCAACAGGGATAGAGTAATATGCCTCCTTAAAGTGCCTATGAAGCTTATTATTTTTATTTTAGATATCAATTCTACATCAAATGAATAGTAGAATGGTACAATATATCTTGTTTCGCATGCTGTGCCGCTGAGTTAAGGAGGTTTTAATATCCAAAATGCTAATTACATGACGTCAGGGGAGGCAGCAATTATTATACAATTTTTTTTGTTACAATTAAACAAATTCTTAAAATTACGAGTGTTATACCCATGGTTGAAATAAAATGATTTTATAAATTTGTTTTCCTATATCAGTAGAAACGCCCATTCACAACCACTAAGAAGTGATTGCAGATACCTCCCCTGACGTCATGTAATTAGCATTTTGGATATTAAAACCTCCTTAACTCAGCGGCACAGCATTCAAAGCAAGATATATTGTACCATTCTACTATTCACTTGATGTAGAATTGATATCTAAAATAAAAATAATAAGCTTCATAGGCACTTTAAGATCCACCGATGCCATAAAGCATCCAGGCCACATATGAGCTTTCAAGAGAGCTGTATGGATGGTATCCATTTTAAAATGGAAATATGCCACATTTAAGGGTTTTAAGTTTAAAGTTCTCGCTAAATTTTGAAGTTCCCGGCGCCATTTTCGGACAGGTCTGTCAAATGTGTGCGCATGTCCAGTCAGCGGTAGAAATCGCGGGAGCAGGTCTAAATAGTTGATGTTCAGAAAGTGCACCTAACACCATGAAAATGGAGGACGAAAGAAAAAGAAAAAAGTTAAATCGGTATAATTTCTGATTTTTAAATCGTGATTAAAATCCGTGCATCATTTTCTTTCACGACCGCGCAGTTTGAGGTCTTGGTCGAGTGACGTAAGATCAGGGAAAAGCGGCATTGTTCACCAGCGGCAGTTGTCGTAAGTCTATTGTTATTGATTCTTGATCTACGTCACATACAATGCACGATGTACTAGGCCCATGCTTCTAATTAGTGTACTGTGGCTCGGTCGTGAAAAGAGCCTGGTCGCATTTCGCAAACTTTAACAGGTTGTAGATAATCAACGATTCAAGCAAATAGACAAAACGTTTTTCGCAGAATTACTCTAAATATTCTAAGAATTTATGTGAAGAAATCAAAAAAAGGGTTAGGGGAATTTTAAGGAGAACATCGCAAGAGTTGAGAGTTTTATTAGTTTAGTCATCAAGCCAATTAAATTTGGGAGTCACTGGTCCATGAAAGCACTTAAACGTAGCGCCGCTATGGCGAACTCGTGGATGTAAAGTGTATGTTAGTCTTCTCAAGGGTAGACATGTAGAGAAATGTTCATAGTTGAAGTTTATATTGCCGTTGTGATAGCCTGTGTACAACCACGTTACCAACACTAAGTGAACCCAATACCATGTCTGTCAAGGTTTGAGCCGCATGCCATTAGGAATGAGGAAGATACGGCCATGTACTAAATATCGCGTGACCGATGACGTCATCGTTACGACTTTACCACTAAGCAGGAGCGTTACCCGGAGGGTTCATCTGTCATACATTCGTGATGCAGTGTTTTAACAGACCAGGTTATTTTTAGATTTCACATCTCGCTGTTCGCTCCATCGCGGAATGTTGTCAACAAAAGATGCCTCGTTAGCTTCTCTTGATTAAGTCAACCAACATGGCTGGCGAACATCATTAATCATTTGAATTAAAATTACGTAAACACTTGTGATTGGCTAGCGGAACCAAACTGGCGGGAAACACATTCTAAAAATAACCCTGTCTGTAAAAAACGCTGCTTCATAGATGTGGTTTGGGAGATGGACGGTCCGGGTAATGGGCTCCTGCACAATTGATTCCATGTCTGTCAAAGTTTGAGCCGCCTGCCATTAGAAATGAGGGAGATACGAGCATGTACTAAAAATCACGTGACCGAAGACGTCATTATTACGACTTGATTCCATTTCCGGTTACCTCAACAATGCATATATTATTTTAAAGCTTTTAACATTGGCTACATTATATAAAAAAGTGTCATCCCGTTTCTCCGGTCTAGTGAAATGATAGTTTCCAGAAGCTCCACCGCCAAAAATATGTTAAGGTTTTTAAATCTGTTTTCTGTTTTTCGGGAGGCGTTGTATTTAAAAAGTGGTGTAGAAGATGATTATCAGATTTCGATTTAGTTCAAAAGTTGTAATGCTTTCCGTGAAAAGGCGAAAACATAATCTCAGTAGATATGCGGGAAAGGACGTCAACGGAGCTCTGTTTTTACAATTTCCCAATTCCCCGAGCGAACCATTTTGCACCTGAGGTGTCAATCGACATTTTGTGAAAAACATCAGACAAATCGCACAAATTAATCTTGAGTTGGAGCTTTTAAAAACTATTTTGGATGAGAATCGGAAGCGCAGAAAAGAGCACTTGAACTCTAGCTTCCCAGCGTGCACAAATTTTAAGCCCCGCCTCTCCAATACATTAGCGATCTCTTGGCCAATCATCGATGTACTCAGAAACAATATAACAAAATTTCCCGCCAATACCGATATTCGATCAAAGCTAAATCGTGGTCCGGTTTCGAAATTTTATAGTACGCACTAGCTTTCCAGCCCTTTGGTTACGGCTTATTTCGATTGAGCGCTCGGTGATTTGTTAATTGCTCTGCTGTCAATCAAACAATGTCTCCGTCGATATATCCTTTTTTGAACGGAGTTTTTGGTGTGAAAAATTTCCCGATCTTTTCCGTCTTGAAGGTATCCGGTAATGTGAAGGGGGATAATAATAACAACTGTATTTCAGTGTCAATATGTTTAGCTGTCCAGCTAATGGGGGACACTTTAACAAAAGATAGAGTAAAATAAGATAAAAAGGTAGGTATCCTACCTAGAGTTATGTACAATTTTAAAATCTACTACAACTGTAATTAAATCAATTATAAAATCTAAGAAGTAATATGCAAGGAGCTGCATAATTTGCAGCAGTAAGAATTATTATCTAACCAGCTTGATAAATCTAACTTTCTTACGGTTACACATAAACGAATCAGTTTAGACTGGACACAGCCCTAAGACTAGGCATAAGCTTTGTCCATATAAACGGCCCTAAGTATCTAATTGAATGCTTCCCATAACTAACTGTTTCAAACCTAGGTATGTCGAATTCACTGTTTCTAAGCGAGTTACGCGTACTTTTACAATTCACTCTTTTCACCTGGTGGCCATCTTGGATTCAAAGCGAGGCAATCCTTTGTTTGTGCCAAGTTAGCCTGGTAGTGAGGGATAGTCAAAACGAGGCTAACCTGGCAAAAACAAAGGATTGCCTCGCTTTGAATCCAAGATGGCCTCCAGGTGAAAAGAGCGAAATGAACAAGCCCGAGACACTACTCGATACATGTCGGTATTTAACCATGTATACATCAGTGTAGCAATATCCTGTAAACGTCTATTACATACGATGTTGGTAGCTTGGCACGGTTCAGGAGTTGCAGGGATTACAGTTAAATGCTCTGACATTAGTCTTGTAGCCCAAGGTTCCGTAAAGTTATCAGAATTTTTTGGCGATTTTAGGACAGTTTGGGAAAGAGAAAAAAGTTGGCCGATTGAATAGATTGTTAAGAAATGGAGAAAAAAAATTAAGATTTGATGAAGAATTACAATTAGATTAGTTTAAGTTAATAATAAATAGATGGACGCCAAATGTGTCTGCTATGAACTCGATGTGCTCTCGAGTGGATATCTAAGAAATTTGGTGCTTATTAATTCCCTTTTTTAACTTGTGGATGGGCGCAAGCGCAGAACGAGTTATTGGGGTTAGGGAGTTCGAGGTCATTTATTCATCCGCGCAAGAGGTAGGCATATGATATGCATGGAATGTAAAAAGGTGCTAATTGTGGTATTGTTTCAATCTTCCACCTCATTGGCTTAGACATTAAAATCTATCTAAAATTGAAGAAGAATATTATTTTTTCTCATTTTGTAAGCAGATTTGAATTGCATCTAATGAAAACTCTTATAACTTTCAATATGACGAACTTTCAATATGGGGAACATTTTTAAATTGAACGTTTCCTTGGTTATTGTTTTGCACTCTTCTGATTGGACAAAATGTTTTCACACAAAAGAACTGTACCTTTAAAATGCATTTTAGTGGATTTCATTTCAGAAATTTATGATTTAAGGGTTGATGAGTTGTCAGTATGAAAAACAGAAAATACTAAAGTGCATCTGAACAATAGAATTGTGCCTACCTCTTGCGCGGACTGTTACTTAATGGTGTGGACATCGGGCGATATAATTTATTCATCGTTTTTTTGGTGTGGATTTTCCGAATGACGTTTGATTTTCCGAAGATATATCGACGGATGTTTATGGTACAATTGAAAGATTTGGTCATGCTGGAGAAGGTGTATTGACGGTGCCCATCTAATGCCAGACACTTCAAACCTGGACAGACATGGTAGTGGGTTGCGATCAATCACCTAGTGGCGATGACGTAACGATGACGTCATCGGTCACGTGATTTTAAGTACATGCCCATATCTCCCTCATTTCTAATGCCAGACAGTTTAAAGGTATCGTTTCCCCACGATTAACTTAGTGGTGATGACGTAACGATGACGTCATCGGTCACGTGATTTTTAGTATATGCCAAAATAGCTCACTGACCATCCACGAGTTGCCCTGAGGGGCCCTATGTTCCCTCTTTTATTCCATCCTCATTTCTGACCCTTTTCCCTCTAAATTCAACTGTAATCCCCCCTTAACGCCCAACGTCATTCAATCAGAACATGATAGGCTGATCTTTATTCCTTTTACTATTTCTACCTAACAAACATTAATTATTCAATGATTGTATTATATCAATGATTATCATTAATTGGTAAAGGAGAAAATTGCCGACGGCTGGGTTCCCCGTGATGAAATGACAATTAAAGACACATCTCAGCGAGGGAGGGAGGGTTGTAGCGAGCTGAGTGTATTGTATATATTATATTTCAAGGAGAGCTACACAAACAACCTCGTGCTCGAAACACGCCATGTTTAATAACCCTCAGTACTTGCGCGCACTGTGCATTTACATACAGGAAGTGAGATTATGAATAAACCGGAAGTGAACCAAATATTACATTCCTCCTTTTCTTAGACTTAATGTTCATAACTCATGTAAATTAATTAAACATAATAACTATACTGTATCTGTTCAAAGGCTACATGTACTGGAAAAAAACGTGTCTTTCAGTTCAGTATCTCATATAGTCCTTAAGATACACTGATGGTCTGCATCTCGACTTGGTCTTTTCTGTTTCACTATAGGTTCTTCTGGAGTAAAATGTTCCTCATCATAACCACTAGGCTTTAGGTCAGGTTGTACTCCTGCTGCTTCGTCTTCTCAGTACAAACTTCTTCAGTCATGTGTGAAGAGTTTCTGCATACTGACCGTCTCTTAGAGTTCTTAATAATTACAGAGTTTCCTGTTTTGTCAACAACTTCATAAGGTTCATGTGCAAATCTTGTTGTTAACTTGTTATCTTTGTATTGTTCTAGCAGTACTCTGTCTCCTACGCTGATGTCTGCTTTAACAGCGTTACGTTGTTCATCGGCGTAACTCTTCGACTTCTCCTTCATCTGATCTGATCTCTGAGTCTCATGTTGGTTGTACCAGCTATCTCTTGGGCTGGTAACTCTGTCGGTTGAACAAAAGTTCTGCTGGGTATAGGTAAGGAGAAAGTTTGGCAACTCTCTCTTCCAATCTTTATTCTCAGCAACTGCTGTTCGAATAGCTTTCAGAAGTACTCTGTTCATCCTCTCAACTTCTCCATTGGCTTGCGGCCAGTATGGAGTAACTCTCTTGTGCTCAATCCCTCGGTCTGCTAGATACGTCTTAAATTCTGTCGACACAAATTGTGGACCGTTGTCACTTGTGATAGATTCTGGCAATCCATGTGTGGCAAACATGTTATCAAATCAGTCTATAATTGCCTTAGACGTAGTTGTCTTGATTACTGTAACTTCTGGCCAACGAGAATAGTAATCTACTACAACTAGGAAGTTAGCTCCTGATGGAAATGGACCACATAGATCTATGGCAAAACTTTGCCATGGTCCTACTGGTAATTGTGTTGGCTGTACTGGCTCAGGTTTTGAACGATCTCCTACTACTTGACATGCATGACATGCTGAAATCATTCGCTCAACATCTTTATCAATTCCTGGCCACCATACCTTCTCTCTCAGTCTCTACTTCGTTTTAACTACTCCTTAATTGATGGCCTTCATGGGCAAGTTTTAATGTGTTCTTGCGCATCTTCGTAGGCATGATAATTCTGTTTCCTCTGAGAACTGTCTGTCCAAACACACTCAGTTCATGCTGGACACCTTTGTACGCTTCTACGTCACTTCTCCAGTTTCCTGTTTTCAGACTTTGCTTTACTTGTGTTAGGATCGGATCTTTTCCGGACTCTTCGTCAATCTCCTTCCACGTCATTGACTTAGGCACTGTACTCTCAGCAATAAAACAGATGTAAGTACTCTTCTGCAACATTTCTTGAATGAGCTAGGTCTCACTTGGGGTAACCTCGACAGTGCATCTGCTGCATTTGTTGGTCCTGGCTTGTAGACGACTTTAAACTTGTATGGTTGTAGACTCAAAATCCATCTTTCGTTTCTAGCTGGAGGTCTTGACTTGGGCGAACAAATCACTTCAAGAGGCTTATGATCTGTGATCAAGGTGAACTCCATCCCATTCAGATAGACATGAAACTTCTCACAGCCCCACACTACAGCTAGTGCTTCTTTTTCTGTCTGCGAATATTTTCTCTCTACATCAGACAAGGTTCTGCTCGTATATCCACTGGGTGGTACTCACGATCTACTTGTTTCTGTACTAGAATGTCCCCTAAGCCCACAGGACTAGCATCAACTATCAACTGAGTTTCTGCTTTCAGGTTGTAGTATGCCATAACATCTGCACTCGCTAACCTGTTCTTAAGCTCATCGAAAGCATCTAGTTGCTGTCATTTCTTCCGCAGCCAATCTGTCTTAGATCTTGTTAGTGCTCTCAGCGGATCAGCTATGGTCGCGAAATTTGGGATGAATCTTGCACAGTAATTAGCCAATCCTAGGAAGCTTCTCACCTCAGCTGGATTCTCGGGTGTCTTTGCATTGCTGACAGCCTCTATCTTTGCCTGGTCAGGTGCAATTCCCTTTGCAGAGAGCACATGGCCCATGAACACGAGCTTGTATCCATGGCAAACTTGCACTTCTCCTTATTGGGAGTGAGTCCTGCTTCTTTAATTGTCGCAAGTGCGTGTCTTATCCAACCGTGCATCATGTTCCGCCTGGTCTTTCCCACTAACAATAATATCATCAGAGATATTGTAGACTTCGTCATATCCATGCAAAGTTTGCTGTATTACATGCTGATACATCTCAGGTGCTGCTGAAACTCCAAGCATCAATCTCTTATATCTGTATAGTCCCTGGTGGGTCACAGATGTTGTGAGGTCTCGTGATCTTTCCTCTAATTCTATTTGATGATACCCCCAACGTAAGTCCAGCTTTGTAAACACACAAGCTCCATTCAATTCTAGAAGGACTTCATCAACTGTTGGTATTGGGTGTCTCGCACGAACGACGGCTTCGTTTGCTCTTCTCTTTCACCACTGAACAAGTGGTGAAATCCATGGTGTTGGCTCCGAAACTGGTTCAATTACATCTTTCTCAATCAGTTCCTCAAGCTTGTCAGGCTTGTTTCCGACAGCTTTCCTGACATTAAATGGTAATATCCTTAATGGCTGTGCAACAGGCTGCACTTTTGGATCAACATGAATTTTCAACTTGCAATCTTTCAATTGTCCTATAGACCCTCAAAACAATCTGCATACTTCGTTACTATATTTGCTCACAGCCACTGGTGATAGTATTGAGCTGTGGTTCTACTTGAAACAGTTGTAGCTTTGAAGCTGTTTCACGGCCCAGAAGAGGTATGCTTGTGCCTGGGACTACTATAATTTCTGCTTCAATGTTAGTACCGTCCACTGTGACTTTTGCAACAAACTCTTCTAGGGTCTTCAAAGCTTTCTCTGATCCATACGGGAATAACTTCTTGGAGGTTTTTCTTAGCCCTACATCTTGTTGACTAATCTGACTCCACACCTTCTCATTTATGATGTTTATACACTGGCTCCTGAATCTATCAACATCTCTACAGGTGTGCCTGCAATGTCCACTACCATCTTGCCTACACTTGGGTCATATTGCTTTTCAACAAAAGCATATTCATCACCAGACAATGAATTACTACTCGCTCCACCTTCCATGAAGTGTAGAGTTTCATTCCTCTTGGCCCCCGTTACTTTTTCAGATTTACACATTTTAGCAAAGTGTCCTATTTTGCCACACTTGTTGCAGGTTTTGTCATTTGTAATCAAACAGTTCTTTGCTACATGTCCCTTTCTCCCACAACGATAACACTCACCATTTCCTTTGCTGTGGTTCTTGGTCGGCTTTTTCCGAAATTCTCCTTTTCCTTTATCTCTACTGTAATTCAAGGCATTAACACTTGAACTTTGGCTGTCTTCTTTCCCTTCTATCTGCTGGGCTTGTTGTTCTGATGCTTCAGATATCCTGAGCAATGGTTAGCGTTTTCTCCAGGGTGAGCTCTTGTATGCTGAGTAATTTCCTCCTCAAGCGGTGTGATCTACATTTATCAACAACTTGATCACGTATCATATCTTCAGTGAGATTATCATACTCACATGTCTTGGCCAGCTTTCGTAATCTTGTCACAAATGCATCGATAGGCTCGTTTTCCTCTTGTTTTGCTTTGCGAAACTTATGCCGTTCGAATGGTACGTTATTCTTCGGTATGAAATATCCACCGCTGCTTTAAAGTCGTCTCCCGTGTCTTGACTTCTTGCAGTGTTCTTGAGTGGCCGTACTTTTCTTCGTTTTCTCGCTGGAAGCAGCCATTTCAGCTTCTGTATCTTTGACAAATTTAATGGTGCACGCCTAGCATCCATTGAAATCGCGCCTTCTTAGGATGTTCCCAGAGTTTATATTATAAGTTATTATATATCAGTAAACGGAAACGATAAAAAAAATCTAAAACAGTCAGAGTTTCGTCAAAGCAAGGCGCTCTTTTATTGTATGAGATTATAAAAATAAGAATAATTATTACTTACAAGTTTGTTCGTATTCCTCTACATGTACATCTCTTTTTGTCAATTCACTCAATTCAAGAAGTCAAGTGATTTTCGACCGGCAGGTTTTCAACTCAAATCTTCCACAAACATGCACACTTATGTCTCCAGATAATGCTTCGGGTTCCTGGTAAAGTTGTGATTGAACCTCAGTGCATCTAATTAAAATACAGGTCAGTTTTCATCCATAAAAAAAGTATTTTTGAGGTCGGAAAACAAACTATTGTGAACACCAGGAGATTCAACTTCAAGTGAATTTTAGCTTGATTTCTATTGGCTCTTCGGTTTGCCGCGAAATTGGTTCCTGGCATGTGCTCCACACAGTCAAGCTCATTGCAGACAGTCAAGCTAGCTCATTGCAGACTGGAGTATTCAGCCAAGCCCCAAAACTGGTCATTGTCGGAGGAAATAGGAGAAAATGGACATCCAGTTCGACAAATTATTGTAGACTTTACTCCATCAACAGTTCTGCGACTATTTCACGACCACGGCAAAACAGGCAATTTTGCGCATGAGTTAATTTCTTCACTTCCGGTTTAAAAACAATTTTTTTGCGCGCTTTCACTAAACACCAAACTTTTTCCCGTTAAAATGTTTCCGACCACTTTCTCCACAAAATCGAGCATGGATTTTGGAAACCGACAATAAATGCCAATGCTATGGCTTTTCATTCGCCAAAAAAGCTTAAAATTTGACTGAAAAGTGTAATGGCAAATGGCAAACGGCAATGGCAAACGCATGCAAACGCATGCTCAGTTTTATGCACCTTAGTTCGTAGGTTCGGAAAATATTCGTAAATTAATAGTAGCTCAAAAATCCTTGGAGAATTGAGAAATTTTCTGATTTTAATGACGTCTCTTGATGATGTCATCAGACTACAGTACTTTACCCTAGGAGTCACCTTGACAATAATTATTGCCCGCTCTTTAATTTTCCGGATTTTGCGAGGCTGCAAACTTTCCCTAGCAACGGCCATTTAAATATATTAATGTACCTTAAAGTGCCACTATACGACGAAATTCGACCATTTCTTTTGCCACTTTTTTGTACTCCATAAAGACAAACAGTGGCAGAAATATCCAAATCAGTGAAAAGGGTTTGCCAAGGGGCAATTTTAAAGAGAGTTTACCGTCAAAATCACGTCCGCCATTACGCGAACCCGTTCCTGTGGGCGAGGAATGGAGCGTAAGCCACGTCATACTGACTCAACGCATCCATATCAAGTTGCTTCGAGCCCATACATTTCTTCTTATAATGGCTACAAACTCACACTGCGAATTCAGTTGCTGTGGTTTAGTAAATAACGACCGGTGCGTATTAATTTCCTTTTTCTCTCATTTATTCCATCCTCAATTCTAAACCTTCTTCCTCTAAATTCAACTGTAATCCCCCAGTAATAACTCCGAAATGTCATCTATAGTTGGGCAAAATTACATATGATAGGCTGATCTTTATTCCTTTTACAATTTCAACCTACCAAACATTTATTAATTAATGATTCTGACACAATTGTCGGTTAGGTTGCTCGTGATGAAATGACAAAGACACAACTCAGCGAGGGAGGGAGGGTTGTAGCGAGCTGAGGTTTGCAGCAAATTGAAATTTATCGAAAATCGATCGACCTCCATTATCCTAGCTAATTGTTTCGAATTATGTCGTCCAGGGAAGGCGTAAGACAAATGTTTCCTTCCCCTATCCCCCTCCCCCCTGATTTCTTATTTGTGATTTCAAATATCTGGTTGGTATGTCGGTCCTGATAAAACTAACCATTTCCTAAGATTACAAGTTCTGAATACACGTTTCAAAAAAAGGTTGCCCCGGACAAGCGAAAAACGACAAGCGACGAGCGACAAACGACAAGCGACGAGCGAAAAACGACAAGCGACGAGCGAAAAACGACGAGCGATAAACGACAAGCGACGAGCGATAAACGACGAGCGATAAACGACAAGCGACGAGCGACGAGCGACAAACGACAAGCGACGAGCGAAAAACGACAAGCGACAAACGACGAGCGACAAACGACATACCCAGACCGAAATGGATTATGGTTGTTGCTAAAAATCTGGTGAATTCGTTTCTTTTTGGAGTCAAAGGCTTTAAGAAGAATATTTATGTTTCCTTCGCATGGATTTTCGAATTGCACTGTATTCCATTCGGCATAGCTGCCGCCAGTGACATACCCAGACCGAAATGGATTATGGCAAGAGCCCATAACCAAGAGCGTCCATATCTCTTATATAGATGCTACGGCGTTTTCACAAGTTGGGCTATTTTTAGATTATTTTTGCCGCCAATTAGTGGTTACACCCGTGGCGGAACAAAAGATGCCTCATTACCTTCTTTTGTTATACCAACACACGTCTCCTGTTGCAACCCAATAATAGCGGGAAACCGTTCTAAAAATAACCTAAGTTGTGAAAATGCCGTAGCATAGAGGTAGTATGGGAGATGCTCTTGATTTCGCTTGGTTACGAATTCGTTTGTTTTTAGAGTCAAACGCTTTAAAAAGAATATCAATGGTTCCTTCGAATGGATTTTCGAATTGCACTGTATTCCATTCCACACAGTTGCCCCCACGTATAATGACAATCCTTTGTCGCTTGTTGCTCGCCCGTAATAACCTTTTTTGAAATAGGTGTATTCATAGAAGACGAGAAATCGAAGTTTTAAATTTAAATTCAGTCCCAGGCCCCGCTCAGCCTTGCCAAACAAAAGGGCGATCATTTTCACGGGTAGATAGGAATGGCGTAGCGATTTGCGGATTTCACCAAAATATTACCCGTAGAAAACTGCAGGGGGTCCTTTTAGTTTGTTGAGATCAATGATTGTATTATTTATATTATTATCGTTAGGTATTATTGTTGTTGTTATGATGAGTTAGCTTGAGTCTTCAGTGCGCTGAGGCAGTTTATTCTTTTGGTACCCACTCCATCACAACCTTTTTTGCCGCGTCAGCCTGTGCTAAAATACGCTCCCTGGGAATAGTTTTCTGGTCGTCGGGCTTATTCATGTCATCTCGCATCGTTATTGTTCCAGTACCTAGGTAACTTGGCAGGCCATCATGTATAGCAGCGAAGTAAAAGCGGCCCACTCTTTGGAAAAAAGTCAATATGCACATTATTAGGGTTAGGGTTACGATAATGGGCTCCTGTTAAAACATAATTTCATAGTATCATTAGCATTCCTTGTTTGACAAATAAAGCCATGTTTAATTCGTGGATGCGCGCAAGCGCAGAAATGAATTATTGGAAATTTGTGATGGTTGGAGAAATCGTGTCACTCACTCACTCACTCACTCACTCAGTAAGGTGTGTACTAATCGATATTATCGATCTTCTCCTTTGATGCTCCATTTTTCAATCGATATTTCCCATGTTCACATGCCTAAAATACATGGTGAAGCTGTTGGATGTACAAGGAATGACTTGGAGGGTCTTTACATTGTATAGGGACTTCGTCTGGCTGTATGACGTTTCCCTGGGTCTGTCGGGTCATGATCCATTTCAGCTACATCGCCACTAGCATTCCGAGAAAGGAGTTCCAAGGCTAATCAATACAAAATAAGTACTGTAATGTAAGGGCAAAAAAACGACGAAAAACGTGGTAAATAAGAGGACAGACCACGGGAAACTATCGTAAATTTGTTTTTTACCACAACAAACGAGAAATAGTGAAGACCCTTGAAAACGATGGAAAATGATTCAAGCGCGCGCTATCACGTAAGCAATGACGCAATCCGTGGTACGTCCTCATTTCCAATGGGAATAAACCAATCGCAACACGAGAAACTGAGCAGTTGTGGTAAAAATACCAATCTATGAGTCCCCTGTGACCCGGCTGCTCCTTTTTCTGTCAAAGATGCCATCAATAGCACTCGTGCACTGTCATCGCATCTAATCAAGCCTTTAAATCCCGCAATGTCCTGGGAGGGGAGGGGTAGATTTACATTGACTATAGAGAATAACTGTTACCTGGCCACGTAGATAGTTGCCATACACATATCACAGGGATAACAGCTCGCGTACAGATGACAATCATTGAGATACTGTGTCTTGAGAGCAGTACATGCCTTGCGTATGACAGACACTTCGGCATGTGCAGTGGGGTCGATGTTCACATAACATAGATTAGGACTCTCGGCTACAGAGAAAGGTATTCGCACAATTACACTCATGTTACAACCGTAAAATAGCTTGGAATCAGCATCTGATTGAACATTGTCTAATATTATCACACTCATTAATAATTCATGAGGTAAAAAAAAGGAATGAATCTGTAAATCTGATACAGAATTCGTCCTCATTTACATAAACTTCTCGGCCGAAATTGGTCGCATCGCCAAAGTAACTGAAAAACATGACTCTATACACCTAGACGTTTGATATTTAACAATTATTCACCGACACTGAGGTGAATAATTGTTTTAGTATATACCACACTACAGGTGAATAGCCAGCACCAAATAGTTATTTTATTTTCTGTCAAATGGACAAAAACTCGCGCGAGGTGATCGCTGCTTCGCTCGGGGTGAATATGAAATATTACTTTCACATGGCTCAGTTTTCTATTGTTCTTTCAGGGGAATATATCACTTAACTCCCAACTAATTTAATATGCTGGGGGAATATATATTTTCACCAAGGGGAAAATATATATGCCATGCATATTTAATAAGCAAAACCATGGGTTTAGATGGCATTGGGTCAGAACAAATACTGAGTGGTATTTTCTAGACTAACCCTCCCCCTGCATCGATATGGCTCTGAAACACCTATTTTACTTATAAAAGGTATTCGCCGTAGTCCATGTGGCCCTAATAGAAACATCTACGCATGCTCAAGTAGTGACTCTTGCAGTGCGAATTCATCTAGAATGACTCTTATATATTCCGAGCTATTCTGTTATCTTTCCCTTTCTTTATCTTTCAATTTGTATTGAACTTGTTAATGAGAAAACTTCTCTATTGTAAAAAATAAGCATTTTATCGGCCTGAAACTCGGGGATATGTGATATAGTTCCCTCGGGTTCCGCCCTCGTGCGGCGCCCTCGTGCGGAACCCGCGGGGACTATATCACATACTCCCTCATTTCAGGCCAATAACTCTTACATATTCACTGTTTGAGTAGCCAATCAGAGCGCGCGAAAAGTGATATTCACTGGTGTGGTATATACTAAAAGGCCATATACAGAGTTCGTGTGCGTGAAATCGGTATAATCCTTTAATGTTTAAATCGCGATTAAAGTCCCAGGCAATTTGTTATACGACCGCGCAGTTTAGGGTCTTGGCCGAGTGACGTATTAAAGATCAGCCAAAAAAGCTATTGTTCACTAGCGCTTCGCGTAGTTTCTATTGTTATGGATTTCCGATCTACGTCACACACAATTCACGATGTACTAGATCCATGCTTCTAATTAGTGTACTACCGCTCGGTCATGAAAAGAGCCTGGTCGCTTTTCGCCTTTTTCAGCCAACCAATTCAGCAGGTCGTAGACAATCAAGGTTTCATGCAAAAAAATTAAACTTTTTCACAGAACTACTCTAAAGATAACGAGGATAAACTGAGAAATAAATAACAAATTTGTGGTTAGGGACACTTCAACTGAAGTCAGAATATATTCTAGCTCACAGATTTGTAGTGAAATTACTGTCTGCGAACAACAGACTCTTTCACCTGCAAAGTATTGCTGGTATGAGCTGTTTGGAGGGTCATTCAAAATTTGAAATTTAATCAGCAGATTCGTGAAACCGTGTTTATGACGTACGGTGTACGGATCCGGATTTTTCGTAAAAATATGTTGAATTGCTAGACGATTCAGAATAATGAAACAGGAAGAAAATAAATCTGGGTTTTAGATGTATTTTTTTTCTGAAAACATGCATCTAAATGGCTGCAGATATGTGAAAACTAGAAAAATGTAAAATTATCACGCATGTTTTCACAAAAGGGGGTCTTAGGTTCTAAGGCTCCTTTTGAGAATACATGTCTGATCTTGTGTGCCTTTAGCTTTAAAAGCCAGAAACTCGTTTTTTTGCAGTTTTCTTGAAAGACTTTTCTGGCCTTTCTATCCCTTAATTAAGCATTAACGAAATAAACGTTCACAAATCAATGTACAACTGAAAGATACCGCACGCCTAAAATTGTCGATTTGATTACGAAACGCGGCCTACAATAAATGTTCGAACTTTTTAAAGGACCCAAACTCTTCCAAAGGACCCAAACTCTTCCAAAGGACCCAAACTCTTCCAAAGAGAAAAGATGGAAGGAATGGGAGGAAACACTATATTACCAGAAAACTACATAGCAATACACTTCATCTATTACTCTTACCTATAAAATGGGTTTAAGGTTATTTAAAATCGTTGTACTGATAAAATTTGAGCAATCGAATCTCTATATATATTTACAAGTTCTCTCTTGACTCAGTCCGTTACGTTGGACCAATAAAATGCATTATTGAACAACCTTTGCCTCACAACTGAAGGGCCAATCAGAATACGTGATAGTTCAGCCTTTACCAGGGTCTTCTCCCGCAGCAGCCGCCATCGTGGATCTGACCGAGAAGACAATCAATCAGTTTTCTCTGTCGCGCATGCCTGAAGTTTCCTTGGCAACAACTGACGTACCCCCGTCAATCAATTTTCGCGCAAAGGCTATGCTTGTGGGTAAAAAGTAAACATCCGTCCGGATATACTGCTCAGAACCACTCCAGCTTCGCCATTGTGCCGTTAATTAGTCAAGATTTATTCTCCTTCAGCGCCTGTAAAACCAGCTTCGAGAAACAAAGATCGTAAGCATATCAAAATCATTGCACACAGAAGAGGACATTTGGTATTGGTAATCGCTTTGAAGTAAGTGCGATTTTATTTGAGAGAGATAACAATTTCAGTCGCATTACAAGTTTATAATGTGGCTTACCTGTTGATACCGAAACTATACGAAGGAGAATTCTCTGCTTTCGCTTGGACGCTCCAAATTCCAAAATCTCTCCTACAGCAGCTCCCGCCATACCAAAGGTCACACAAGAAAAAAATGGTACGAAATGGAACTTTAACAGCGCGCGATTTGTACCACTCTAAACTCGAGAAACCTCGATGATCGATACATCGAAATGCTGGCAATTTATTGTTCTATATGAATTCAGCGGTAGAAAGTCAGTTCAGACATGCGTATTCAAGCTAAACCCAGGCTTTCTCTGCTCGGTAGTTCCTAAACCAGTAACGCCTTTTAAAAAGTCACTTCACTCGCGAAAGCAAATTCAAATTTGTTCAGTCGAAATCCTAACATTATCACTCCCAACAGTTACCAGTTGCAGATTAGATGTTACTTAATTAACTTTGATTTGAAGGTAGAAAGAAGTCATAAGTAATTTTATTTGTTTTAGAATAGCTCCCAAAACCATGTATTTTCGAGTGAGATGACTGGGCCGATACCGGAATATGTAGGCTTTTGTACGCAATGACTTTGATATGCTGCGTTTGGGCTTATATTAATAATTTTGATTCAAACTTACGAGCGAAACTGCAACTGAATGAGAATTCTATATCCGTTGAGCACCCGACGGGTACTGTCGGTTAGACCAAAACAGTTCTACGAACAAGAGCAAGAGCAAAAACATAAGCCAACATGGCGGCCATGGCTTCTGAAGTTGAAGCAAACTGTTTAGACTTTCGACATAAATTACGGAACTAACCAATTGCAAACATGCAGATGTTTACATGGTAGCGACAAAACAATCGATCGATTTTAACAACAACAAAAATATGTATCGTACTAGCAGAGCATATAGCACTGAGCAGTTTGAGAGTTAGTCATTATTTTTTCCTCAAAGATATTGATATTTAAATACTTGAATTAGCGTCGGGCCCAGGCTTCTGCTCATGCGTTTTCCCAAAAAATGGCGTGGGGCAACCCGAAGCAGTGACGTCACGCTATCCAGCCGCGTGTAAAGGAAAAGCCTGGACACGAGGCTATACCTGAAACTATATGGGCTTTTCATAGTTCCATCACATCGCGCAGAATTCTATTGTTCTCGGCGACATGTACTTACGGCCGAGAGGTTAAAGTGAGGACGGAATAATTATAACATTGCTAATTATTCTGCGGGAAAGCGATTGTGATTGGCTTTTGACAAATCCGTTTGGGAATACTCTACTCCCACATCACATGAAACACATGTCAATCAATGTCAACTGCTCGCTTCATGGGAATAGTGGACTCCCAAAGCTCGTTAAAGAAGGTCATCACACTAACTATTATTGTTATATCAGAAGCCCATTTGTCATTACCGCCCCTGAAGTTCAAAAGCAAAGCCTTTCGTCTGTTCGATCTTGTTATTTCCTTGGTGGGCCAATTACACATACACAGACTTAAAACTTATCAATTCAAAGTTTAAGATACCTTGTTTTGTAAAAGTTTTGGGTTAAATCCATGATTCGAATCGCCGCTTAGTTTATCTCTGAGAAATTAAAGAATCGTGTTGGTTTACTTTTTTTTCTATGAATCGTATAAAACGGAGAAAGTTATAACTTTGAGATCGCCGGTGCGATGTTTTAGCTTTTAAATACTTCTAGAGCAACGTCTCAATAGTGAAGTTTGGATTATTCTGAATAGAACGTTATGATTTGCTTTTGACGCCCTAAGTTTATAGTTTTTATTTAATGCTCACTAAGATTTGTTTTGTCGCGGGTGCCTTTACTCAGCTTCAGTTTGAAAGTACTTTGCCGCCAACTAGGCTGGGCGATTTTTTTAGCTTTTAAATACTTCTAGAGTACGTAGGAACATGAGTTACGTCTCATTTTGGAGCTTGAACTAATTTAAACGTAAGTTCAAGATTTGCTCATGACGCGCACGTGTTATTTTAACAATAATTTTGAGCTTTGGTTCTGTGTCAATTTCAATGGCTAATCATGCGGTGGGTGTGCTATAGTTCGTGAAGGAGGAGTTAGGTAGCCCAAGAGAAGTCCCGCGGGAATATTCAAACTTCAATACGGGAGGCGAATTCGAGGTTTTAAGACATGGCCTGGAAATATTGATTTCGATAATACTAATACTGGTCAGATTGCCATGAAAAAACGGCTGGTAGTAAGTAACATACTAAACTAACTTTTCCAGGTGGTACCTAAGTAGCAAACACGATTGTTAGCGAGAAACTTGGCCTCAAAGTGAGCTAAAGTGAATATTCCACTGTAGAAACAGTTTAAAAACCCAAAATTCATGGTCCAACCGATAATGCTTATACTCACTCAAATAAGTTGGAATTGGGTGGAAATTGCTCATTGATATCTCTTCTTCAAAAGCCAGGTAGTACCTAAGCTCTAGCAAATTTCATTTAACCATAAATGAGCAAAACGTCTAGTTCACTTAAGCCTTTTAGTCCAATTCCTCTATTATTTGCATCGTTAATCATTGTGTAGGCTTTGAATTTAGCGCTCCTGCATCAAATAAAATGCCCGGATGTGTCGCGCCATTCTGCGCGATGATACATAATACGCCCGCCTTCCTTAGTTACTGTTGCTATGTCCCACTTTTACAAGGAAACGTATGGATGAGCAACCTCGTGCCCAGGGTCTTCTCGATCAGATCCAAGATGGCTGCTACTGCGAGAGAAGACCCTGGTAAAGGCTGAAATACGTGACCGAAAATCTCCAGAAATCCTGGAGATTTTAATCACGTGATGTGAGCATCCAAGATGACGGCCAAGCTAAATATGGGAATATTTCATGACGTTACAAACCATAGGAGTACCAATCCGGAGTGAGCGAGATGCGATTAACGGTATTTCCACGCGGCGAACGATGCAGTGAAAACAGGTCTACTAAACAGCTCGAAATAGAAATTACTTGGATAAAGAAACCGTGGAATGGTATCGCAATGCTACCAGGATGTATCTAAGCTAAATAATCTTAAAAAGTCGTTCATTTTCCGTTAGCGTTGAAACGAAGCGCTCGATAGCACATGTTCCGATTTAATGGCTTCTCCTGACTTTCCCACTGATGAAACTTGCCAGAAAACTACCAGTAATACACTTCATCTATTGTTGTACCTACACAACGTGTTTAAGGCTATTTAAAATCGTTTTATTGATAAAATTTGAGCAATCGAATCTATATACATGCAAGTTCATCTCTCTGGGCCAATAAGAAGCACTGTAAGAACGATCCTTGTGTCATAATCGAAGAGCCGATCAGAATACGTGACAGTTCAACTTTTACCAGGGTCTTCTCTGGAGTAGACTTCATCTTGGTCTGACCGAGAGGTCACTGAGGACGAGGTTGATGGACGAGTTTGCCAGTCGCAGTAAAATAAAGTTTAATTTCTATATCTTTTTCTAGTCCAATTCAAAATAGTATTGAACGATTTTAGTGACTATTAAAGCGTTTAAGCACGGTCCTCACTAGCGACATAAGCACAAGCACATACGCATGCGTCTTAAACATCTGGCCATTTTTGTCACCACTCCCTCTCAGACCCTTGCTCGTCCTTCTTTTACCACAGGAAGCCCGGTTTCACATCTTTATTTCTCGATCTTTTCTATTATAATTAGGAGTTGCTTGAGTAGGAGGCTATAGGTCTAATATTGATTCCACTATGTTACGTAGACGGCGTTCGTAACTGCTACTCGCTGTTTGAATTAGAAATTGGATTTGACAGCTCAAAAACCTGGAGATTTCTTGCTCACATTAGAGGAACTGTTCTTAGACAGCCGTTTGAAGCGACTACCGACAGCAACCTCGTCCCCAGGGTCTTCTCGGTCAGATCCAAGATGGCGGCCACCACTCGGGTAGCCGCCATCTTGGATCTGACCAAGAAGACCCTGGGGACGAGGTTGCTGTCGGTAGTCGCTTCAAACGGCTGTCTAAGAACAGTTCCTCTAATGTGAGCAAGAAATCTCCAGGTTTTTGAGCTGTCAAATCCAATTTCTAATTCAAACAGCGAGTAGCAGTTACGAACGCCGTCTACGTAACATAGTGGAATCAATATTAGACCTATAGCCTCCTACTCAAGCAACTCCTAATTATAATAGAAAAGATCGAGAAATAAAGATGTGAAACCGGGCTTCCTGTGGTAAAAGAAGGACGAGCAAGGGTCTGAGAGGGAGTGGTGACAAAAATGGCCAGATGTTTAAGACGCATGCGTATGTGCTTGTGCTTATGTCGCTAGTGAGGACCGTGCTTAAACGCTTTAATAGTCACTAAAATCGTTCAATACTATTTTGAATTGGACTAGAAAAAGATATAGAAATTAAACTTTATTTTACTGCGACTGGCAAACTCGTCCATCAACCTCGTCCTCAGTGACCTCTCGGTCAGACCAAGATGAAGTCTACTCCAGAGAAGACCCTGGTAAAAGTTGAACTGTCACGTATTCTGATCGGCTCTTCGATTATGACACAAGGATCGTTCTTACAGTGCTTCTTATTGGCCCAGAGAGATGAACTTGCATGTATATAGATTCGATTGCTCAAATTTTATCAATAAAACGATTTTAAATAGCCTTAAACACGTTGTGTAGGTACAACAATAGATGAAGTGTATTACTGGTAGTTTTCTGGCAAGTTTCATCAGTGGGAAAGTCAGGAGAAGCCATTAAATCGGAACATGTGCTATCGAGCGCTTCGTTTCAACGCTAACGGAAAATGAACGACTTTTTAAGATTATTTAGCTTAGATACATCCTGGTAGCATTGCGATACCATTCCACGGTTTCTTTATCCAAGTAATTTCTATTTCGAGCTGTTTAGTAGACCTGTTTTCACTGCATCGTTCGCCGCGTGGAAATACCGTTAATCGCATCTCGCTCACTCCGGATTGGTACTCCTATGGTTTGTAACGTCATGAAATATTCCCATATTTAGCTTGGCCGTCATCTTGGATGCTCACATCACGTGATTAAAATCTCCAGGATTTCTGGAGATTTTCGGTCACGTATTTCAGCCTTTACCAGGGTCTTCTCTCGCAGTAGCAGCCATCTTGGATCTGATCGAGAAGACCCTGGGCACGAGGTTGCTCATCCATACGTTTCCTTGTAAAAGTGGGACATAGCAACAGTAACTAAGGAAGGCGGGCGTATTATGTATGATGGAACTATGAAAAGCCCATATAGTTTCAGGTATAGCCTCGTGTCCAGGCTTTTCCTTTACACGCGGCTGGATAGCGTGACGTCACTGCTTCGGGTTGCCCCACGCCATTTTTGGGGAAAACGCATGAGCAGAAGCCTGGGGCCGAGGCTAATTCAAGTATTTAAATATCAATATCTTTGAGGAAAAAATAATGACTAACTCTCAAACTGCTCAGTGCTATATGCTCTGCTAGTACGATACATATTTTTGTTGTTGTTAAAATCGATCGATTGTTTTGTCGCTACCATGTAAACATCTGCATGTTTGCAATTGGTTAGTTCCGTAATTTATGTCGAAAGTCTAAACAGTTTGCTTCAACTTCAGAAGCCATGGCCGCCATGTTGGCTTATGTTTTTGCTCTTGCTCTTGTTCGTAGAACTGTTTTGGTCTAACGTCCGCGCGCCTGGACCCCCTCCCCTAACCCTAAACGTCCACACTGAATTTCTGAAATAACATAACAGGCTGATCAAAGCCAGCCTACGTGACGCCCATTAAACTACGAACCAGACAGTACCACCCTCTACGCATGACCCAACTAAGTGCTTCAACTGATGTCTACAAGTTCAGCTATTGGCCTAGAACTATCAAAGACTAGAACCTGTTACCAGCAGATACCATAGAAAAAACGAACCTAAAATCCTTCAAAATAGTTATGAAAGAGAATCCTTGAAGCTGTGAATACGTGATTTTATCTCATTAGTGTAAACATTTGTTTTATTATTTCAAATTTCTCTTTTTAAATGCCTCTTTTTTATCCCTCTATCGCATACACATTTTTTCTTTAATTCCTATTTTTTTATATACGGTATGAACATTTTTTTTTAATCTCTGCGTGTTACCCACAAGGTGTTGCGGAGTATACATATATAGATATAGATAGACCCGGCTAATTCACAGATCGAATTGGAATTTACGTTAGAGTCCAAGGCTCTTTTTCATCGCATTTGAATCTGCGGTTCAGAATGAAAAAAACAAGAACAAGAAGTTTATTTTACTCTGGGTGGAACTTATTTTACAGAAATCTAAAACACACCGACACATGGCCACTTACACACACAATCGCAAGCAAGGAAAATATTGTAATTACTCGGGCTGTCTGTAGGTTATTTTCAGTTTCAACACGTGACAGGATCAACCAATCAGATTCGACACCGCTCGGGACACCCTCAAAGTAGGTCCATTGATGGGATCTGGTGCACTTACCCATTTTCTCGGCCATGTGCATCTCTTAAAATTGATGAAAAGAGCTTCTTCAATTCTGTTTTCAGGGTTGCCTCGTCCCACTCTCTATCCACTGCCCATGCATCGATGTATAGTTGTTTGCCAATGCAGAACGCTTTCCTTTTCCCCCTGGGAACTGTAACCCAAGAAGGGCTGGGGAGTAGGCATACATCCTTGTAGAAATATGCAGGCTCTTGTCGAGCGCTGGTCGCACTATTCTGTGCTGGACGTCCGTGATACGGTTGAAAACGTCCAGGGGCAGACGTTGATCTTTGTGACCCTTGTCTTCTTCGTCTGCCCCTTGGTTCTCTTGATCCATAGTTTGCATTGTTAGAGAATCCTGCAGCGAGGGAACTATGGACGAGGCCGAGAGATCCCGAAGGCGAAGGTGAAGGAACTGAATGTCCTGACGCTGCTTGTGGCCCACGAGGGATCCGGAATGTTCTGCTGAGCTCCTCAGTTACTGAAGCAGTTTGACTTGGAGTGGTTACAGAAGTGGAGTCTGTAATGGTGCCACGCCAAGGTTTGCAACCACTCTTCTCGCCACCTCCTACAAGTCTACTTGGTTCGCGTTCGCCATTTTGCAGTGAGCGAGATTTCCCGCTCAAAAAGAGAGAACACGCACGTCCGCAGGGTCACAACTACAACTGGTCAGCGTTCTCTACCCAGGGCTCGACTCATATTTTTGAGTTCTAGACTTTAATTTTGTGTTCTCGACTGGGACCACTCGGACTTTTGTAAACCCCATTATTATGTACAGACATTTTCTTTTTCTTTCTTTTTCGACTGTTAATTCTATGCGCTTGAAAAGTTAAGTTTTGATTTTGGACCTCATTTTTGAACTTCGACTTCATTCTTTGATTTGGACTTCAATTTTTGAATTTCGACTCTATTCTTTCATTTTGGACTTCTATTTTTGAATTTCGACTTCATTCTAATAGTGTTCATAATTTTGTCCGCAACGGAACGCCATATTAAAACGTCGAATTTCTGCCGTATCGAATTCATCAATTCATCAATTCAATTCGACAAGAAAACGACTTTTGAATCAATTAAATTCGACTATGCGGCAGAAGTGCGACATGATTCAAACGTCGCATTTCAGTCGAATTGAATCTAATGAGTACGTTATGCTAACGTTTTGAAGGATATTTTTGGTAACAACGCATGTGGTGGCAAGACTGCTGAATTAAAGCCTGGTTCAAACATTGTATTTCTGCCGTGTCGAATTCAATTCATGCATTCAATTCGACAGAAATTCGACGTTTGAATCAATTAAATTCGACTAGTCGAATTTGTGTCGAACGTTCGACTGGCATTGCTTTGCGGCAGAAATGCGACACTGATTCAAACGTCGCATTTCTGCCGTGTCGAATCTAATGCATACATTATAATAATATTTGCGAAGTAATTTTTGGTAACAACGCATGCGTCAAGTCAAACGAAATGGCGTCGTGGAGAAGAACAATTGAGCAGGAAATGCGAGGAGATTTTTCTGATGAAGACTTAAGCAATGTGTCCGAGGCCGAAGAAGAAATACGAGCCCGAAAAGAGAGAACAGAAGAGAGTGATGATAAGAGTAGCTGTGTAGAGACTGACGTGGAGTCGGCCACGCCAAGATTTACGTCTACGAAGAAACTGAAAAAAGCTGGAAGGAAGGCGCAGTGGTTCGATGATCACATTGCTGATATGGTGGATGTGATTTTCACGGATGAGTACTTTAAAAAGAAGCTGATTTTTACCAATTCTAAAAACGCTTGTTCTCCGAGTCCGCCATACTTTACTGTTCATGGGTTCCGCTGACCGAAATACAGCGGTCCCAAGTGCGACTGGGGTGTGAACACACTTAGGAACGTTTCACTTAAGTTTTCATGGTAAATGTCGTACATAAAAAGGCTGGTATTAATTTTAAAAATATCATCCGAGGTCAAGAATTTTAATCTGTGAAAATGTGGTGGTGTGTATTCCAAGATTCATTAGAGATTTAGATATGGCACGAATAGCCTTTTTTGTAGAATTCTTAATGGATTTAACAGGGTAGAATAAGCATTTTCCCTGAGTAAAATTGCATAATGTAAATACGGATATAAAAAGGAATAGATCGTTTTCATGTGACGTCACAGAAAAACACGCCGCCATGTTGGAGCACATCTAGGTCACGTGATTCCGATAGTAATACATGTAAACACAAGCCAAAATACGAATTATCGCAAGTTTATGATGCCTTTTAACGACAATACTTCTAAATCTCCTCTTCCTGACGCCAACACTGGCAATCTAAGTTCTCCTCTCGTATCTGCTTACGCCAAAAAACTTGATTCCAAGGTCAGAGATCGCTATTTACAGAAGATTTCGGCGATTGGTATCGACCCTGTCCTGATAGAGGGGAAACACTTCGATCCCGACTGCCTACCGCCTGTTGAATCAACAGATGTACTTTGTTACTTGGTTCTCGAAACCAGTTTTTACACTCAAAAGCAATTCGAGTCTTTCAGAAGTCTAGAGGCTTACAATCAGATGGTTTCAGGATTTGTTTCAAGTGTTCAAGGGCACATTGTGGCGAACAAGTTTGTGGTGCTTGCCAAAGTGCGACACTCTCAGCGCATGAACGATGCATTGATTCCGGTTTGGATTATAACTGAGAAAGAGGGCACAATCAATTGCGCTCACTGCTTGGGATGTAAAGCAGGGTTGGCCGAATCATGTTCCCATATCGCAAGTGTCCTTTTTTATCTTGAGGCATGGACAAAAATCAATGGTCCACTAAGCTGCACTCAAATGAAGTGCGCTTGGATTTTACCGCAGTTTGCCAGCGATGTACAGTACGCTAGGGTCTGTGACATTAACTTTAAATCGGCAAGAAAAATGAAAGCAGACCTAGATACAAGTATCGAGAATATAACCGAAGAATTCCAGCTTTCTGAAGAGCCAGAGAGCTGCACTGAAGCCCCGTTGAACGCGAAGTCTGAGGCGGAAGTGCCAACTCCTACACAGGCGGAAATGGACATGTTTTACCTTGAGCTAAGCCACTGCAAAACAAAGCCCGTAGTGCTAAGCTTAGTACCTCCCTATGCAGACAGTTATGTTCTGCCCAGCCGTAAAATTCCAACTGTGATGGATTTATTTAATAAAGACAATCTAAAATTGCCTTACAATGAACTTCTTAAAGTCTGCCAGAGTACAACTATCCAAATAACGCAAGAGCAAATCGATCAGGTAGAAAGGGACACTGTGACGCAGTCAAGTGGGACAAATTTCTTTAAGCATAGGGCAGGAAGAATTGGTGCCTCGCAAAGTAAGGCTGCAGCACATTCTGATCCTGCATTGCCATCACAGTCCCTTATCCAAAGAATTTGCTACCCCGAACTTACCAAAATAAGCACCAAGGCTACTCGACATGGCTGCACCCATGAAGCCACTGCAATTGCTGCTTTTGAGGAAGTGATGAAAAACTCGCATGTGAACTTTAAAATTGTGAAATGTGGTCTCTTTATAAACAAAGATTATCCATGGATACATGCCACGCCAGATTTCATGTGGTCTTGTGATTGTTGCGGTGAAGGGTGTGGGGAAATCAAGTGCCCCATCTGCATAGACAACTGTGATTTTGACTCTTATGTGTTGAAGCCATCATCTTGTCTTGCCAAGAACAATGCCGGGCAGTTTGTTCTCAAGACAACCCATGAGTATTACTACCAGGTCCAACAGCAGCTCTTCACTGTTAAGCGCAACTATGCATACTTTGTAGTTTGTGCTGTTGATTCTGATAAGGTTGCGCTGACGTACCAAAAGATTCTTCCTGACGAGGATCACTGGGCTAAAGTGCTCCCAAAGTTGCAGACATTTTGGACAATCTGTGTTCTTCCAGAGGTACTTGCTCACTGGTACACCAGAAGGGTGAACATTACTGCGAATGATCCTCCACCAACTAATGCTGTTTGCTACTGCAGGCAGAAGAACACTGATGAGGCTACAGTCAAGTGCCTCAATCCTAACTGCCCGATAGTGGATTTTCACCTGTCATGCTTAGGTATTGATGGTATTCCCAAGACGTGGTACTGCCCTAATTGCAGAGCATTACCACAATTCAAGCGAGGGGGCTTAAAGCAGCATTCCTCTAGTAACACAAGCGAGGCGTTAAAGCTGGATACAATTTGTACTTGCCAAATGGCCCCGAAAAAAGCAGACAAGCTAGTGAAATGTACAAATTATAACTGTGCCTCTGGGCAGTTCTTTCACTTACCATGTCTAGGCAGAAAAAGGATGCCTAACAACAGTAAACATTGGTTATGTCCTACATGCACTATCAGCAACTCCACAAACACCAAGCCTACAGTCACACAATCCACACCAAACACCAAGCCTACACTCACAAAATCCACACCAAACACCAAGCCTACAGTCACACAATCCACTCCAAACACCAAGCCTACAGTCACACAATCCACTCCAAACACCAAGCCTACAGTCACACAATCCACTCCAAACACCAAGCCTACACTCACACAATCCACACCAAACAACAAGCCTACACTCACACAATCCACACCAAACACCAAGCCTACACTCACACAATCCACACCAAACACCAAGCCTACAGTCACACATTCCACACCAAACACCACACACACAGGAGTTCAATGCGTCAAGAGTGTTTATGTAAACAGGCCTTCTCTGGGCAAATATGAGCCTGAAGGAAAATTGGGGCCTTATGAATATGGTCTTGTTACTTCCCCGAGTGGATGGTTGGACTGTGTTGTCATTCATGAGGCCCAAATAATGCTAAAAAAGATAAGTAGAGGCATACAGGGATTTCAAAGGCCCACGCTTGGCCCGATCCGCCAATTTGATATAATGACAGGACCATTTATTCAAATAGTTCACATTAATAATAATCACTGGGTGTGTTTCAGTTCGATACATAGTCCTCCTGGTTATGTTGACGTATATGACAGTTTGTCAACTCCAGTGTCACAAGAGTTATTAAGACTAGCATATGATTTGACTGGGCCAGCATTCAAAGGCATTCGCTGCATTACAGTGCAACGACAAATCAACGGTTCTGACTGTGGTATATTTTCTATAGCTTTTGCAACAAGCTTGGTTCATGGAAAGAATCCAATGAATGTAAGATACAATATTGTTCAGATGCGCCCACACTTATTACGTTGCCTGAAAGGGGGGGCTATGATCCCTTTCCCTACCACTTGTACTTCTTAAGGAAATTCACTTATAACAAAAGTAAGTTGGAGCCACATAGCAGACTCAATAGATAAATTATGTATGTTGACACAATCTGCTGGTTACTCTGATGTTTGTAACACTAGTCAGTACTGTTAGTAAAAATAAATACTACTTGAATCTAATTTGTCCTCGTCTATGCTGGTACAGAAACACCAATAATTATGCATGACGCAAACAAGTGACACAAAACATACATGTAACATAAGAAAATTATCATGAAAAATGATTTAGTGTTTCAAGAGTGTTGACATGCACATGAAATCTGCTTTACAAGAGTAGTCTAACTCGATGAAAATATAATGCTGCATGTTTAGGTTAGGCATGAGGCTTATCATTTGAATATCTCATTGTATGTTTCCCCAAAAAAACCATACCCCACCCCACCCATGGAAGGGTTCTTTTTAATTCCAGAGGGTGGGGGGTGTCAACATTGCAAGAAGTTGTCATACAAATAAACTCACTAAAGAACTCCTGGAAATTCCAGAAGGTAGGGGGCCAATATCGGCACCCTTCCATAGGGGGTATGGATTTTTTTAAGAAACACATTATTTTCAGTAATTCATCTAGGAAATAAGATTCTAGAACTCTAATCGAACGGAACAATGCCTTTTGAAAAGTTGGTCAAAGCAGAACACACACTTATGATTCGGTCGATCATAGGTACTCTAGCTTCCTTGGAACCATTCTTATCTGACTGTAAAAAATCAATTGGCAAAGTTGCCGAAAGAATTGTGTACTTTCTTCTAAGCAGTCCAATTACTCTTTCTACATGTATCCGTACATTGGCAATACCCCTGGTGTTTTCTACGTCTACTGGGTCCAACTGGTCTTTTCCCTTGGTGAAGGCCGGGATTGCCAGTTCTGCTTTGTGAAACATGAGGCTTTCCTTAATTGTAAAGCCCCTGTCGGCCATCACCAAATCTCCAGGCACTAGCAGTTTTAGAATTCCGCAGTGGTCCGTAATAAATTTGTCTGATGTTCTGCCTCCCCAAGCTTCAGATACAAAGGAAATGCTTCCTTGGGGTGTAATGCCCACCAGGACTTTCACGGTATTGTGACTCTTGTAGTTTGAGTAAGTCTGAGCTCTTGCCATTAGATTTGAAGGTCTGTTAATAAAAACTTCAAAACAGTCGATGATCACGGTGACCTTATTGCCAAAGGAAAATTGGAAACATTGCGGCATCGTTCGCCAAAGATCCTCACGCTCTGGCCACTTTACTGATGGAGCTAGTCTCACATCCATCTTGATCATCCATGCTGTGAATATTCTTGACACCGATGCAAGAGAAACCCCAAACCGGTAAGCCAAATCTTGCATCGGTACGTTCAGCTTAATTTTCATGAGGGTGAGGGCAAACTCTTGGAACTTTGACAGTGTGGGTGATTTCCTTGTTACATGCCCTGAAACGTGCCGGAACACTGTCTGAAGTACATCAAAAGCCGGCAAACCCGTATAAAAACGAACCTTGTCATCGCTGTTTGCAAAATAATCCTCATCAAATGGCTTCGCATTTGGGGTGTGAAACATATAATCAAACTCCTCCGTTTGAGTCGCTGTTCCAGTTTCAGGTTCAAAATCTGGTTCAAAGTCAAATGAAAGATCCATTACCTTTTCCCCTGGCTCATTTAACTTCTGCTTTTTAGCCTCCACTTCTTCTTTGAGCCGCTTTTCTTCTTCTGTGGCCGCTCGTTTCAAGTCACGTTCTCTCACTCTCTCGTCTCGCTTAAAGGCAGCTTCAAAACCGGCCTGGAGCTTCTCCACTGAATCTTCGAACTTCCCATGACCAAGGCTTTGAGTTGGAACCCAATCTGGATCAAATCTATCCCAAAGTTTAGCGGGTTTCCCAGAAATGAAATGCTTTCCACACACGCGGCCGTTTTCCAAGATGGCGTCTGTTAGATCTGCCCGACTGATCGCCGAAATCCATCTCCTTCTTCTCTCCTCAGACAATTTTCTCACTTCTTCACCTTGATTATTTATTATTGAAGGAATTCTCGCCATATACAAGCCCTTGTCGCGACCAGTACGGGTCCCACAACCGACGATCGTGCACAAACCCATCGCTACACTTCACCGAAGCTTCACTTTGTTTACACTATCATGTGCTCCAAGATGGCGGCCAATTGAAATATGGTCACGTGACTGAAAACGATCTATAGTAGATGAAGAAGGAATAGTGCTCTGCCTCGATCCTCGCTCGTGATAAAGCGACACCCCCGAGAAGGTATTATTAATACTTTGTTGCTTCGATTCACTTAGCCTGAATTTCAGCCGTCTCCTCTTGTTCGTTCCTCCCGAGAGAGACGTCTGAATCCAATAGCCGATAATGCCGTCCAGTGACGTCACTACCAGAAAACCTGGTAGTGATTTTTGATTGGTTCAGATTCTATAATTTCGCATAATTATCATAATTATCAGCCGATTTTCTTTGGCAAAGACCTTGAATTCGTAAGGAAAACATCTGGAAATGGATTGAAAGTGTCCTGCACAATAACCGGCCGACTAACCTGTAAACATGTACATTTTATCGCGTCGCGCCCGCGGGGTTGTTGACAATCGATTATTTGTTCACGCTCGCAGTGGTAAAGAATATCGCTACTCTCTTCAAGGAACTGCTCTTTCCAGTAAATGAGTCTTCGTATTTCTTCGAAAATTCTCCATTATCCTTTCATGTTTTTCTACTTTTCTGTTGCATCATTTACATAGGTAATATCTCGTAGCTGTGTCGATTCGAACGGCAGATCGCGAGACATGCATGTACAAAGATCAACGGAAAGACAAAGATCAACTGTACTTTGCCTCCAAATATAATATAACGATTTGTTGCTTCGGAAAGGCTTTCACAACATAAGAGGCACTTGAGAAGCAAATGGGATGGAGATATATAATATACTCGGTAAGGCTTTTATTTTGGTCGGCATAATCTCAAATAAATATTTCTCACGAACCCTTACTACCGCCGTGACAGTTTTATTTGCATAAATTAAATTGTTAATCCGCCTTGACGTCACTGGACGGCATTATCGGCTATTGGATTCAGACGTCTCTCTCGGGAGGAACGAACCAGAGGAGACGGCTGAAATTCAGGCTACGATTCACTTGTCGATTGTTTTTCTAATCAAGTACCGCGAGTGCTACAAGCATCATCATCATCATCTTTATTCATCATCATCATCTTTATTCACACACTATACATACTTAATTCTACAATAATACAATCTATACAAACTTTCATTATGAATTAAATTTTCAATCTGGAAGAAATTTGTGCGTCCTAGGGGCTAAATTAACCGATTGGTTTTCTTAGTTAGTCCCCAGGTTAATATTATGTTAATATGATCAGTTTTCTAACTTATATTATAAAGATAATTATAGTAATAAGAAGAAATGAAATTAATTATTTGAAAATATAATATTAATTAATCTGAAATTGTATATCCAACAAATAACCTTTAAGTTTGTTTGAGAAAGAAAAGGTACTCGAAGACTTTATTGTTTCCGGAAGTTTTTTCCACATGTCAATTGCAATGAAGGAGATAGTTTGTTTGCCAATATTAGTTCTCACTTTTGGTTTATAGAAGTTTTGCTTTGTATCATATCTGGTATTGTGAGAATGGATATCACTTGCATAGCAAAACGAGCTCTCAAACAAACTTGAATTGGGAGCTGTTTTCTATGCCATAAGTGAGCAATTTTAAGTATGTGCAACCGAAATACATTATCAACTGTTAAAATATCTAATATATTCAACAAGGGTAGTGCACTTTCTGTATGCTTACCATATGACTTAGCGAAAAATATTAATCTAACCACTTTATTTTGTTTAATTTGTATATTTTTAATATGCGTTATATATGCACTGCCCCATGCAGAGATAGCATACGTTATATAAGGGTATATAAGAGTATAAAACAATTGCTTTAATTGCCGAAGAGATGAATAGTGCCTTAACTTTGAAATTGCTCCAGTATTTCTTGCAATACGTGAGCATATATATGATATATGCTGTTTCCATGAGAGAGTATCATCAATAAACACACCTAAGTATTTGATGTATGTCTTCCTTTCAATCGAATGTGTAATATCATCTTTGCCTTTTAAATTTAAAGTTATGTTGATATCTCTTCTCTGGGCTGATTTAATTATCATGTAATTTGTTTTCTTGAAATTTATTGATAATTTATTAATATCACACCACTTTTTAACTTTCCCCATTTCGACATTGATTAAATTTTGAAGATCGTAACTATCATGTGAAGAAGCAAAGACATTCGTATCGTCAGCAAATATTCTGAATTTAAGTAAACTAGAACAGTTCGGGAGATCATTTATATATAATAAAAAAAAGCATTGGACCAAGTGAACTTCCTTGTGGAATACCACATTTCATAACTTGTTTTGATGATTCTTCATTTTCTAGAGCAACATATTGTCTACGATTAGTTAAGTAACTAGTAAACCATTTTAAGGGAACACCTCTAATTCCGTACTTTTCCATTTTTTTAAAGTAGAATTTCGTGGTTAACCGTATCAAACGCTTTGGAAAAATCTAGGAATATTACACAAGTAATTAACTTATTATCAATTGCCTTTTTCAAGTTTTCAGTGATTTCAGTAATTGCTTGTGATGTTGATCGTCCTTTCCTAAATCCAAATTGAAACTCATAAAGTATTTCATATTTTTCTATATAATTTACAAGCTGATTGCAAACGAGTTTTTCGAATATTTGAGCAAAAGTAGACAGAATTGAAATAGGTCGAACATTTGTAGGGTCTGTTATCTCACCACCTTTATCTATTGGTGTTATTTTTGATGTTTTTAATGTATCAGGTACTATTCCTTGTTGCAGTGAGTAGTTGAAAATCATGGACAAAGCTTCACTAATTTGGTTACAAGCTAATTTAATACATTGTCGAGGGATTCCTTGGAGGCCTTATTTGATTGTAGGCCCATAATTACATCCTGGACTTCTTGGACACATATTCCATCGAACATAAAAATGTTCTGACTGTTATAATTAATATAGTGAGTTGGATCTGAATCGCTATATTCTGGAAGCTGTGAAGCTAGATTAGGACCTACATTTATATAATGGGTATTTAGTTGATGACATATACTTTGCTTATCAGTGTAACATTTGTTGTTACAGATCAGTTTATTTATAGTTATGTTTTTTTCCTACTTATTAGTATTCCAATAAGTTTCCATGTTATCTTTAAATTTCCTTTATTAATTTCAAATTGTGATGAAAAGTAATTTTTTTTGCAGCTTCTTTGATCTTATTCAGTTTATTATTATATCTTTTATTATATTTTATTTTATCAATATTTCCGCTCAAAAAATGGCTTCTAAATAACTTTTGTTTATTTTTTATTGATTTTATTATACTATTAGTTATCCACGGTTTATTTAGCTGTTTTAATTTTGCATTTGGAATCTTCTTCAATGGGGCGTGTTTATTGCATACTCTCTCCAAGTTATCCATAATTTTCTCGACACTAATATTCACATCTTCCGTAACAAGATTTTTGAAGTCGATATCTTGCAGATCATTTACAAATAATTCATTTTTAAAATGTGAAAAATCCCGATAAATCTTTTGCTCTTTTATATTATGAGACTTACTTGTTATCGTGCAGAATACCGGAAGATGGTCTGATATGTCCGCAAGGCATATGCCCGATTTAATAACTTTTTGAGGGATGTTTGTATATATATGATCAATGAGTGTAGCTGAGTGATCCGTAATCCTAGTAGATTTTGTTATTAAAGGGATGATATAACCAATATTTAATAACATATCAAGATATTCTGAAGTATGCTTATCTGAACTATAATTTAGAAAGTTATATTTATATCTACTGTCACGATAACCTCTCGATTTTTACTATTTAGATCTGATAACTTTTGTTCTAGAGCTGTTTGAAACATATCTCGGTCATTAGTAGGATGCCTATAAATGCATCCGATAATAATATTTTTTTATTATTTCGTATAACCTCGATCCAACACGATTCAACTCCAGGAATATTCAATTCAAGATCACATCTTCTATTGTAATTAAGATTCTTCCTAACATAAATACCCACGCCGCCAGCCGATGTTTCTGAATTTGTCCCTTGATAATTATAACCTGGAATGTCAATATTTGCCTGCGTGTTAATATTAATCTTTGTTTCCGAGATGGCTATTACGCTAGGAACTTCCTAAAGCGTAATCAAAATATCATTTAACAGAGTAAGATTCTTCGATAGGCTTCGAGTATTGCAATGGAGCACAGAAATGCCTTTATGTTCGGGAATTTGAAAACACGCTCCTGTTTGTTTTATAGTGAGATATTTCGATTCTATATATTTTTCAATATTATTCTCTTCCACATCCCTAGTCTTGTTGGGACTTTCGAGAATGTCTCCAAACAGATCTTTCGTGTTTTTTTATACACTGGGAATATTATAAACCCAAGCACCCGTAGCCTTAGCGAAGTCTCCGTCTGATACATCATAGAATGGTAGTTCTATTAGCGTATTCATCATCAACTATACATAATGTTCAAGTTATTATTTCTTTGTCGATTACATGTAACATAATTAATTCTAAACTCTCCGATAGTTATTAAATCGATATTTTTACATTCTTAAATATTTCTTACTTGTGAGCCAGTACCGTTTTATACAACAGCAGGCGTAAGTCACCAATTCGAAAGCATCTTGAAGTAATATTTCCTGAGGGACTTTAGAGATCTGCTCCACGATTATCAGGTGCAACTCATTCGTAATCGTAGTCTTCTGCACTGGACCGAGTAGAATTAGATGTTTGTACAACACGTACACAATTCGTACAACCAGACTGCATGAATTTCATAAACTTAATAAATTCTACATTCTCCACAGCTTCTGTATTTTTGGCATAAAACTGTCTCTGGTTTGTAGCCAGTTAAGAAATTCATGTTCAACTGGAATAAGTCAGTTTATCCTATCGCGTTGGCTATCTCCTTTGCATTGCCGCCCGCCGTTGGAGTTCGCCGAACTCTTCCCTCGAGTCAAGAACATGTGTCGATGTATTTTCACTTTCTTTTAAATAGATTTTCCCGTTGTTTGTCCATATAGATCAGGAACACCCAACGGTAAAACTTCATAAAAACAAACATTCTGATGTTTTTATAACAAATCAGATGTATTTAAACATATTTAAGGGAATTGTTTTTCAGCTGGCAGACGAACAGCTGTTCTGCAGCGCCAGCCAGCCTAAAGTTCATGAAGAATTTCTAAATTTCCCAGCTGAAATATTTAAGTGCAGAATTTGCCAGCAGCAAAAATATTTTTTCGAATATATTCCCAGCTGAAATATTTAAGTGCAGAATTTGCCAGCAGCAAAACATTTTTTTACATATATTCCCAGCTGAAAAATACAAGTGAAGAATATGCCAGCTAATAAAAATGCACGATATTTATTCCAATACTGGTATGATCAATTAAAAGTCAATTAAGCTATACTAACGGCCGTGAGCCACGAGTAGCAGCTGACGTTTCAAGCGTTTAAGCACAAGCAACATACGCAGACTCAGTGACTGATCATTAGCGGCGCTTGTTCTACTCACTGATGTGATCACTGAGTCTCCGTATGTTACTTGTGCTGATGTCGCTAGTGTGAACCAGCCGGTCGTAACACTCGAAATATCAGCTGCTACTATACTTTTAGCTGATTGTATCAGTATTTATCTCCCATCAACGCAGATCAGTTTTATTTTAGCAGTTCAAATATCCAAAGAATCTTTCGAGAACCAGATATTGTCTGATAATCATGATTTTTTCTTTCTGAAAACAAAAATAGTGGAAACTGTAGTAATTTACAGTACCAATACAGCAGTAAAAGTGAATCAAGACAAAACTTCAAAGCCGCTTGAAATGTTTAATGTGTACTTTCATACCGTTTAGGTGTTTCCCAAACACTTAGTATCGAGGAAGAAACTGAGAGATTCACAAGTGAAAATTTCCACTTTCGCATAACTTAGTATATTTTATAATATATGAACCGCGTGGGACCACGCCTTCATCGATGCAGCAGTCCGTGCTAAACTGCATTGTGGTAAAGAAAAATGCATGGTTCACTGCTCGCTTGATGTGTTTTGTGCAAACAAGCCTACTGTAATGACCGAGTGCTGATTGTGCTTTTGATTTAAAGTGCTAACGGAAACTGCTTTTGAGCCGATTTTCAGCGCATTGAAAGATACAGCTATAGATAGTTTATTTAAAAACTGAAAACACCTCGCAGTGAAACGATACTGAATACACGCCTTTCATAAGTTTTACTTCCGGTCACGAAGACGAGGCTCCAGGTGGTTTGAAATCCAAGATGGCGGACAACTGCTCAGTCTCAGCTAGAAAGTACCTCCGAAAAGGACTCGAAAAGTGTGTTATTTAGTAGATCGTACCTGAATTTGGCTTCAGAATCACTGTATTTATGTTCATGTATAGTCTACCGTATATTAACTGATGATTTGCATGAAAAACGTCCACGTTTTGGGCAAAATACCGAAAGAGCGGGGATGAAACTTTTAAACTATTAACTTTTGTTGAAAATCTCAACAGATCAGTACCACAAAAAGCACACGCCGTATGAAATACTGCATTGCTGTGTACACTATGTACTGGAATAACTCTTGAGACGTGATTTGTAGTGTAAGCCGACCCAAAACTGAGAAAGAGTATGGCTGATACGGTTGCTTGAAATATGACTAACTTATGGTTGTTCAGTTAACGTATAACTTTGAGGGAAGTGGGGGTTTCTTGGTGTTACAGATCACCATATATGTAACACAAAGAAAACTACTGTCTTCTAAAGCAAAACAACAACCTGAAATACAAAGAACCCTATCCCCAGAAACAATGAATCAAACAATGAATCTGCTTCACCAAGAAGCACCCAGAAAAGTGATATTTGAAGTATGCGGGTATCAGCTAGGCGTCGTATTAGGTACAGGCATTCCCGGAAAAATATGTTCCCTTGGTGTCAACGTACTTAAGAGAAGAGAAATCTTCAAGCATAATTCTGGCTCTTGGAAACAATGATAGCTACAGCTACCAGAATGAAGAAAATACTGTTGATAATATTCAATCAATGGGCATCAGTCAAACGATGAAAATACAGATTCAACCGACCGCTATTGGAAATAAAAAATAATATTAGTTTCTACACAGGATTCTCATCTTCTAAAATATTTCAGGTCTAGTATGATTTTTATAATGTTTGAGAGAAGGGAGAAATATCATTTACTGAAATAAATGTTTAATTGAGGCTAACAGTAATATGGGAACTGAGGGAATACCACTTATAAACAGTGGCTATACAAGCAATCCAGGTCAATAAAAATATGAAAACATTAAGTACTAAATAAATTGTAACAAACATATTAAAACTATTAACTATTAAAATAGGTGTTAACTAAGTGGTGGTTGAAGGTGATATTAAAATTAGTCCACATGAAATTGGGGGAATCATAAGATGAGTGATAATGTGTGTATGGATAGCAGGGTTTTAGCCCAGAAGGTTTGGGGTAAGGTGAAGCAAAATCAGAAATGAGAAAAACACTAAAAAAAGGAAAATTATGAGTAGTGAGAGCTGCTAAATAAACAATAACTGATATAACAATGTGGTGGCCTGATGATATGAGAGTGAAGGGAGTGCATGAGGGAAGGTGCTTGGGGAAAGGAGGGCATTGGCACCCCTGCCCCATCTCCCCTTATTTGACTGGCTAAAACCCTAGATAGGGTGAGCTAATATACCACACAGAGCATGCAGGGATAGGGGAATTAAGGAACCACTACTAATTACAATCGGTTTGTGCTAAGCTTTTCATTATATATAATTATCAAATTATCAATAATTGCACAAAAGAATATTTTGTACAAAATGGTAGTGTTAGAAATTTGAATTCCATTCAAAAAGCCCAAGCAGTGTCCAAAAGCCTCTGCTAGATATATTCTAACTACAAATAAACTTATTTTAATGGTATATGAATAATAAAATCAATACCGTATGCTGTTACACAATAATGTAAGTGATACAAAGTCAGGGAATATACATTGAAGGGTAGGGTATGAATTGTGTACAATGTGAAAAAAGGGTATGAAAAAATAGAATTTACCATATAATGGGTAGGGATAGGAGAAGGAAAACGTGCTATTATTCTTTATTAATGTAAAAGTTATGTACATAATTTAAGTGAAAACGGCTTTGGGGAACTATGAACGGATAAACCATATTCTAACTGGAACTATGTCTGGATGGTTATCCAGTATACTGGCTGCTGTTTCGGTATACTCGTTGCCTGCATCTTATCAGTTGACTCCAGCTTTTCCAATGTTTGTTTTCTGTTAGGTGAACAGTAGTTACATTTCCCATCGATAGCACTTCACTTGCTGTATTAAATAGCAAAAGAGATTAGATATCATGACATAGGAGTCATGAGCTTATTAAACAGCCTATCAGAAATAAACTAAAATTTGCTTTGCACCTCATAAATCACTTTGCCTCAATTTTAGACCACAATACTAATTTACTTTAGGCAGAAGATATTTCCGACTCCTTTAAGTTAGCTTAGATATCTTCGACGGAAAGATGCCCCTGAAATAATTAATATCGTCCTCTGTAAGCCGCAAACGTTTTTTTAGATTTGCAACCTGTCGGGTGTACATTGTTCGGAAATGACCGATGACTTGATCAAGTAGAAAAGTACTTTTCTGTGCGCTAAACAATATACTAAAATAATGCAGACTACACATGGACATAAATACAGTGATTGTAAAACCAAACACAGGTATGATTTACTGAATAACATACTTTTGGGAGTATTTTCGGAGGTACTTTCTAGCTGAGACTGTGCAGTTGTCCGCCATCTTGGATTTCAAACCACCTGGAGCCTCGTTTTCATAACCGGAAGTAAAACTTATGAAAGGCGTGTATTGCGTGTCTTTACAAAGTTGATTAATAAACTGAGGGTACAAAGGTTGCACATTTCTAAGCACTGATCATAGTGAATACCCGGATATATGATGATATAACCGGCCTCTTTTGAGTTAGCTCAATGTATCGTTTTCACTCCATCCCCAGAGATTCAAATAACAAAGGGCATGGCGGCCATGTTGGTGTACCTAACAAAAGACGCTAACGAAGAATCTATTGTTTAAGGTACACCAATATGGCGGTTATGACGTCATGTGAAAACAAACTATAGCGGCGGAAAGATAGTGAAAGAATCATGAAAAACTTGGCAACTGTACTCAAGTACAGGTCTGACGCAGGTACAATAAAATGCGATAATATCCGAGGCTGGAACCTTTGCGCGATGAAATTGTACAATAAAGTACATTCGTTTGTAAGCTCTCTTAGGCCCAGTCCAAACGCCGTACTTTCCATGAAATTACTAAATTACTACAAAAGAAGCCGCCTCATTATCAATCGTTTGATATGAGAACGGCTCATGGAAGGTACGGCGTTTGAACTGGGCCGGCTAAATGTAGGAAACGTGTTCATTCCATTTCAGGTCATTGCTAATTGTTAACCCTAACATTTTAGCGTGCCTTACAATATCGAGCTGTCCACTGTTAATGTTAACACTAAGACATGTTTTCGGGACTTTCCCAACATGAATATTGACATTATATTGGTGAAAATAAAAGAAACGATAAATGATTTTAAAAAGAGTTATGAAACTAGAAGGAGTCTCAGTAATAATCGGGGGACACAGATTCCTCGGTCGAATTGGAATTTTATTGGAATTTAGGAGGGATGAAAAACTGGACACCCCGAAAAACTCTCGGATCTACTACTTCAATATTTCACTTATTGGCGCTCAATATGGAACGTACCGGTACACCACAAAGTGTTTTGTAGTTGAAAATAAAACGGGGTATCAAAATTAACACGAAACTACTCTTAAACGGGGTCCACATTTGATGACCAGGGCGGTACATACCCCTCCCCTGGGGACTTGTAGAGACCGAAAACTGTTTTTAAATGATTTCTATATCTCAACACCTTTCAACATTTTAAACCTGTTTCAAGATCGGCTCCAACACTAAATATTGTTCCGATGTTGAAACGGTTTGTACAGGGCTTAACTGAAATATAGAACGCTATATTTTTATTTTAAGAATAAAAACCTGAGCTAACCTGCAGAATTCGGTATTTTTAAAAACCTGTGAAACAACAGGTATATACGTGCAGAATTTGCCAGCTGAGAAATATCGCTCTGTTATATTATTATTATGTAATTATATCGGACTGCAGAATTTACCAGCTGACAAATATCGCTCCGTTATATTATTATTTAGTATCAGACTGCAGAATTTGGGTAGTATCGTCGTGTACCGTTGAGATCCGTGGGGAATCACACCTCGCGCGCTCGGTGGGTTGTCGTACCGCTACTATAGTATATATTATACTATAATAGAATATTTTATGAACATGCTAATGAGGTTGATATAAATCTGGTAAAAGAAACGACTCCAATCAGCGAATTCTCTCGTGGTCTAATGGTTAGGGTTTGGGTTTGGGTTTGGGTTTGGGTTGGTGGTGGGTAAGCCATTGCATTGATTCTTAACCGGCCCGGGTTCGAATCCCGGTTCAGGCGGTAATTTTTTTTATAGTGAGGATAACATATAATCGTTCTAAAATTTCTAAGTGTCGATTCCGATGTTCGAAATTTTTTTCTGAGTCTCAAATTATTCATAGCGAACGTGGGTAACAAAGGGAATTTTATGACGCAGTTGGTTAAACGGTACACGACGATACTGCCAGAATTTGCCAGCCAAGAAATTCCAAAGTGCAGAATTTGCCAGCCGAGTGGCCCAGAAGAACAGTTATTTTGCAGAACAGTTCGTTGGGTGTTCCTGATAGATCTCCATTTCATCTCTTTACGGAACTTATTGACATCGGCAAAGAACGCCTTTTTCTCTCGAGTCAATGACTCTCCTAAATACACATTGGTATTCGACCGTAGCTCTTCACTCAGGTTTGGCAGATCTTTAGCTTTTACTCCTGACAATTTCCTCCGGTTATTATAGAAGCGGTTTCTCACGTTTCTTCTTGTAAATTTAACAGTGAACTTCGGTGGTCCACTCTTGTATGTGGGTATAGGATGTGCTATTGAAATATCCGCTTCAGAGAGTGGTACTTCTATAACTTCGCCTATGGCTGTGCGGACCGCTTCCATGCATGACTTTTCATCAGTCGCTTTTATTCCCGTTATTTCTAGTAGGTCGCGTCTCAAATACTGTTTTAAATATTCATTCTCCTCTAGAGCGATATCTGTATTCTCGTTTACCTTTTTAACATCATCCTTTAGCCTCTTCAAATTATTCGCGAGGTCTGAAACCTTCTTCCCGGTGGCTTGCTGGTTTTCGAGGAGTTGGTCATATTTATCAGATATATATGTTTGAACACATTCTCCATTAATTTCAAGTTGTGTTTGATAGGTCGCAATTCTTCTTTGATAAGCTCTCGAATATCATCTATTGAGGCCATTTTACTGCGTTAGAAATTTAAATTTCTTTAGCGCCGTACTGATCTCGCGTCCGAACGCCATAACGGCATATGCTATGGCATAAGCCTTATTAACATGCAGATCTCGCACTCCGACATAATCGAAAAGAGATTCGATACCGGTAGGCATAGCAATGGCTGGAGTTAAATTATGTTCCCTTAGATATCGTTTCAGCGGCAGGTACAAAATGCAGACTGAAAAATGCAGACTGAAGACTGGAAAATGCAGACTGGAAAATGCAGACTGGAAAATGCAGACTGGAAAATGAAGACTGGAAAATGAAGACTGGAAAATGCAGACCGGAAAATGAAGACCGGAAAATGAAGACCGGAAAATGCAGACCAGACAAAATCAATAAGAAACATCTATCGGTCTGTAACAGGGCGACTCTGCAAGGCTTTAGATGACTTAGATCCTTATTTTTTGGGGGTTATTATATACACGTCTTATGCGGGGTCTTGCTTTTTTCTTGACTGCATGCCGGCGCCAGCCACGCCGTGTATGCGAGCCACGCCGAATACGAGCTTTTCATGACAATATTTCCTTAAAAAACAGAAAGAAAAAAGCCGATATATTCCGAGGTATTTTGAATTATTTACTTACTTTTTAATTACGTTCGTATTTAGCCGGGTCCTTTCTTCGTTAAATTGATTCAGTCCCATCTTCTTCTATCCACCATTTTAAATTATTGCTATGCACAGGAAGCCCAAATCAGCCTCTCCAATTATATATAAATTGTTCTTGGAGGGGCTATTAAATTAAGTCAATTAAGGACTTTCTTGAACTTTCTTGTCTATTAAAACGATCGTCCTTTACCTGTGAACTTAAGCCACAAACTAGTCCTCAACACTAAACGTCGTTTTCCTGGGCGCTCAAGCTTGAAACATTTTCTGCATTTTCCGGTCTGCGTTTTCCAGTCTGAGTTTTCCAGTCTGCAGTCTGCATTTTTCAATCTGCAGTCTGCATTTTTCAGTCTGCAGTCTGCATTTTTCAGTCTGCATTTTGTACCTGCCGATCGTTTCAGAGTTTTATGCATTCTAATTTATTACCGTTTTCATTGAAGTGCGACTGTGAAAGTGTTCAATTCTCGTCTGGAAAAGTGCATTTAGCCGACCGTCAATCGTCGGCTAAATGCACTTTTCGAAACACGAGGGTCGCACTTCAATGAAAACGGTAATAACGGTAATAACGCTACTTAGCTCGATTAGCCCTTAGGTTATTCTAAGTAGCGCTTACTCTAACTTTTATTACTAGTTTCTCTTTTACCCACTTATGTAATTTTTTGTAAGAGTATTAATAAAGTGTTGTTGTTGTTGTTGTGTTTCTTTATACTGCTAGCGAACTAGACCGGCTAGTGATTGATTCGGCCTTGGCCTCGCAATACCAGGGATTATGATTTTAATTTAAATAATCCTAAATAAAATTGAGGACTTTTAATTCCCTTTATATAAAAGTGTTGGTACACGATATCGACAAAAAAGATATAACTAAAGGAAATGACAACAGACTTTGACATGCCGGAGCTATTCCCAGGTGGTCAACCATCCAGTTACTAACCTCGCCCGATCGGGCTTAACTTAACTTAACTTAACTTAACCAAGGGTCCATGTATTATTTTATTTATTTATAAACAAATATCGGCTGCTAATTCGCCCGAGTATAAACTAGCCTCCTACTCGCTACGCATATACGTTCGTTTGTCTCGTCATCCATATTCCTCCCAAATGCGTGACGAGGCAAATGAACGTCTTGGCAACATGCATTTAATACATGCATGTCTCCAATATAAATACATGCCTTTTCTATACCTTCTTGTATTCAGGATATGCTATTAAAACATGATATCAAACATAATTAAACGAGGATCAGCTGATGCATTATCACCTACGTACCTACAATCTTGCCATCTTTAACAATAACTGCTCCAAATGGTTTACCTAGACCTTGAGAGGAACCTTCCTTGCTAAGCTCCACAGCTCTCGCCATGAACTTTGCCTTCTCTTGTTCACTTGGAACAGACATATTGAGTCGATAAGATAGCCAAGAGGGTAAAGGTGTTGTAGTCTGTGTACAATCACTGATTGCCTCCAAAAATCGATGTTTCGAGTAATTTATTTTTTTAGCTATTTACGGCCAGATGACAGTGATTGACAGGCCCAAGAGCAAGTATGGGAAGCGCTTTCCTGAATATCTAATCAGGCGTATCGTAATTATTCATATCTCACATCGCCTAATACAATGGGTTTCTACCCAATGAACTGATCAGTTAAATTTTATTTGACATGACAGGTATGTAGGCAGGCTAATATTCTTCGCTAAATCATATAGCAAGAATACCGAGAGTGCTCTGCCTTTACTAAATTTATTGGACATTCTCACACTACTCCTACTAAAAGTCTATATTTTACTCTAATTCTTGCAAACCACTTAAACTCTAGTTCGTGCAAATTACCAATATCATAACTACATATACATATATAATCGCCGTGACCCCATAAAACGCACCAATACCCACGATTGCTCTCATCTGACTTGATACTGCTCAGTAAACCCAAGCTCTGTTTGTGTTTTGGGCTCTGTATGCAATTTCAGCGAATTCTGTTGACATTTTACCCCTCGACCTCTCCAACTAAGAAAGAAGGCCCTGCACACTTAGTACTACAGCTTTCCACTTTATATCACATTCTTTACACTTACTAGTGCTACGCGGCAAACATGATTCAATATCATAACTACATATACACATTACCAAAAGCCGGTTTTCGTTTTGAAGAACTATGTCAAACACGAATTGGAGTCTTTCATCAGGGGTTCCAAATGCCTCTCGGGTTTTATTGTTTTCGAAATATTTGGAATCCCCTGATGAAAGACGAACAATGGGTGTTTGACATGTCTTCTCATGCGAATGCAAAACCGACAATTTACATACGTTTCTTTTCAAACTTCATTAGCAAGTATTGTTTACCATTTGACTGTTGTATCTAATCATTCAATAGATGGCTTATTATTCTTTTTTGATGGCACTTGTTTCAACTAGCGTACTAGTAGAGTAGTGGACAAGAGTTAGTACAAGCAGTCGGAAGGGTCGTGGTTCGAACTCCAGTAGGGGCAGACTTTTTCTTTCTATGTCATTTACTTCTTCGCTCCTTACTTGTAGTTTATCAGTATTTCAAGTCCTCATTAATTATTCACGAGGTATTCAGCCAATCCAATGGTCTGATTTTAATCCCTTGAGGACACTGGATACCTGGTCTAGTCCTCCTAGCAGTAACTGGAAAAGTTTCTAGTTACTGGAACAAGTTGTTCCAGTAACTGGAAATTTTTCCAGTTACTACGAATAAATTATTGAAAAACATCATGGCATGCATAATTACTCTTTTATTGATCAGATTAAACAATTTCCTTTCAAATTCCATTCATTATCATTATGAGGTGGATACACCTCTTTTACTAAGTTAGATTATCATCCAAGTGCATTATTTTCTCGATATTTTTTAGTTTTCCTTGCAAAATACTAAACTACCAGCAACTTTTATTTGTCTTTGATTCCTCCCGAATAATTAATGAGGAGTTGAAGTCGTTCAAAGTCCTCCAATTTCGGACTGGACGGGGATTTCAAGTCCTTGCAATTAGTTCCAGTCCTCGGCTGCGCCTCGGACTGGAACAAATTGCGCGGACTTGAAATCCCCGTCCAGTCCTCATTGTCGGACTTTAAACATTACGTAATTAGTTAGTGAAATATTGATCACTAGGGTTGGAAACATGATCAAACACAAGAGTTTCACCCAGTATCAAGACCCATGCATGTGACCAAATACAGTTCCTCCATTGGATGACTATCTCGTGAATTATTCATGAGTTTGAGAATGCCTTTTATAAATTGACTTAATTTACGACCATGTGTCAGTTGAGGTAAAACATATACAAACATGCATGTATTTGTACAAATCATAGGGAGAGTGAGTAGCATGCTAGTTGCGAATAGACCAGTTCGCGGTAAATTCCGACATTTTGAAAGGGGTGCAAACATGACATATCAGTACTATCTTTGAGCCAATTTGGGTTGTTGAACTGACACCGTGGCTGGCTTATATGGCAACAAAACTCCGCTTGGTCGACCCGAAAAGAACTGAGCAGTTTCCTAAAATCATTTTCAGGGCTTTGCCGTTTAACTTGTGGAAACAGGTCTCTCTCTGGTTTCGAAGGACTTTTAGACAGTGATTTCACCGAGATTTTCGGATTCACCGTGTCGATCAAAGTGTTATTTGACAAACAAAGCCGCCGAGATAATAATAATTTCCCATTCAAGCGAGCTCTTGAACTGGTTCTCTGCTACTGCCATCAACGAGATTGCCTGCTAGTAGATCTCTCTCTCTCTGCAGGGAACAATAAAATCTAGGAGAGAAACCTCTCGCTTTAATAATTATTAGTATTACCTGGAAAGATAGCACCGAGATAGTACGGAACCCGGGAGGGGGGGGGGGGGGGGGGGTTACTTACATGAAAAATGGGTATGTATGTGAGGCCAAGAGGCTGAAACCCTGACCCTGTTTGACCCAATCCGAGCTCCAAAACCCTGATTGCTCCCTTTTGGGGAAAAAAAACCCTGAATGCCCTTCTTTAAATTGTTTTCAAAACAAGGTCGGATATATATCCCGGCCGGTATACCGCGTACTGGGATTGCATGCAAAATACGGAACATTTCAAGACGGGACGTGGCATTGGGTAAACAAATCAGCAGATGAAGTACATAGATAAGTACTGAAGTACGGGAACCTCAGTGCTTGCATGTGGGCAGGCGATCAAAATGCGGCAACAGAATGTCTTTTTTTGACATAGTAGCTAAAACAAAACCTAACTGCCTAAAAAATACTGAACCCCGACCCTGACTGCACCCAAATTATACTCAAATCCTGACCCTGATCTGCCCAGATCAGGCCCAAACCCTGACCATACCTGCCCAAACGGAGCTCAAAACCCTGACCCACCCGGGCGGCACATACATAATACATGCATCAGGAGTTCCGGACTTCCGGTTGGATCACACTGCATTCTGGGTAGGTGGGCTCAGAAAAGTGGGCATCAACTTCTAGATCGGCCATATTGGATTTGAGTGCAGTCAATTTTTGCTCCTTTGCAAGTTCAAAAACTTACTACCTAATACACGGAATATCTTATCTTTACAGATTCTTCAGTTGGGAGTTCTAACTCGATGTTTAAGCTTTAGAACGGGATTAATAAAGTTTCCAAGTTGACTGCGCTCAAATCCAATATGGCCGCTCTGGAAGTTGATGCCCACTTTTCTAAGCCCACCTACCCAGAATGCAGTGTGATCCAACCGGAAGTCCGGAACTCCTGATGCATGTATACGTCACAAACAGGAGTATCCCACCCCTCCCCCCCTCCCCCCCCCCCCCCCCCCCCCGGGGTACGGAAGCGACGGGTGAGCGGTAATAGTCAACAAACTATGATAGGCAACGAAACTCCGCTTGGTCGACCCGAAAAGAACTGAGCAATTTCCTAAAATCATTTCGAGGCAGGGCTTCGGCGTTTAACTCTCTCTCTGGTTTCGAAGGGCTTTCACGCAGTGATTTCGCCGAGATTTTCGGATCAAAGTTTATACTCGCACGAAATTTGACAACAGAGCCGCTGACTGGAGATACATGTAATAATTTTCTATTGAAGCGAGCTGTAATTCGTTCACTGTTCTCTCTTGAACTGGTTCTCTGCTACTGCCAGCAACGAGATTGGAGATTGCCTGCTAGCAGATATATATATATATATCTCCCTGCAAGTAAAAATAAAACGGAGGAGAGAAACCTCTCGCTTTCATAATTATTAGTATTACCCGGAGAGAGTGTTCTCTGTTATAGCACTGAAGGGAAGCGACGGGTGAGCGGTAAATATTATAGTGCAGCCAAATACTGCTGTATAACACTTTGCTGACTTCACATTCAATTTGTAAGGTACAGTTAGTTTCATCAAGGTCATCAATGTTCAAGGCAAAATTATCATGATTGTCACCAACATACAGAAATATACGCTCAGTTCGTGATGTTCCCGCCGTGAACAAGGGGTCAAATTTCCGGATATAAACAATAACAAAGCACGCGAAGCACTGTGGGTTAACAAAGCACGCGAAGCACTGTGGGTTAACAAAGCACGCGAAGCACTGTGGGTTAGACGGCCCCTTTAAGATACCAGGTAAAAGATAAACATATCGAAATTTGAGGGATGTAGCTGTGCTGGGGAAGCGTACAATCGTGTTTTCAGTTTTCCAAACATTGTCTGTAAAAACGAGTCAAATTCCGTTTGTCGGCTGAATAATATTTCATAAATTCGATTTTACGGATTTTATTTGGCATCGGATTCCCATCGATTCCCACCCCTTTCAAAATGTCGGAATTTACCGCGAACTGGTCTATTGCGGGTGAGTTGCTGTATCGATTCACTCTTCAGTTGACTTTTCACCTGGTCGCCGTCTTGAATGAGAAAGCGAGGCAATCCTTTGCTTTTGCTAGGCCTCGCTTTGAATCCAAGATGGCCGTACCGGGTGATCGATATCGATCCACAAGGATCGTTGAGATCAATCGGACTAAACTTGAAATGAATGATTGCAGGTGAAAGGAAAAATAGACTTGATGATTCTCGATAGTGTTAATAGATTAGAGAGGACCTGAGCCCCTGCTAAACTGTTATTGCTGTATTTTAGATTAATCAAATGTTTTTCCGCGGTTAAAATCCTGACTCTGACTGCTCAAATTAGGTCCAAACCCTGGCCCACCCCCGCCGAATATATATATTACGAGGGTTTTTCTCCACCAACAAACTCAACTCACATATGGCGCTGCGTCCGGGAATCGAACCTGGGCCACATAGATGAGAGGCGAAGCGCTTAACCACGCCGCCACCCCGGCTCCCCACTAAGGTAACTCAGTTCATATGGAAAACAAGGGCTCCTTGGGTGGTTTACGTTATAGTGATGAAGAATCTTGGTTAGCATTAGGAAATACCTAAATATTTCACATCTAATACGTTCATGTGACGCCGTCCCAGTCCCTGGGTTAGTTACATTTCCCTCCAACCGTACTACGAGTCGAGTAGCTAGTAACCTGAGTACCGGTCCCTCTCTCCCTTCCTTATCACCACCACCCCACTCCTCCCCCCTTCGACGTAAAATAAACCATTTTTTTTTTGCTTAGGCTTATATCTAGACTTACTGGGAAAAAGTCATTGAATTACTAATGACCCCTTCCTTCCTTGGGGTGGGGGTGGGGGGTGGGGTGGGGGGTGGGGGGTGGGGTGGTGGTGAAAAGGAAGGGAGAGAGGGACTGATACTCAGGTTAAGTAGCTAGTGAACAAAGAAACCGGTTTGATGGCGTCAGGTCCATTGGGACCTTAGCGCAAGACGATAGAAAAGGAAGAACGCATAAAGTTTTTTATCACAAGCGGACCGCAGAATAGGTAAGTAACCGAAAATTCACGAGTGTCGAAGTAAATTCACAACGAAGAGATGAATGCTTTAAAGATAGTTCCACACATTATCTTTGGGTTTATTTCAACAGACAAGTACACCAAGAAAACAGAAGTGTACCTGATTTTTCGCATTTCCCCACGAACCGATCACCGAGTGCTGAATCTGACACGAGAAGCCCTCAAAACCAGAATGCAGTTATGGACAGCTGTTTCCTCCTTACTGGTAGGCACAGACAGATTCTGCTCAAAAATTCTTTAAAAGTTGCCCCAAAAACCCTCAAAAGTTGCTCAAAAGTTGCTCAAATTTGAAAAAGTTGCTCCCAGAATATAAAAAGTTGCTCCAAAAAAAAAAAAATGTTCTCACTCTTGTTGCCTGATTTATTGAAAAATGATAAAGAATCAAGTTTCTAAACTCAACAGCTTCAAAAGATCAAGCAATTATTCTAAACACCATATGGCATAATTATACTGAATCAATATGGTTGTATTAAAAAGAGACTCACTAGGCCGCCATTTTGTTGGCTTAGCAACATAGTGAGTCAAAAAATACATCCATTTCCATTGGCTGTCTGGCTGAGCTAGAGATGTCTTAACAATATTTTCAATTGAATTGGGAGTTTGAAGTATCAAACTCATACGATATACAATAATAGCTGCTACTATTTTCGAACAAAAACTATAACAAATAAGAGGCTGATCCACATCGGATACCTCTCTACAAATTCTTAAAAGATTGCATAGTGAGTCGGACATTTGGAACCTCTTCAAGATCTCCAGCGATTTCTCCCCAAGTTCTGGTCTTTCGACAAACTTTAAAGCGATATTGTCGATTGCGGGCTTGAAGAACCTTATCACTTCACTAAGATCGTAATTCCCAATAGGTATACGATATTTTTGGGATCGCGTGCCATTGTCTGACCACCAACTAAAGACACCCTCGGCCTTCAAATTGTACCAGCTGTTTGGAATAGTAACCTCAAGTAGGGCTATACTCCGTATCTTCATAGGCTCTGGGAGGTACACAGTATGGTCAGCCGACGTGGTGGTAACGTTAAGGAGCGTCATTATATGTCGAAGGTATAACTATATATACGTATAGCTTCAACATGGCAGATGCATGGCAACAGTCCAAGTATCTATTTCCCAATGCCGTACTTAGTTGGTTCGAATCTACTTCCGATAATGTTAATTTCATCGATCGGGGAATGTCTCATCGCGTGTTCACGGAGGAAGGTCCTCCTACTAAGACGGGAGGTGGTAAATTGATGGGGTGGCTTGGTCGCACTGGTAAGGCTCTCGATATAGCACTTGGTGGTAAGTCAGTTTACGAGAGCGTACTATTCGCGCGGGAACACGAAGGTCTTTCCAAACGCGATTGGATAGAAGAAAACGATAAGATCGCAACGTTGAATGCAGATCTATTAGCGAAGTTCGAGAAACGATACCCACATACAGATCTTCACAAGTTCTATGCCTCTACGGAAGTGAACGGTCCAGACAAATATTCGACGAGTATTTGGTTTCGAGATGTCGTTTACGGCGATGATGTCTCAAAGTTACCTGCAGGCACTCAAAAACGCATCGATGACGCATTGCAGGGAATGGTTGATGGTTTCCCATCTACGTTGACACTAGATAAGAGTGCGAAATATCCTATTCGAGCAGTTCCTTTTACCGAACCGGCACAAGATATAGATCTCACCAAGTTATGGATATACGTCACACCTACGAAGAAGTTCGAAGCAGGCGTTCCAAATATATTCAAGGAGATCGTTGTAAAGCATACGACAGCAAATGAGTCTCGTAGATGGTTATCAGGTCCGGATTTCAAATACTGGCCTCAACAACTTAATTTTGCAACGTCGTGTGCAACTTCTGGATGCGGAGTGTCGTTGTTTGACCCCACTTTCAAAACATATCCACCAGTTGTCCAAGGGTTCCTACGATTCCACGTATATTTCACGATACGAAGAATTCTACACGAACTTGGAGCTCCTCTACCTGGTAACCGTGCTTTCAAGCAACTCGACAATCTCTATAGCAAATCAGTCCTTGAGAAATTGTGCATCGAATTCGGTATATCTCGAACGCCAGACTTTCGGTGGGATGGTTTAGGAGACGTCTACGTAAACTCTCATGGAAGAATGGTGAACTATACAGAGAAGTACGCACATAATACTTCGTACTCTGCGAAGTGGCCTGGTGGTGACTTCAAGTTTCCTGAGGAGAGTCGTACGGACTATCAGTTTCCTTTATCGTACATTAGCAATAACAACGGTAAACAATACAATTGGTTTACGCCACCAAGCGGTAGAGGTTTGACGAATGCTGGGTTAGGTAGATTGAATCGATCTGTTGAGGCTTTTGGATACTGTATTCTAGGCGCTCAAAACGATCTTAACGAATCCATCGTAGATAGCTTCAACGTCAAAGAAAAGTTCAAGAGCTTAGTCGAAGGCGCTATTCTCGAAAACGATTTAGTGGTGAGCTACAAAAACTATCTTACTGCTATAACGACAACGCATAAGAGGCTCGATCTAGCAATAGCTATAGGCGTGCGATTATTGCCAAGCAATCTAGTGTACTATCTTGGTAAGAAAGATGGCTATAGGAATCCAACCCCGAAAGCCACGAAAGATATGATGCTAGGTACTAACGATATCAATGCAGAAGTCAAAGGACGTCCGCCTCCTATGGAAGGACCACCAGATAAGAAATTAATACCACCTCGTGAGACGCACGAGAAACGAGTTCCTGTACCAAAGGCTATCCCACAACATGAGATTAATCTCGCAGTGACATCTATTGCCGCAGCTGGAATCGCATGGACGTTGTTTCGTTAACGTCGTTTGTATTGCTCCACTACGAAGACCACTGCTGCTACGATTAACAACCAAATGTTGTTTGCTAAGACTCCAACAACGTCAGCAGCCATACTAAATACGAAACTCGCAATTGGCCCAATCATCTTAGGGAGAATCTCCTCTAATTTTTTACCTATTGCTTTTAAGGCCTTGGCAGTTGTTTTAGCGACTGCTTTGGCAGCAGCTCCAACTCCCGGTACTATCGCGGGAACTGCCTTTGTCAGATTGGAAACTATTACGCCGATCACAGTACTTACCGCAGCTACCACACTAATTATACTAACTCCATACTTCTTGAAGATAACTCTTATACGATCCCTAAGTGGCATACGTTCTGTCAGGGCTTCTTCTATTTGTTCTAGGACTGCTCGTTCCTCCCGAGCGGTCCTTATTTCATTAGTAGCATTTTCTTTCTGAGTTTCAGTAGACGTAGGGTCTTTGAGTATTTCCTCATTTCGTTCGATCCTCTCACTCTCTTGGTCTTCGGCCTCTATGACTTCTTCTACCATTCTTGACAACGTAGATCCTAGGACTCCTTTGAGACCTTCTCCCATCTTCTTATATAACTCGCCCTTCGTGGTGGTCATAGGAATAGTTTTATCTTTACTTCCATACTCGTGGATAGCGACTCTACCATCAGACATGGTTGCCATCTCGAGAATGCCTCCTCGAATTCCCACGTCGTGGTATCGTTCCCAGACGGTCTCGAACATCTCCTGTTTTGCCTTGTCTGATAAGCCTTGTTTGAAGACCACAGCTCTAGTGCCGAATTCAGGAACTTCCTCCTCTTTCAGCTTTTTCAGGATTCTTTGCTCTCTAGAAAGGTTCGAGTCTTCGGGACCGATGATCCAATCGAGGTAACCCTCCGTAGAAAACGAGGTTTCCTGATTCTTTGGCCTAGCACCTTCTTTAGTGCAGTCGCGTCTGGTTTTCATGTTGAGTGATTCACTCGGCTTCGCATTCTTTGAGTCTGGAAACGCCTCTTTCCACTTCTCCATATCGACATTATCCTCATCATCGTAGTCTTCGCCTCCCGTGGCTTCACCAGGTCTTTCCTCTGCAGCATCGCCTTCCATGTTGAACATAAATGTATATCTATGTATATTCAACATGATATCATCAAAGTTGATTCCTGCGAAGGCGCAAAGAGAGCCTCTTGCACTCAAAGCTCAACGAACCTTATATAGGAAAACTTTCACTCCATCATCTGCCAATCCAGGTGAGACTCTATACGTAGAAGTTCCAACGCTAGGTGAAGGCATAGTACTAGTACCTGGTAGCTTAGCGCTATTGGGCGACATCGTATTATCTGGTGGACATGCGAATAACAGAGTCGTCAACAACGTTGGACGTTGCTTGGTTATACATCGAGTTTGTAAGATGGGGGCTGAAATAGTAGAAGACATTGCCAGGTCGGATCTCCTACAAGCATATTCCGACGTATATCTATCCACGCAAGAGAGAGAATCGAGAATACAACGAGGCATCCAATCAGAGAACGTAAACAAGCTACGATCTAAGGCTGGCGATAAAAGTACTTCGGTTGCTGCAGATAACGCGCTCCTAGCTGCACACGGTTCCAAATATAGAATTCCATTAGATGTCGATATTCTGACACAACATGGAGTTCTATATCCACATGCCCTAGAAGATACTATTTCATTCGAGTTGACTCTAGCGCATGCCATCGATGTCGTAGTTGGATCGGATACGACAAAGATAGGTGTCGCTTACCAACATCCAACTTACCAACATCCAACTAGAATACGAAGCAATCAAGGATGAAACGCTGGCTAGTAGTGCACTTCACAAGTACGAAACAGGTACTGCATTCCTATACGACCACGCCGTTCACTTCAAGACGGTACCTATCGCTAAAGCATCCGATGCTTTGATATCTCAAAACGTCAATGTTCCACGACGATCCTTTGCTGGACTACTTCTACTATTCGTAGATCCACACACTGCTGGTACGCGAGATAGCGAATCATTCTCGAATCCTGATATTTTGAAGATAGAAGTAGATGTCAACGGGATTCCCAACAGATTCTTTCCAAGCGGTATGCTTCCCCCAGATTTCTGGGAGGCTGCAAAAGGATGGTTTGCTACGTCCAATACTTCCATGACTCCAACGAAGTTTTACAACAATAGGTTCGCTATTCTAGTCGATTGTCGCACGGCAAAGGATTCCACAGTTCATGGTGATGGAATGGCACAAACTGGCGGTGGAAAAGATATCGACATTCGCATACATAGGACTGCAGGAGGAAGTGGAAACGTGAACATGCACATCTACGTTCTCGCAGACGCTCAGCTCATGATATTGAACAGATCTATGCAGAGTATAACATACTGATGGATTCTCTCGTAGAGCACGTTCCGTTCAACGCACTCATAGTCGGTCCAACGAATTGTGGGAAGACTGCGTTTCTCATAGAACAACTTCGTGGATCATTTCGTGGCAAGTTCGATTACATAGTACTGATTTGTCCTACATATGCCCACAATAAAACCTATCGCGGATTCGCAAATCGAGATCCTCGTTTCTTCGTCATGTCACCACCGCAGGATGCCATCGATGCTACGTTAAATATTTGCGCAACATTTTGGTCAGGTACCAATACTCTATTGATTCTCGATGATTGCGCCGCATCGAAGGACGTCAAGAAACGAACTGACAAGCTAGTAGACTTAGCATTTTCTGCACGACATATAGGGCTTTCTATTTGGGTGCTGTCCCAACAATTAACGAGCATATGTAAACCCTTCCGCGAGAACGTAGCTATCGTAGTTGCATTTCATACAGCATCGGCCGTAGATGGTAAAAGGATATTTGAGGATTATGGAGGCTCGCAAGAATGTAAAGAGTTACGAACGATACTTGGATCTCATAAGTTCGCTCGCATGTGCTTCTGTCTACGCCATCCTTTCGAGGTAGTATTAGAGCTGCCAGCACCCATAACATATCATGGCTGATAAAGAAATACTCGAGATATTCGGTGAGGACGTAACAGGCCCACCACCAACCAACCTAGACGTCGTAACGGGCAATCGCGAATCACTTTCGATCTTAGCTGCAACAGGCGTAACGAAAGAATACCTAGGTAAGAACTTCTCCCTAGGAGACATCTCTAGACTTCCTGAGAAAGAAGTAGATAAGTTGTATAGGAGGTACCAGGCCGTTCTAGCTCAGCAAATAACGAAAGGCTTAGTCGATGGCGTGATGCGTCTAGCTACCCGCCTAGTTGCCTACCTAGTACCAATAGATTCTCAAGAAGCCCTGATCAAAGATCTACAAGAAGACCATCTAGTCCGCAACGAGATCAGTGCTGCGACTGGCCTACTATCGCTTAAAGCAGGTCGCTTTGTAGCGCTAGCTAGCGTCTTGTTCCATGTATCTGGTCATATAGTCATTCCTGGCACACCTGTTGAACCTCCGCTAGTACTTACTATACCGAATCAAGATGGAAGGAACGAACCAGATAACTGAGAATCCTCCGACGCCTGCACCAACTGAGGTAGAAGATCCAACGCGCGTTACAGCTGGAAAAGCACCACGTAAAGAGAAAGGTTGGTTCGAAAGCGTGTCTACTAACGACGTCCTCGCAGTTATCGATGCAGGCGCTTCATTGGTTTGTGCAGGCGCTTTACTGGCTGGTACCTCCTATACAACTTATCTACTTCTGCACTACCTATTCGAAGAACGTATAGACGACGACGATCGTGTTGCCACAGACCCCACTCCATGTACCTATCGAGTAGTCATTGCTGGTACACCTATTAAACCTTCGCTAGTACTTACTATATCGAATCAAGATGGAAGGACAGACGGATCAGATAACTGCGAATCCACCGACGACTGTACCAACTAAGAAAGGAAAGGATCCAAAGCGCGTTGCAGCAGGAAAATTAGCTTGGGAAAAGATCACTGCCCGTGCAAAAGAAGCTCAAAGGCTGGAGATAGAACGTGAAAATGAACCGTCCAAAGAAACTGACGTAGAAGAAAGTTGGTTCTCTACTAATACTACTCTTGCAGTTATTGGTACAGGCGCTGCATTGGTTGGCACGTACTATACATACAAAAAATACGTAGATGACAATAAGCGTGTCGCCGCCGTTAGCACGATACGACCTGCAGCTCCGGTAAAGACTACGGTACCAGACATGGAGTAACACTTAAAGACTAGAGACCATACTATATATGTCGAGATGGATAAAGAATTGATGAAGACGGCAACCGATGCATCTATAATTGTAGGACTCGCTGCTGGTATTGGGTGGATCGTAAAAAAGACTACCAAGGAATCTATGCTTAGCGATCCTTCTTCTTCCCTAGTAAATTACGCAAAGTGGACTGCCGTGATAGTTGGTAGCTTGTACGCGAAGCAGTATCTCGAGAAACAAAAGATCGTACCGTAATGGCGGCAGCGATTGCTATGACAGTTTTCGGAGCTGTTTTGAATGCGACGGCATTTACTGGTGGTGGTATACTAGCTAGAATGATTGGAAAGGACGACGTCGATGTAGAACGAGAGAGACACGAGAGAGCCATTGAAAAACAAGAATCCGAAATGGTGGCCTATAGAATGGAACGTCAAAGATTATACGACTTCGCACAAGATCAAGAAGGTCTTGAACGCGAGGCCTACAACGCTCAAAAAGATACCAACAAAGCCTTCGTGCAATCTGATAAGTTACGTAAGGCACTGAAACGACTAAGAGAAACGAAAGAACCACGTCTATCTGACTACTATCGACCCTCAAACAATCAGAAGACTGGTGAGTTGCTCTACGTTGGTGGTTGAATGCTAGGCGCTGGATACGCTATTAGTAGATGGCTATAGCCACTGCCACTACCACTAGGTTACTACTAGGCTACTACTAGGCTACTACTAGGCTACTACTAGATACTACTAGGCTACTACTAGGTTACTACTAGGTTACTGCTAGGCTACTACTAGATACTACTAGGCTACTACTAGGTTACTACTAGGTTACTACTAGGTCACTACTGAAAAAAGGAAGTGAAAAAAAAAGAAAAAAAAAGAAAAAAAGGAATAAGGACTGGTCGAATGGGTTCTTATTCTTTTTTTTTTTCCATCTGTAGAAGGTTAGAATACATAGATATATGATGGATGCTAAACTTGCGAATATCTTCTATGGTCCTATGGGCTATTGGAAAGGTCGCGCTGCAATTGACAAGCTATCGGTAGCAGCAAAAGTATCGGAAGACGTAGCTAGGAGTTGGTTGGAAAAGCAATCTATATGGCAAATATATCTACCACCACCAAAACACATTCCACGCCCGCATTGGACCGTATCGAAACCAAATGAAGTCCACCAAGCTGATTTGATATTCTTACCCCACGATCGACCTGGGCGTGGACGGAAGCTATACAAGTACGCCCTAGTAGTAATCGATGTAGCTTCTCGATACAAAGAAGCCGAACCTTTAGCATCTAAAGATAGTGGCGAAGTTGCTGCTGCATTCGAACGAATCTACAAACGTAGTCCACTCGAATGGCCAAAGACGTTGCAAGTAGATCCTGGTAGAGAATTCATGGGGCGTATGTCTGAAACGCTAGAACTACATGGTACGAAAGTTCAACGAGGCGAGGCTGGTAATCATAGAGCGCAAGGCTTCGTCGAACGAGCGAATAGAACATTAGCTGAGAGATTGTTTGGATATCAATATGCACAAGAGATGGTACTTACTTCGGAAGGATCGGATGCGCGTAGTAGAGAATGGGTAGTTCGTTTACCAATGGTTATCAAAGCCCTGAACAGTGAGATGACTCGACTTACAGGAAAGGAGCCTTCGAATTCTGTAGTGACGCAGCAAGTAGATCTAAAGACTCCTACATATTCGCGCACTGTTGGCTTGAGAGAAGAGCGCCTACCATTCGACGTTCTAGTTCGATATCTCTACGCACCAGGAGAATTGGAAGGGGGTGAAAAACGTAGAGCTACTGATCCCGTGTGGAGTTTACAGACATACGCTATTTCGCGAAGTGTAGTATCTTCAGGACAGCCTGTGCTGTACTACCTTGCGAAGCAAGAAGGGGAGAAGGACGCACCCAAACGTGGATTCGTTCGTGAAGAGCTACAAGTCGTTCCACCAGATACGGAACTACCACCAAGAGGTATTCTGTTCGTGCCAACCAGACCTAGTATATCAGCTCGTAAATGTATCGATGCCATTGCCATGTATCGATGCCATTACTATGGATCCAACGCTTGGAGTCGAATGGTGAAAGGGATACCTTATTAATGTGCTGCCCATAGATGTGGTGGCCTTCCGAGCGTAGTACATCCATCCCATGCCGGAAGGTTTTCTTAGCAAATAGCGACTCTTTGTACTGCTCATGGCGGATATGCTTCTTCACAACTACCTTGCGGATGCCTTTAGCCTTCTTTACGTTTTTCCCACCGGCCTCTAGGATAGAATACATCTTCGGTCGAAGGCCTACGTACTCAGCGATTGGGCGCCCGGCACACTCGTCCTTCATCTTTCCAAGGACTTTCTTGTTCGCTGTGCTATGTAGTGGATGCGCCTTAGGGTAGTCAGATGTGTCATAGAGATCTTCGTGGGTAGCCATGTCGGCATACACATCGTCTGTTTGGATCTTAAGGAGTAAACTGTCTGTGTCTGTATAGATTAGCTGGCATCGGTCTCCGTACTGCCCAAGCAGTTGGTTGTAGTAGAAGTCGTACATCAGATGCTTCGAGAGGTCAAGAATGCTCATCCCCACGTAGACTGGGCGGTTCAAAGTCAGTCGACTCTTATGCATATGCAGGGCTGCCAGATCATCGTCGAAGATGTTTGCCCGTGCGAAGGTTGGGCTGGCAATCAGGCGTCTAAGTTTATCCTCTTCGCTGGCACGCACTAGATCGACATTTACGCGCTTGCGTAAGTTCTCCATGGTTTTGCCGAAGACGCTGTTGTTCATCAACTTGTACAGGTCCTTTTCGAAGTCACTAGTTGCATCCTTCCGGAGCTCAGTGTTTTTTCGGATATAAGGCTCCATCCATGGACTTTGGTCAAATCGTAGTGCTCTGCGAATCTTCTTGAGATGCATTCCTAGGGATAGGTAAAGCTGTAGATTGCGGTAGTGGAGTACGTATCGCTCTTTATCGCGGAGGTTCGGCACCAACTTTTCGACCTCTATCGACGTACCTTTGAGGTTGCACTGATATTTGGACATCCACTCCTTTGGGATCTTCATGCGCTCTGGTTCTAGCGGATAGGCATTGTGCGTGTTGTGGAGTTCTTGTGGGTATTCGAGATCCACTTCTAGTATGTAGCCTTTGGGGCTGTCAGATGGATAGTCTACTATGGTGTTGGTGAGTTCTCGAAGGTCCTCTACCCATTCGAAGCCTCCTGTTGGTAGTGGCTGACTCATCGCCAATCCATATAGGTTGTTGGCATCGAGGTATTGGATGTACGTTGTGGGCTTGGATTGGTCGTAGCCCTCGACCAAAGGATTGTTGGCTTTGGCGTGTCTCTTCGATACCATAGATATGCCTCCGCGAAGGCCGTTCTCTACGAAGAGATGCTGATCGTAGTCCACAAGCAGCTCGAGCTCCACGCCTGTAGTCCTCAAGAGCGCATCCCAAGAGAGGCCGGGGCTGGTGTAGTAGTGTGCGGGGTCCAAGCCGTACTGATGTAGGCATGTCTTCCGAAAGGTCTCAAAGACGTCTGCCAGAAGGAGCGCATCAGTTCGGAGATATAGGTCATGGTAGTCTCCCATATCTTTGCAGTCGAAAGTGCTCCAGATCGTTTGAGCGTGGGCATAGTCCTCCTGGGAAATGCCTTCAGCTGATAGCTTGCTGTAGAAGTCGGCTTGTGGTGGGAGTGGATCTGCGAACCGATTCCAGCTATCCATATACTCATACGGATAGATGCCTTTTCGCAAGAGTAGGCATTGCCGCTCTACACTAGGCTCATACAGAGCAGTAATCTGGAAGGCTTCTGGCTGGTTGGCTGACACCAGCTTGTCTAGGGATGCCAAGAGGAATTGAGCGCTGTCGATGAATCGCAGTTGGCCTAGGGAGAATGATATGTACTTCTCTGTGTTATTGGGAATACATGTGATCTGTCCCTCCATCTTTGAAATAGCCTGCATTATGAGATGTGAGTCGTAACCCCGCAAGTTGTGGAATACGACTGGAATGAATGTGGTTTTGGGGCTCAACCGCAGCTTGAGGTTACAAGCATTGTGGGCTGCGCCTCTGTACTTGCCTGTGATGTGGCAATGGTCGCGAACTGAGTCACCGTAGAGTGGCTTCTCACACACATGGCAGATTGTGGCCGTATTGTGGGCAAACTCATTCTTTTGGGTCATCCATATTGCTTTAGGATTTTCCAAAACTACCTTGATTTTCGATTCTTCTCGTTGCATCGCCTCCAGGAACCGTTCTGCGGCATCCAGACCTCTGTAAACGACTGGAGGCTCTGTATGACCATCGCATCGCACCACGACGTAGCCAAAGCCACAAGCCACATGATGTTGTGTGTTCTGAGTGTTGCTCTTTGTGGGATCCAACTCTGGTCTTGCGATCTTCGTGGTCAAAGCCTCAAAGTCAGCATAGATAACGTACGGAGCTGGTAGCTGTCTGTGGTGGTTTTGGAAGGAGAGCTTGTTTTCACCCTCTTTAGGCATTTCCACTCTCACGGCGGTTCCCCCTATACCTTGACACTCGGGCTTGTGGGCTTCAAGGAGGTCTTCTCGGCAGTACCCATGTAGGCATCGCACACAGAAGTGTTTCCTACCGTGGTGTTTGCTATGATTGTAAAGGAGGCGGTTCAAGTCCTTGATCCAGGTATAGTGGTACTTTCCGGACTTCTCTATGAGCAGCATGTTGATGCGGTGGATGTCCCCACGTTGTCTGCTAATCCTGTAGACTACCACCACACCTTTCTCCCACCCAAAAACGTTGATTGTGAGGTCGAGCTGCTTCTCCACGCGCATTATTTGTGAGATTGGTGTTGGTAGGCTAAGCCAATCTAATTTCAATCCATCGTCTTCTTGATACTTCGATGTCCTCTGTGGGTGTTTCCCAACTGGAAACATTGCTGAGCGTAGTGTCCAACGAAAGCAGTTGTCATCGTTGTTTCTTACATTGATCACGGCTTTCTTGTTTGCAACTTCCGGAGGTAGTTCGATGAAGGATCCACCTCTCAGAGGTTGGTAGAGAGCAATGTTTAGCCAGAGCAGGATGATGTGGTCGACAACCCATCCAGAGCCTCTATTCGTCCACTTCTCGAGATGCTCTAGAATCGTTGGGATGGCTCTGTCTAAGGCCTCGTGAATCTCGTCTGTCTGCATGACAACCTCCTGGTTATGGCGCATCGTAGGGTCAGTAGACTCATTGCTACCGTCTGGATGGTCCTTCCTGAGCATCACCTTTAGGGCAAATTGAAACTTCACGCCACGTAGGTCGTCGACTTCTTCCACCAATTTCTGATGAATGTCGTGGCGCGTGCCTTCTAGGAAGGCCCTTGGGTCAACACCTAGTTCGTGGCCCACGGGAACGTCCATCTGCCACCCACGTAGATACTTACCGATGGTCTGATGGGTTCGCTCCAATGTGAGGTGTTCCATATTGGCGGGCGTATACTATAGTGGAGCTATATGTTTAAATGGTATATACGATATTGAGTAAATGCGTGCGTGTGTGCCTAGTTTTCGTTAACGATGGGTTTAGGGTGGTAGGTAGGGCAGTTGTTCTTCTTATGTCTCCACAAAGCAAAGTAGCAGCTTAGCTCTCCGCTACAACTCTCACATAAGAAGCGCTTTGGGGCCCTAACGCATGGGGTCTTGCGATTCTCTCGATGGCGTTTCAGATTCCAACTCCTCTGAAACACTCTTCCGCACTTTTCACACTCCATCTCCTATGGGTCGTATATCTTAGTGGAGCTATATGTTTAAGTGGTATGTCATGTTGAGTAAAAGTCATTGGCCGGTTGGAACGCCGAGGGCCCTAACACATGGGGTCACGGTTGGTGTAATCCCCTATGATTGACTTAAAGTGCTTGATGAGCCACTTTTCGATGTTGAGATGGCCATTTTCTCTGGCAAGATATAGGGCACGATGGATGTGGTCATCATCTATGGCGAGGTAGTGCTTAGTGAGCCACTTAACAACATCGAGATGGCCATTTTCACTGGCATAGCATATCGCATCGTACTCGTACCAGTTGCCTTCGTACTTGTGCTCATACTCTTTAGTGAGCTGGAAGCGATTAACGAGCCACTTAACGACATCAAGATGACCATTTTCACTGGCATAGCATATCGCATAACCATCGTTATAGTGTGCGTCCTCTGTGGAAATATTGAAAATCTTAACCAAATTATCTCGTTCGTCATCGTTGCAAGCCGACCTAAGCCCGAAAAGGAGTACTTGTCTACGGAACTCTAGGTCTACGTTCTCGTAGAGCGCGAGAGATGCGGCATCGTTTAGGCGTTTCGATGTCCTTGCGATGCTTGCGAATGACGTAGGACCTGCATGCTCTACGATCTTAGTCAAAATTTCTATTGGGAGGCACGATATGTTATCCATAGTAGAAGAGATCGATATACAGTATACTAATCACTTCTCTAATAGGTTCACACTTTTGGATTTTTAGGTGCAAGAATGTCTAGTGACAATTTGGGTGTTGCGACTTCCACACTTTTCACACTCCATCTCCTATGGGTCGTATATCTTAGTGGAGCTCGAAATATGATGCAACACTATGTATATAGTAGTATGAACAATGGGCGTTCTGGCAAAGCGAAACAAAATTGGTGCGAGCAAGGGGGTGAGTGGGCCTCTGGGAACACGACCCCCCTTGCTTGCACCAATTTTGTTGAAGGTGGGCCAGAATGCCCATTGTTCATACTACTGGCTGACTGAGGCTCTTTAAGAAGTCCAAGCAGTAGCAGTGAAAATGTTCATGCCTTTCTCTGGCACTCATTGTATCTTATCATTACAGATGCTTCAATATAGTCTTCTAAGGCATTGTCCTGCTGAGAAGACAGAGTGCTGAGTAAGCTGAAGACCCTCTCAGAAGCAGCAGAGCTGGGCTGAATGAGGAGTAACTTCCTAACAAGTGAAGCCCAGTGTGGGAGGGTGTGATGACGTGCTGCCCACCATGCCAGTTTCTGCTCCTTACTCAAGTCCACAATACCATCGGCAGCAGCAAGATAGGCCGGAAGCTCTGCTGCCAGGTTGGCAATGGTGTTATCATCCACAAAAGGAAAATTCTTGAATTCTTGGAGGGCTGCAGCATTAGGTATTAACAGTTGAACTTGAACTGGGCAACAAAGGCGTGCTACCTTGAATGCACGTACTATATTGCTGAACTGTACGCTGAACTTCGCTTGAAAAAAGTTCAGTCCTGGCTGGATACATGCTTTAGGCTGATCAATCAATCTAGCTTGGAGGGCAGCATCACCATTGGCAATTTCTCTGGCAACAGCCAAGGTGCAAGGGTAGTGGCCTACCCCAACTGCTTGAGCAACAGCTGAAAGATGTTGATAGCATGAAAATATCAAGGGCCCGTCACCTTCGAGGTTGTATGTTGCCTTAACAAAATGAATACCAGCATCAACAATAGCAGCAAGCTCTAAGCGGAGATCTTGAAGGTCTTGAGGATTCTCAAAGATATCCAACAGATGTTGGCGGGTAGCAGGGGAAAGATTCACATTCTCTTCTAGAAACGGCAACACATCACCAAAATAGTCGGCCACCTGCTTGAGCACCTCCCACTTACTCCACCGACGTGTATTGCTGTGGGACTTCATTGACTGTCCAGTTCTCTCCCTCCAAAGTAACTTCGCATTAAAACTATGAGCAAACAAACTCACCCAGTGTCGGAAAAATAAGTCCAAAATGCTAAAGTCAAAATGAGATCCGACATTATCAATTGTATGCGAGAAACATACAACATCCAGAATATTGGGATAGAAGAATAGTAGTTGCCTTATGGCAAACCCATTTACTGAAGCACCATCTCGCATTGCAGCAAGTACCATGTCTGATCGAAAGTTGTGCTTAACAGCAATATTGGACATCAGTCTTTGGGCAAGTTCAGCCCCCTTCAGTGGCTTTGCAAGAATCTCCAGGCACACAAGGCGTTGTGTTGGCTTGAAATCCTCCTGGACATAACGCACTACAATAGCAAGTGCTTCGCCAAGTCGTGCAGTACCATCGAATATAACCGACACTTCTTTAACTTCCTGAAGCTCGGCCTTGACTTTTTCTTGTTCCCTTGCCAACACAGAAGGAATAATGTCTTTCATGTGAGTACTTGTAGTAAGACTATGGGCATACTTCTCAAAAAGAGGGCGCAAGACATCTATCTTGGAAATCGGTATGCCGGACATAAGGAGTGTCTCAACTACTTCAAAACGAAAGACTCGCATATCTGATGGTAAAGTAGCCCCACTCACTTGCCTTTGCAGACATTGCTCAATACTTTGGCATTTGGCCTTGTCCCTTTTAACATTGGCGATGCCATTCAAGTGTTTTTGGGACTGCACATGTTTCTTTACAGTGCTCTTCTTTACGGCGACGATTTCGTGACATGCATCGCATCGTAGCTGCCCTTTGACACAAGCGAAGTGATGATCTGGATATTCCTTGATTCGGTCTTGAACCGAAGTTTTGGTCATTGGATTTGACATCCTACTTGCCTTGTACTTGCCCGATGTTCTAGCAACTTTACGTTCTTTCGAAATGGAAGCCCTTTCAGGTTCCGTCATCTCTGCCCCGTTTTCTCTAGCAATTTGAATAGGGTCTTCGCTTTCTTGCATGGCTTCCGCCATTTTGCTTTCAGCAATACAGGAAGCTGTTCTATATTTGGAATATTAACACAGGATACCCAACGAGCAACGAGACATCCATATATGGAAGATACACCACAGGACACCCAACGAGACATCCATATATGATACACCACAGAAAATCGTGCTTATAGCAAGATTTTTCGTTCGGTGTTTGATTTGAAATGGCAAAATATATCAAAAATTGTCATTTTGGTAAAAGTTGCTCGGAAAATCGAAAAAGTTGCTCAGAATTGAAAAAGTTGCTCAAAATTGAAAAAGTTGCTCAAAAGTTGCCGAGCAGAATCTGTCTGTGCCTACTTACTGGGACTCGTCAGCACAGCGTAGCAAGCAGAATGAGACTCTGGTGTCACTTCACCTCAGCCCACATTAGCCGCTATAAACATGTACACTTTAAACACTTTAGATGATCAGCAGTTGTCCGCCATAAATCACAAGAGATTACAATGTTGTTTTTTACATTCATTTGCCTTTCATGAAATCTTTCTTAGCAGGAGAATTATTTAAAAAGTTATTGATTCGATCATTGTTTTATCTTTAGTCTTCAGTTCGGTTGAGGCATTTTTATTGTTTTGGTACCCATTCCTCCCCAACTTTTCTAGCCGCGTTGGCCTGTGCTGAAATACACTCTCTTGGAATAGATCTCTGGTCCTCGGGCTTATTCGTCATGTCGTTCTTCATTATTTGTACTTCAGTACTTAGGTGACTTGGCAGATCCTCTAGTGTCGTTGCGAAATAAACACGGTCCATTCTTTAAAAATAAATATTCATATTTCTACATTACTTAAAACATTGTTCCATACACGACTTTCATAATGGCCGCCTCCTATTTCGCATAATTTGGAAGATTAATCTATAGAGGGAAACCAATATTACCACATGAAAGATAACATTAAAACTAGTAGTTGTTTTTTGAGTTTTAGAGCAATGTGGAAAACTGCTGTTGAGCTATAGACCTTATTCCAATATGGCTGCTCTTATTTGCATAATGCCAAAACAATTAAGATATTAGGTGAAGTAATGCCGTCTTTATTGAAGCATGCAAAAGTAAGTAATACTGAGCAATCTTTCATTGTTGCAAAGTTATTGACATTTAAACACAAAAACGAGGCCAGTAGATATAACTGGCTCAAACCCATACAAAACTCTATATATTGAAATATCGATAACTTTGTACCATTTTATGCTATCACCCCTAACATTCAGAGTATTGCTAATCTTGGCATACTCTTTAACGTGGTAGCATTCAACTGTTGTTTACTGCTCTTTATACTACTCAAACAAGATTTACATGAAAGCGAGGCTATAAAGGCCTCCGTTGTTTTTCTCATACAAATCTCTCTATTTCTTCATTGCTTTATAAGCTACAACACTCAACCTTCACAAGTTCACTAATGTCGACATGCTCTTTCACATGGCAATGCTCATATTTTCTATACATGTGGATAAACTACCGAAACGGGAAATCACATATGCAAATTAGGAGGCGGCCATTATGAAAGTCGTGTATAGCATAATTAGCTCTCCTTATTTGGCAGTAAAAGCATTTGTCGTTATTGTTGTTAACTAACGTAATAAACTAAATCATTTAATCCTTTTGAGCAAAAAATATATATTATAGCAATTATTTTACTGTTAATAAGTGCCAATGAAATAAGAAAATGGATCCCGTTTTTATTAAATTCTAGGTTTCTCTTAGTCATTATGTTAAAAAAAAATCAATTTTTCGTATCGAAGTCAGGCGGAATTGCCAAAATCTGGCGACCTTGAAGATGGCCATATTTTTTAAATAGAATCCTTGCAGTCGGCTTTGTGAATATAAATGCACAAACCTTGTGACGTCACGCAGCATTAGCATATCTTTAACGGATTAAAAATAGTCGCCAGATTTTGGCAATTCCACCTGACTTCGAAACGAAATAAATTTATGTTCGTGCTCTCCAAATTGATTTTTAATTGCACAAAATGGCTAAGGGAAGCCTATAATTTAATAAAATAAAATAAAAACGGGATCGATTTTTTCATTTCATAGGCACTTTAAGGATAGTCAACCATTAACTGATCCTAAAATCATAGCCAATGAATTTAACACTTATTTTGCTAACATAGGCCACAACTTAAACTGCCTATAACCCCAAAAAAGTTACGCTTTCAGATCAAACTTAGAAGTATTCTATGCAACTTCCGAAAAAATTAATGGTTTTAAAGTATTTCTCTTTTTTTTACGGCTTTTCAAAGATGAGAGCCGTGAACTTTTACCGTCATCTTAGCGACTTGGTGGGGTCTGGGACTAGGTACGTCATAGTAGGGAGCCATGTCACGTGACAAAGGCTTCTCTCATGTACTTTTGGTTCGTTCTTTCTTATTTGCGTCGTAGGTTCTGTATCGTATCTCGAACGAGCGAGTCCGCGAGCATTAATAATGCTCAATAATGACCAAGGTATGAATTGAAATCGATGAACACAGTTCCATGTTTAGTCTGACCAGGAAAGTGCAAGGTTTATCAGAGTATTTTGATCTATCGTGCATGTTAATTAAAAATAGTAGCTCTCGTAATCAACCACACTGGGAATCAGGAAAAGGTGCTCATAACTAGTCAGAACTGGAATCAGGAGTAGTTGCTCGCTTATGATAGCTTGCACACACCACACCCATGGGGATACATATATAATGCGACTGATATCACAGTATACAATACTGTACTACTCTACTGTAACAGCATGAATGTCAGATATAATAAGAATATTGTTGCAAAATGCTAGTGCATATTTATATTTAGTTGACTCATTGCACAGTCTGGGATCATGTCTCTGGAGTAGTTACTTACAAGAGTTTAAAAACAAAGAAAAATTCCAAAGGTGGTGGTACGCGCGGTGGTCACTTAATTATGAGAGTGGCTGGTTACTACAGAGCACAAGAGTGGTCTCTGAGGGGAGCTGGTCACCTACAACTACACGGGCAGTTTCACAAAGGGCTTCAACTGTATCAAACAATTGGTACTAACATATAAACTTCTTTATTTACAGATTTCTACGAGTTGTCTCATACAGAGAGTACATCCAGTTAGTCTACGGTTATCTGGGCAACAATAGAATTCCTCTACTAGCATGTGCATATGACACAATCAGGACAAAATTCAATGCTGGGAAAGAAACCTTCACTGGATTTGAAGAAGATGAAGATGAAAGTACTTCATAACTTATATAAACTTTAAGGAGAACAACAATGAACAGTCAAACTTTCAGTGCCATTGGCCACTTTTGATATAGGCTTCACTGGTCACATACAAATGATTCAATACACATACAAGGCTCTGGGGAATAATGTGCAGTGATTAATGAAATAACAATAATGAATTTAATTATGCCCCAGAACCTTTGTGTGTGAGAAGTCAAGCATATATCGAATGTGGGCTATTAACCTACATGTATCAGTCCATATACATGTATGTCCATATGTCCATTCAGGCAACCTGTGAACAGGAATCACTACCCTGACAAGCGAAACTACCAGCCCTGGGCTATTGGAAAGCACTTGCATCGCACCCTGTGTTCCTTTCTATAATTTTACACAAATTTTGAAAATAGGATTATAATATTGAAATTTAAATGTTTGAGTAGTAAATTGGAAAACAGTAAAATTAGATGTCTGGGCCGGACACACTCATTATCAGAGATTCTCATATGAACTGACAAACCTCGTGCACGTGTGGGATGGTAAAAATCAAAGCAAATATTCAAAAATGACTAATAAATTGTGTAAATATACATTATTCAAGTAAAATAATGAACATACTTTCAATCCAGCATTGAAGGAGGGGGTTGAACTGTTTTAACCCACCAATCGAACACTGACTCCATACATGCATAGTACTGTGACATAGCCCCTTTAAGCCTCAAATTCAATTGCCCTATTTAATTATGGTGTCACATGATAGACACAGCTGCCATCTTAGGGGGTCAAAACACTCGTCTTTAACAACAGACATACAAAATAAAGCTGTTCTGCCATAGATTGCCTTCCTTCAAATTGGCTAATTTTCCCAATAAAATAAGAATGGCGGCTTTCATCTATTTGTTTTGATGTCATGCCAATGAAATAGGGCAATCAATTTCACTGAGCTGGTCACAGGAGTGATTAGCCTATGGAAGTTGACAGTATAATATATTGCTACCTAGATTGTCCATTGATAAAATATCAAATCACTGAGATAGCTGGTAGACATTTCTGGTTCACTCTGTACTTATAAGGGACCATTCATTATTTATGCCTGGGGGGGGGGGGGGGGGGGGGGGCAAGATTCGTTCTAAACAACAACAAAATGTCTTGACCCCCCTCCAAACAAAACAAAAATTTCATAACCCCCCCGCACACAATTCTGAAAAATATAGAGCCCCCCCCCCCCCCCTCCCTCCCTCCCTCACACTGTTCACAGTTTTACATTTACAGAGGACTAAACACGGACTGAACATCATGTGGATCGGCTCTACTAAGGGGGTCCGGGAAAAAAAAATTGAAATTAAGGTTTCTGAGATCGCTGGAAATGCACCCAAACCTACCTTTCATTAATTTCAGATGGATCTAGATGATATTTTTTTACTAATGGAGTTTCAAAATTAAGATGAGGCAAACAAAATATTAGGCAAGACAATTGAATGGTGGTTGCATTAGGTGCTCTGTATGTTTCTCATTGGATTGGCTGATTACTATTTAATTTAATAAAGCAAGGTATTTCTCTGGGGAGGGTCTGGGGATGCTCCCATGGGGGAAATTTTTGAAAATTGCGGCCCCTTAGATGCCTGGAAATGCACCCAAAAATATAGACAGCCCCCCCCTTCTATGCTTATTTTTTTCTGTGACCCCCCCTCTCATGCTCTTGAATTTTTGATGACCCCCCCCCCCCCCCCTCATTCTTGCCAGCCCCCCCCCAGGCATAAATAATGAATGGTCCCTAAGGGGACGAGGGTTGTTCTTTGGACAATCAACAACACCTTTATGCTCTTTAATAGGTTTACACAATACTTTATTTAATGAGGAGGACATACTTAGCTACAAGCTAGTTTACAGAGTTCCACAAATAAATTCAAAAAAGAAACAATATATAATTTAGAGATTAAAAATTTAATTAATTTAAATTTAATAGGTTTCTTGCACACTGAGCAATGGGGTTTTGCCTTGGTTTTTGTGGGCCTTACAGCAGGTGGAACTGGAATTTCTGGCCTCACAGCAAGTGGAACTGGAACTTCTGGCACTAAAATACAAAAATAACAATTATTATTAAGTTAGTTATGGGTATATATATATACTGGTTTATGGTAAATAAAGCACTGGTTTCGTTTTAAATACAAACTTACAGTGTAATATTATACGTTTCCAGCTGGTATTTTAATATTTTGTTTAGTCTCGAAAGACTAAACAAGCAGTATACCTTTATATGACATGTCCAACAGTTTGATACATGTAGGTGTATATGCACTGCTTGAGCAAGAGCTACATGTAGGTGTTATTGGAGGAAAAACACAGAAGGTGTGATTAGCACAGACTCGATTTTGTTTGAATATTTTCAGAATTTGAATAGTTTCTTTTGTGCAAAAAAATATTTTATACAAAACAATTTGAATTACCTGGAGCTGAAGGAGGAACATCTATAACAGTCATCCTTTGTTGTCTCTTCTGGGTTGCTTCTGCCCTTGGCTGCTTGTTAAGCATGGTGTCCTGTCCATAGGTGCAGGTGTCATCTAAAGAAAGTTGTCTGATTTATTCACTGTTATTTCCCTCATACTAAAAACATGCACTCTCTTAGTCTAATACACTTGTGGTGAAAACAATGTTCAGTACGTGGAACCCGGTCATAATGAAGTTTTCTTCCTTTCCCTAGGAACTTCTTTATACATGCAGGTTCCACTGTATTGCTAGCCTCCTATAGTAGCCGTTTTGTAGCGCTTACATTTCACTCCATTCCGGGGAATGGAGTGAACGGAAGCGCTACACAACGGCTGCTTTCGGACTAGGAGGCTACTGTATAAATCTGTATTGCCATGCAAACTAAATACAAAAGCACTTACCAAAATCGGAGAATGGCTTAAATCGGTTTCGATGGCATGGACTGATGGAATAGGAACAACTCCATATTCAACCGACTTCAGTCTCGGCGTAGAGTCAAGGACTAAAGAAAATCTTATAAAGTCTTCCGGCTTGGAGTGAACCAAACAAACGTTCTTCGTCGGTTCCCACTTCGCTCGCTTTGTTCGCACGAACCTCAACCACTGGCGTCTTCTCTTCTTTGCTTCTGGCCGATCATCGCTTAAAAAACGGGACCTTGTGTTAGAGCTATCCTTTTTTGAGTCTTGCTCATTCCTACAGCCCCCAAATACACATCTGTTTGGCATTTCAAATCGAGTTATTCGCTCGGTTCGCCCTGTTTTTACTGTCTTTGTTGTTGGTTGTTCGCTTTCTCTCACTACTATGACGTTGCTTTCCGGTTTCGTTCCCAGTCTACTTCCAGACTCCAGCTGACGGCCATTTGGGACAGGGTGCCCAAATCGGGTTGTTTTACAATGTTTGACCCCAGAAATAAGGTCGAACTCTTACTTCTTTCCTTTTTTTCTCTTCGAATTATTGATAAGAAGGATGTAAAGAATTTATTAAAAATACTTCAAATTTGGGGTTATAGGCACTTTATTACTCCATAATAATACTAACTGTACTATATCTTACGGTAACTATCTTAACCCTCCACAACTTGAAAGTTTTTACCTCTTTTCCACATCATCAGTTGAAGGGAGCCAGGGTAGCGCAGTGGTTAAGCGCTTCGCCTTTCACCTCTGTGGCCCAGGTTCGATTCCAGGACGAGGCACCATATGTGAGTTAAGTTTGTTGGTACCTCGCCCTTGCTCCGAGGGTTTTTCTCCGGGTTCTCCGGTTTTCCTCCCTCCGCAAAAACCAACACGCTAAATTCCAAAATTCGATCTGTGGATTAGCCGGGACCTGGCTTTGATCAGCCCCCATGGTTGTTTCAGGTCTCGTTGGAAATTCAGAGTTTTTTGAAATTGAGAATATAATAATAGATTTAAAGTGTGGTAAATCTATAGGTCCATTTATCATACATCCCTGTTAAATTACTAAAGCTACTTAAATCATTATTATCAAAACCTTTAGAGATATTATTTAATTATTCCTTTAGTACTGGAACTGTTCCTGGTAAATTTAAAATTGCTAATGTAACTCCTATATATAAAAAAGATTCCCTCACATTTATTATTAATTACCGTCTCATCTCACTTCTCTCTGTATTTAGCAAAATTCTTGAGAAATTAATGAATTCAAGACATGACATTTTTCACAAAGACTTGTTGTCTCTACGATAGAAAATTTGGCTTTCGCTCTAATCATAACAAAACGCAAGCTATACTTTTGATTACAGATAAAATTCAAAGAGCTATAGATACTGGATCATATTGTTGTGGAATATTTTTAGACTTAAGGCCTTTGACACGATCAACCATAAAATACTAATTAGCAAATTAATGAATTACGGAATTAGAGCAACTCCTTTTGATTGGTTTATCTCCTACTTGTCTAACAGAAGTCAATATGTTTCAATTGGAAATTCAACATATGATTATCATTCAATCTCTTGCGGTGTACCTCAATCCGTTCTCGGACCTTTACTGTTTCTGTTATATATTAATGACTTCTCCAGTTGTACTAAAATTCTAAACATTCATCTTTTCGCTGATGATTCGAACTTGTTCTATGCTGACAAGAATCTTGCCAATCTAGAACAGGTAATTAATCAAGAATAATTACTTAAGGTCAACGATTGGCTCTGTGCAAACAAGTTGACTTTGAATATTGATAAATCAAATTATGTTCTCTTCTCTTCTCATCAGAAAAAGGTAAAATACAACCTAAGAATTGCCATTCAAAACAAGCCATTAGAACAAAAGAATGAGACCAAATATCTTGGTATTATGTTAGATCAACACTTAAATTGGAAAAGCCATATATATAAAATTTCAAAAAAGATAGTCAGAGGTATAGGTATCTTATCTCGCATAAGACATTTTGTAGATATTAATATTCTAATCCAGCTGTATTACTCAATGATTTATCCCTATCTTACCTACGGTCTTATTATTTGGGGAAATACTTATCAATCTACTGTTCATCCTCTCGTTGTTCTAAAAAAGAAGGCAATTCGCTTAATCACCTATTCCAAATTCGATGATGAACATACAGGTCCATTATTTCACAGGCTTAAAATTCTAAAGTTTAATGATCTGATGTTTTTTTCTATAACGCCCAATTCCTCTATCAGTTCCATGCAGGATTACTTCCTATCGCATTTTATCATTTTTTTATACTTGTAAGAACTAGACATTCATATAACACTAGACTAGCTTCCAGATCCTCTTACTGTCTTCCTAAAATTCGAACTAATTACGGCAAATTTAACTTAAGGTTTCAAGGTACTGTTATCTGGAATGCCATAAATGAAAACAAAGCACTTAACAAAAAAAGCTTAAAAAAACTCAAAGCAGACCTTATTGACTCCTACCTTAAATAATAACTACAATGGTTACATGTATAATTTATATATTTCAATAATGATAATTTGATTATCTGACTGTAAATCTTTTCATATATTCTCCTATATATACAATATATGTATGTATCACGTTTTCCTCTTTTCAATAACCATAGGTCTACTCTAGATGTCTGTACTCGTACTTATCGTTATCTATGTTTAATTGTCCTCTTTCCGACTGCATATATTTATACAAATTGTCTAATATTTGTGTTTACGATAGGCAACTAGTTCCTGTAAAAACTAGTGTTGGTCTGCGTCGGCGGGGAAGATAAACACTGGTATATAATCAACTACAGTCGATTGAGCTATGCTAACCGCCGTGGAAAGCGAATAGCAGCTGACGTTTCGAGTGTTAGCCCTTCGTCAGAGCAAAAGAAGGGCTAACGCTCGAAACGTCAGCTGCTACTCGCTTTCCACGGCGGTTAGCATACCTCAATCGACTTTAGTTGATTACATACCAGTGTTAATATTTGTGTTACCTAGCTAGATTAGCTTTTTAGTTACTCTAGGTAACCAATGCCTTGTAATCTTCAGGTATAAATAAAGGTGTTGTTGTTGTTTGTTGTTGTTAAAATTATAATATACCGTATATAATGTGCCAACCAGAGATCCATTGGTTCCTGACACAAAGCGGCCTTTTGAAATTATGGTTGGCCGTATTAGCATAACAGTTGTAATGTTTATCAACACGAAGTATCGCTATTCAAAAAAATGCAATTTACGAAGATTCTGCTTACAATAAGTTAGTATTTCTAACGTGATCTGAAGTCTCGATAAGCAATGAAACGCGGCCAGTATACGGTATAATATAGATATTTTAGAACAGCGCTTAAACTACTTTCGTGGTGGAAAACAGTGGCAGCCATCTTCTTTTTATAAACTCTCATTAGAACAAACGAAAAACGTTCATGTTTTGTACCAGTATTAGGTACAATAAACTTGGGTATCGATTTAGCGAGAATCGTTTTCTAAAAAATAGATTATACCGTAAACTGATGGGGCCAAGACCCAGTATGAGATATCGAGACTTGTGGTTACGGACTTCTGACGTGACTTGACAGACTATTCCATAGCTTAGCCCCAGACACTGTTGTAAATATGTTAGTTAAATTCGTAGTCCACTAAGGTACTTGTATATCAAAATTGGCTTCAGATATCTGCGTTTTTGTTCTGTGTTTTTGTTCTCATTCCAGCTGATTTGTATTCGAAAGAAATAAGTTCTGCTATTTTATTTCTCTGTGTTGCGCGTCTATGAAAAGAAAATTCTCCGATTCTCCGCTGATCAATCTAGCTTGTGTGGCGGCTCAATTTAATGCAAATTTCCCCAACTTGTACTTTTACCCACAGTCCTTTGCGGCCGAGACACTTTAAATCGTTATAAAATCTCGGTAGAGAGGTTTTAAATATTTTAAAACAAGCAAGTATACATTTAGTTGCCAATACACTTTTATTGAAGTTAATAGCGAATTTCTACGTGTTATTTTGACCGTGTTAGGTTCGCAAGGGACTGTGGTCAAATATACAGCCGGTGGATTATAAGCCGTTAGTTCCGCTTTTCAATGTCGGGGACAGCATGGCAAAATAATTATTCCCCGTACCCAAGTCACAAATTACAAGACTTGAGCCGTTTGTACTTAGCGGATGCTGTGAGGAAGGTTTTCCCTTCATAGACGCGCAACCCTATGAAAAAAATAAAATCGCACAACTCATATTTCTTTCGAACACATCTTTGTATAGACGTTGGGTTGATTTTAGGGTTCAGGTCCCCTTAACGAAACCAGTACCTCAATCCATATAACTAATATAAGTAATCATCGTATCTGCTCTAAGTTTGTCAGAGTTCTTTGTTTAGATACTGGTATATAATCAACTAAAGTCGATTGAGGTATGCTAACCGCCTTGGAAAGCGAGTAGCAGCTGACGTTTCGAGCGCTAGCCCTTCGTCAGAGCAAAAGAGGGAATTGTGGGTGGGGAAACGGTTTATATAGTGTTGAGTGCATGATTACCGCTGAGGAAACGTGCTCGGATCAATGTTTAGATAATTTGTGATCTACAGTGAGTTTTTAGCTCACTGGAATAGATGGACAGGAAAGTAAGTGACAGATTGAGAGATTAGAATACAATAATTAAGGTAGACATCATTACAAAAAAAATCCAAAATATAAGTTATATAATAGCCACACGTGTACATACATGACGTGACAGACAGACGAACAATTACAGCAACCAAGACAGCATAAGTGAGGGAGGGAATATGCGCGCCTGCGCGATGATAATGTCGAATAAAATCTATTTTTAGTAACCGGAAGCAGTTAAAGCAAAGTGGGCGCGCGCGCGACAACTAAAACAATGGCAAGCCAGCCAATATTTTCGCGCCATTTTTTTAGTTGTCGCGCGCGCGCCCACTTTGCTTTAACTGCTTCCGGTTACTAAAATAGATTTTATTCGACATTATCATCGCAGGCCACACACTCAGCAGGGCTTCACCTCTCAAAACCTTGCATTTTATTGGACCCCATTTGGACTGCACTGACAAAGAATTCCATTGTTTTAGGGTTAGGGTTTGTATTGTTTCAGGGTTACTGATTGTTTGGATAAGCAATACTATTCCAGGTTCCGAGGAGGTGAAGGCCGCCCACATGCACACACTACGAGATTCCCTCTCTTACTTATGCTGTCTTGCAGAAACACATAACACACGCATATGACACTGTTACCTGGCCCAGTAGATGGCTGTCATACACATATCACAGGGATGACAGCTCGTGTACAGATGACAGTCATTGAGATATTGTGTCTTGAGAGCAGTACATGCCTTGCGTATGACAGAAACTTCGGCATGTGCAGTGGGGTCGATGTTCACAAAAGATAGATTAGGACTCTCGGCTACAGAGAAAGGTATTCGCACAATTATACTCATGATACAACCGTAAAATAGCTTGGAATTATTGGCCAGTATTTGATTGAATATTATCTTATTGTTGCGCAGCGAGCGAAGACAGTGGAGCAGAAATCAATAATTTGGACAAAGTCTCGCAACGGTTAATTCGCTGTTTCGACCACAATCCCTTGCGTGGCCAACCACAATGCGTTTCTCCCCTCCCCACTAGAGGACATTTTTTGCAGCCACTGATACGATACTGGAGAGCAAGATCTGCGCTTCATTGATAAACTATAATTAGTGTAGGTTATATGCTTGGTGGTTGTTTTCTCCAACATTTAAGCTTCCTTCTTAATTCAGGGAATAATGGTACCATAATAGTCTCCATAGGGGAGGAGAGGAGCAACCCTTTCAGTTTGACGGGTTTGCTTTCTTCGTATTCCTTGCAGCTTGGCATCTGTCGTGCACTGTTCTTCAGTCTAATTCTGATCGTCTTCGTTTGTATTATTACTACAGTCTTCAGTGCTCCTTTTGACGTGAAGTTTATAATGAACCCACAAAATATGTTTTGTAACTTGATTATAATGCATGCTAAGTTGACGACTCATGTACGAGTCACTAGTCGTGTAGGCGATCGGACTCGGTGTGAGCATATATAGTTTGGGGCGGAGATAACAACAAGCAAGCTTTATTACCAAGATTTAAATTAAAGAGTTACAATTTGATGAGAAAAAACAGGAAGGTAAAAAGCCACTCAGAATAACTAAAAAGCTAAACAAGCTGAGTGGCTACATGAGGATTTTAAACAGAGTATGAGTTGGCAATAAAGTCTGACACACTAAATTAACACTAAATTGACAGTAATAAATATAAATAATAAATTAAGCAAAAACAACATAGACCAAAAAACAAAATGACATTTAGAGAAGGCACCAGCTTGAAACATTTAGAATTGGTGATTGAAAAACAGGCTGTATAAGGAAAGTCTAATTTATATCATATGCTTGGATGAAGTGAGATTTAATCTGTGTCTTAAACGATTTTGGAGGGAGTGTTTTAAGATGTTCGTCGATGTTATTCCATAGAAGTACTGCAGAAAAGTGGACATTGAACTTTCCATAATTAGTTCTTACTGATTTAATATAATATGATGATTTTGAAGCAAGTCTAGTGTTATATTGGTGTTTGGATGATACTGACTCAAAAAAATTGTCGAAAGCCTTGGGTAACAAATCATGATGGAACTGGTACATAAAAATTAGATTATGGAAAGAAACAAGATCAATTAACTTAAGAATTTCAAGCTGATAAAAGAGAGGGTCCGAGTGTTTATCTGGTTTAGAAAAAGTAATGATGTATATCAGTATCCAAAGAGCAAGATCACTCCTGTTATCAAGATGGTAAGCAGCAAATAATGTTCTCCTATAGATTGCCCTTCGATAAAGTCAAGTAGCCTGTTCAAATCACCAATTAGCATTTACAATTACATTCTCAATTACAGTTGATATCTGGTGTTTAAACTTCACCAGGGAGAACAGCAGTTTTTTTGTGCTGGGAATCTTAAGAAATGTCGGGAATTGGTAGGCTCAGGAATTTACCGGGAAATCGGCGTTATGTCGGCACAAAATGAAAATAGATCGGGACAACTTTTAAGAAAACACACCACAGCTCAAACAGTCTTCAGTCGCACGATTGCCCCAAACTACAAAATATATTCATCTGACCCCTTGATATTTTTGTTACCCAGTAATATATTTTTCCATCATTATAAACTTCACCAAAAAAGTGGAAGACTTTAAGACCCTTTTAGACGACCAGGAGCAATACACCCGACGAGACTGCCTTGAAATTAGAGGCATACCGCCCACTCAGCAGGAAAATACCGATGAAGTTGTTATAACGGTCGGGTCACTAGTCAACGTGAGAGTAAACGACTCGGATACCTCAATAAGTCATAGACTACCATCCAGACAAAATAAGGGAGGTCCATCTACTAAACCGGAGGCCAAATATCCTTCGATAATTGTCAAATTCACGAGACGAAATGTCAGGGAAGCCTTTTACAAAGCGAGATCCAAGCTCAAAGATTTCACTACTGATGACATTGGGCTAGGCCGATTCTCTGTTAACGGCATTTACATCCAAGAAAGTCTTACGGAAAGGAAGAAATATCTCTTCGGGAAATGTCTGCAATTCAGGAAGGATTACCATTACAAGTTCATATGGACTTATTATGGCAAGATATTTCTTCGAAAGAATGATAGAAGTCCCGCTGTCACCGTTCTCTCCATAGCCGATCTGGACAAGCTGAAGGTACCAGGACTCCCCCAAGCTCCTCATGATGAGTCTGCAGATGAGTGAGATAAGTAAACGCTTGCTGCTTTCAAGTGTCAAGCTTGTTTGAAAACGATACGTAGGAATGGTAGGACTTTAAAGTGTGATGTGTGTTCTCACATGTTTCACCTTAAGTGTACTACATTTTCCCTCAAAGACTATAAATATCATACTTCAAATAATATTTCCTGGCTATGCCCAGATTGCTATGAGTTAGCTTTTCCGTTCGCTAAACTCTCTGCTGAGGAGTTATTACAGCTTAGCTTTAACTCAAATACTAGCTGTGGATGCTCCAAAAATATTTCTGAAAATAATTTGGAACATCTACCCAGATTAGCTTGGCTATCATCAATAACTAATACCCCTCACTTGTCTCAATGTGATCCAGAGTATAATCTTCCTTCGAAAGTAAACTTTAAACATTATAATACACATGAATTTCATGCTTCGAGTGATATTCAAGACTCTTTATACCAACATCCTCTTTCTATTATTCATTGCAACATTAGAAGCCTACAAGCCAATTTTGACAATCTAACCAATATGCTGAATGAACTTCAATATCCATTTAAAATTATCGGTGTGACCGAAACCTGGATTAATAGCAACAAGGATCCAATTTTGAATACAAAACTCCCTGGTTACAGATTCGTTCAACAACCCACTGAACAAAGAGCTGGAGGTGTTGGTTTGTTTATTGATTCTGATTTCGTTTGCCATGTTAGGGATGATCTTTCTTCTACATCTTTAGAGCAGGAAAGTTTATGGGTTGAAGTTGAAAATTATTTTAACAAAAACATTGTGTGTTGTGTAATCTACCGACACCCAAATTCAAACCTAGAATGTTTTCTACAAAATTTGTATTTACAAATTGAAAAGATACATCTAGAGTCCAAATATTGCATAATTATGGGAGATTTCAATATAAATTTGTTAAATTATGAATCTCATGCTCTGACTGAAGATTTTCTTAACACCTTAAATTCTTATTTCTTTGAGGCACACATCATCCAGCCTACTAGAATTACTGAACATACTGTTACCCTGATAGATAATATTTTCTTCAATTCATTAGATCATGAAACAATAAGTGGAAATATTTTATATGACTTAACTGACCATCTTCCAAATTTTCTCATTATCAACAAATTTATTAATGCTAGATCAAAAAATAAGGTCTTCTGTAGGGATTTTTCTAAATTGAACGAAGAATCCCTATTGAATGACTTCAGTAGAATTGACTGGAATGATACATTTTCAGAGTGCAATAATGTAAATGCAATATTTGATTCATTTTACACAGAAACAATTAGAATAATTAATCATCATGTTCCTATGAAGCAGCTTTCAAGAAAAGAGGTTAGGTTCAAACTTAAGCCCTGGCTAACTTCTGGATTAATTTATTCCATCAAAACCAAAAATAGACTTTTCAGACATTACATAAGAACAAGAAGTGAAATTGCTCATGAAAGATTTAAAGTATATAGAAACAAATTGTCTCATTTAATCAAGATAAGCAAAACAAAATATTATAAGGATTATTTTACTAGCAACCAGTCAAATGTTAAGAATACATGGAAAGGTATACGAGAATTAATAAGCCTTAAGCCCAAGGCCTCTGTTTCCCCTACCAAGATAAGGAAGGCAGATGGCACTGAAACCACGAATGTTAAGGAAATAGCCACAGAATTTAACAACTTTTTTGCAAACATTGGTAATAAGATAGCTGCAGCTGTACCATCACCTGCAAAATCTTTTAAGAGCTATCTGCCTTCCCCACAACCAAATAGTTTCTACTTATTCCCTACTACTACTAAGGAAATAGAGTGTATTATAGTATCGTTTAATACTGGGAAAGCTAGTGGCCCTCATAGCATTCCTACAACCTTACTGAAACTCCTGAGGAGTGTGATTTCGTATCCTCTGGAGATTCTCTTCAATTTATCTTTTGCCTCAGGTATTGTCCCTGAGCAGTTCAAAGTAGCTAGAGTAATCCCACTATACAAAAAAGGTTCACATACGTCTCTATCTAATTATAGACCAATTTCTCTACTTTCAATTTTTAATAAGATTTTGGAAAAATTGATGCATAAAAGGTTAATTAACTACATAGGAAAGCTAGATATTATGTATGATGGCCAATTTGGCTTTAGAGCCAAACATTCCACTGTGCATGCACTACTTTTATTGATTGATAAAATTCAAAAATCTATTGATGATAAAAACTATTCTTGTGGCATCTTTATAGATTTGGGTAAGGCATTTGATACTATTAATCATGATATTCTACTTAGTAAGCTTTTTCATTATGGTATTCGTGGAGTAGCATACAATTGGTTTGTTTCCTATCTTGAGAATAGGAAGCAATTTGTTTCAATAGGCAATACAAAGTCTGAAATGTGCCAAATTTCATGTGGGGTGCCACAAGGATCAGTTTTGGGGCCATTATTGTTTCTGCTCTATATCAATGATTTCCACAACTGCTCTAGCTTGTTTGATTTCCATATTTTTGCTGATGACACTAATTTATTTCTTAGTGATTACAGTATTGTTAATCTTGAAACTAAGTTAAATGTAGAATTAGAGAACGTCTATGCCTGGCTTTGTGCTAATAAGTTAACCCTAAATATTGATAAAACTAATTATGTTGTTCCATCCACCTCAGAAAAAAATCAAGCATGCGTTAAATGTCAAAATTAGTAGCCAAATTATTAAGCAGGAATATTATGTGAAATATTTAGGAATCTTAATTGACTCTCACCTTAATTGGAAACAACATATACATGAACTCTGCAAAAAGATTTCAAGGGGAGTTGGCATTATTTCCAAAGTTAGGTATTTTCTTCCAACCAATGTCTTAATACAATTATACTATTCACTCATTTACCCCTTTCTAATATATGGGCTACTGGTATGGGGAAATACTTATGAATCGTCTTTAAAACCTATCATTGTTCTTCAAAAAAAGGCACTCAGGAGAATAACTTTCTCTAAACCAGACGAACACTCAAATCCTCTCTTTAGTGCTTTAAAAATATTAAAATTTGTGGATCTCATCCACCTATCTAATTGCACCTTCATGTTTGAGTTTC